>JARIHS010000096.1:0-188568 GCA_029320655.1 Mycena floridula | reverse complement strand
AGCTATGGCAGAATGGTCGAGCTCGCGTCATATTCCCAGTTATGACCTGTCCATATCGAATCCGAGGCCAGATCTCCTCGTATTGACATTCCTCTCAGACGCGACAGCTCAGGTAGTGCAAGGACAATATATGTTGCTCGAGATGGAGATGTTTCGGTCAGAAGAGGTCTGGAGTTTGACGAGGAAGAAGTCGAGACCGTACCGCCTTCGCCCTGCGACACCTCGTCACAGCTATTCACTGAGCTCCATCATGACGCCGTCTTCAGTTTCCAACATCTCTCCTCGTATCTATACTTGGGGTCGTCGCGCCGCTCCAGCAAGCCCATCTCCTCAGTCACGGTCTCCCTCTGGTCATCTTTGGGCAATTCCAATGCTCGGCTCTCTCGCATGTCTATCCCTCCGGTTCGCGTCCGTGTCCACGGTTTTACGACATGAATCCGGCAGCTTCTTAGGCAGAGGCCTAGGACTATATGGTTAATACATTCGTTGTCTTTCTGAAATCCAATCCCTCTCAAAACGCTCTATTATTTTATCTCCTCATTACTTTCTTATGGTCCTTCTCTACATTGGTCTGTGCACGCTCGTTTCCTGCAATCCTATTACCAGGTGTCTGTAAGTACTAGGTTAGTGTATGCTGTATCGATTGGAATATTCTATATTTGCTCTTCAAATTTTTCAGACCTCGATTTGGTAATCACCGCCATCCAACTTGGAAGTCATCAATCAGCTCGACATGCAAGGGAAAAAGTTGAGACTGATTGAACAGCCACTACAAATACACTACACATTTATCTTGAAGGCTACTGACCAGGATATTCTGTTCCAAATCTGCTAGATCTTTGGCGAATACCGCCGGCCACTGTGTTGCGACAGGATGAAGAAGCTCGAAGGCTTCGTGAATGGCTTGCACGTCACCAGAGCATGTGAATAGAATGTTAAGGGATTTGGCGAGAAGGTGGTTGAAGGCTGTAGGATATCTGGCTGCCAAATCGCGGTAAATATCGACTGATATCTGGATCTCGACAACAGCTTGATCTGCTTGACCGAGCGCAAAGAGATGAAGCGCTAATTGGGTCAAGCATTCGGCGCGGACTTGCTGCTTTGTGGAAAGATGACAGAAAGAGCTGGGAGCATCGAGGAGCTCAAGGGCTTCTCTGACGCTAGCTAGGGCCTCGTCGTTTCGTCCCAGATCGCCGAGCAGACGTGCAAGGTCATTGAGAGTTCGAATAAAGAAAACCCGAAAGTCATCTGAATCGCCGTCCTTCATGGCTATTCTATAAAGCGATATGGCTTCTTGAGCAGGCGCAAGAGCTTCGGCCTTGCGGTCCAGGTCGTAAAGTCGATTGGAAAGACTGTGAAGCCATCGGGCAATGTCGTCTCTATTCACTTCCAGCTCGTCTGAAGAGAGCTGCTCTCGCAATTGTATCAATCTTTCTGCATTGACCAAAGCTTCTTCCTTCCTTCCAAGTTCCGCAAGACGCAGCACGTAGACTTCTAATGTAAATCCAGTGGAGGCGATCTCGGCAGGTGTGAAGAATGTTCCATCGCCTGTTGGCCCGCGTCGAAAGCTTCGTCTCGTTGCCCCAAGTCGGCCAAAGCTCCACTTAGGGCTCTGTAGCATCGGTCGATACTGGCCTTTGGTACCTTCTGAGCGATCGTAAGGTTCTCTCTCGCAGCGATCAATGCTTCTTCTCTTCTACCCAAAGCCGCAAGACATTTCGCTTCCTTCTCGACCGACTGCCGAATAATTTCATCACCTTCTCCTAAGGCTTTTAGTGTTGCAGTGATTTGTTGAATTTCGACAAGGGTCTCCTCTCGATGAAGGGCATGACCAAGCTGAAGAAGACGAACCATAGGAAACAGTGGTTCGAACTCTTTGAATGTCGGCCATTTTTCCATCAAACCTCGAAGAATCCCCATCGCCTCTTCGAGCATCGCATCTGCTTCTCCCCGACGGCCCCAAAGATTAAGAATGGTCGCCAAGTCAACAAGAGCTGTGAAGAGCTGATATGCGACATTCATGTCTGATGGATTTGGTTCAAGGTCTCGCAGAATTCGAACAGCTTCCTCGGCACTTTCCAATGCCGCTTTGAATCTCTTAATTTTGATATGAAGAGAAAAGCGGGCCGTAAGTACTTTGGAGAAATTTGGCGCGTAGTTTTTTTTTGTATTGTGAGGTTTGACTCTGGTGATGTGAAGTCGATGGATAGAGATGGCCTCTTCGAGAAAATCCAGTGCTTCCAGGTCACGTCCGACAGCGGAGAGCCGTTCGGAAAGTACAACGAGATTATTGGAGAACCGAGGAATGTCGATATGAGGTGATTGTTGAAGGCTTTTTCTGTCGATCTGAACAGCTTCCTCTATAGCGAGCACCGCTTCTTCTTCCCGTCCAACTCTGGAGAAAGCCTTGGACAATGCAACAAGACAAGGGACGAGCAAGTCGCCATTGTCCGGGCCTTGTAGCTGTCGTAATATCTCTACTGCTTGTTGGGACATTGCAAGTGATTCGTCGAGAATGTCGAGCTCGCCGAGTATTCTTGCCAGAGTTACTTTGTAACGTGCAAGGTCAGCCGGCTTGACGGCCGGAGGATCGAGGTTTACTAGCCGCTCTGCGATCTCGACAGCTTCTTTGGACCTTGTAACGGCCTCTGCTAATCTGTTGGTGCATGAAAGTATCACAGCCATCCCTGAGAGACAGATTGCCATGTCGGCTTCGAAATTCGCCACTGCTGGATTTCGAAGGAATAAATCTCGCCATATCTCGAGAGCTTCAGATTCTGCACCAAAGGCTTCTTGGAACCGATGGGCTCTCACAAAAGCGGTGGCGAGATTGTGATGCAAGGCTCCAAGTCTCGGGGAATACAAGGAATTTCTCGTCGGGGTATCTAGTACCTTGGACATCTGCATGTCCATGAGCTTTTCAATACACGGCTTTCAGAAGGAAGGACTCTTACATTGTACCATTCGCGGACATCATTGAACCGAGTGAACTGGCCTCTTGAAGTCATGACTGCTATCCAGGTTCGGATTGATACACTCGTGAATCTCCGAAGCTGGAGTAATAACTGAACCGACGGGTTTGTTTCCACAGCAACCAGATGCTTAGACCACCACCGGCAAGCATACCATACTTCTGGCGCTAAAGCTATCTCGGCTTTCGGAATGGTAATGTTCTCCGGGTTTTCCATTCCCCTTGCACCGGAAATGGGCTGAGAAAATGTGCCATTGAGGACCTGTAGACAGAGCAGAGCGAGCTCTTCTTGACGGCCCTTGGCTGGAATCCCGCTGTCGTCGTTATGTGCCTGTAAGAGGTATTGTCGCAGTGTCTGACGAGCTTTGTTCGTAGTAAGGTCCTCCTCCTCGAACAAGATATCGACAAAGGAGTTGAGCGGCTCGAGGAGCTTTCGCAAACCCCACCGTGACATTGTGGAAGGTGATGGGTGAGAACAAGAAGCAAAGTCGCTCAAGTCGCTCAAATCTCGTGTCGGCCAGGTCCATCATTGATCTCGGCTAAAAGAATGGAAGGCGGTTCGAGGTTCGAGGACATTCCAGATAAGTATGGGAAACTATTTTTCAAGTGTCAGGATCCAGGATCCAATATTAAATCGAGCAGCACCTACACCAGACATTTTGTTGAGCGATTGCACTAGTCCGAAATCGCGACTGTCAAATTGGAAGCGGAAGGATAATGATTTGGACCTGGGGCGTTGGTGGGCCTGAAACATACGCATCCTTCTGTGCAACCTGAAGAAAGTTCAAAAAGCGAATGGTCTCACGCTGCAAATAGATCATAACTTCAGCACAGCCATCTGACTTGGGCGTTTTTCGCCCCCATCACGTGCTCCCAAAAAGGAAATTGTTTGGTTTTTGTTTGCACTGATGCCCGCTACTTAACTTGTTAAGTACGGGTTTGTCAAGCGATGCCTCAAAACTGACTTTTTTAACATGTACAAACAAGAACGTGACCCAGTGGCAGTGCCGTAGTGGCAGTGATCTACTCGAGGGTCGTGTTTGGCTCCCCTCGTGATCGCCGAAACACAGTTTTTCGGTTCATTTCACCTCATCGAATCCCCCCAAAGTCATGTCCCGATATTACCTCGACGCTGCCCCAGTCACAGCTACCGTCGACGGCGCAAGTCCATTCTCCTTGCACCGCACTTCTCGGGCCACCGTTTTGTTCGGCCTTGTGAAAGGACCAGGCGCGGGAAAAGAATTATTGTTATTGTTATTATTATATTAAATATGTTGTTGAATGTTCGGCGCTCGGCGGAGCGTCAGTAGCGGGCCCTGCCGCTCGCCGGCCCTCCAGCTTATTGTGAACCGGTTCATGATACATTCAAATCATTATTTTGTTGTCCGGTACATTATTTTGAGGAATCTTTGTGAAAATAATATATTATTGCTCTTTTCTTGCCAGGTCGTGTCTTTCCGAAGGTGCGGGAAGAGTACCCGTCACTCGCTCCCGCTCCCCTCCCTCGCAAGCTCGGGGGGTCCCCCGAGCTGCGGGAGTCTCGGACGGGCACGCTAAAGACTCGTTCCCGCTTTCAACGGATATGGAGACTCTCCAAGGATAGGCCTTTTCAGTGGCAACAGCTTCAAAAGTAGGTATCAAAAAAAAAATAGACACCTAGCAGTCTCGAACTGAGGAGCAGCAAGGACGGTGAAGCAACAAGCACCTGTACTAACAGCAGTCTGACTGAGCCATTGAGTTATGGGAAGCAGTGTTCAGTATAGGGTGACAGCAGCCCGCGGAAGTTCGGAGATGAACCGCACGAACCAAACGTCATCCGATTCGGGTGACAACCAAATAAAAACCAAACAATTTCCTTTTTTGGAGCACGTGATGGGGGCGAAAAGTCAAACACTAGCCATCTGTAAATTCTTTCGCACGCAAAACCAAAAAGACTACATACTAAAATGCTCATTACAGCCACTCGAGGTGGACCCGCTCATTCTGTATAAAATCGGCTCAATCTTCTTCCCAGAACCTGCCTCCGAGCACCCAGAACGACCCGACGCAACTGCATCCGCGATTTTCCCTACCAATCGTCCACCATCATCTGAACTGCACGATCACGTCGCCGAGACGCTGGAAGAATTTAGCGAGCTGAAGTTGGAGGTCGAAGGGCTCAGGGTGCTGATCACGATCAGCAAAGCAAGTCTCTTGTAGGAGCAAGAAAAAGAAGTGAAAGCGTTTGAGGAGAAACAGGAAAAGCGAAAAAGAAGGCTAAAGCCGCCAGGCAAAGGCGGCGGCGCAAGGACAGTAAGCTAGTCTCGCTGCACCCTCTGTGTGGCCTCTCTAAAACAAAACTCTTCAAGCATCCGCGAGCTCCTCGACCAGTACCACTTCCTCGACCCTCGATTCAAGTCGGCTGGAACACCTTGAATGCCAAATAGCGTACATCAGAGGGCTTCGTCAAAGCCAAGAATCTATCCTGTCTCTGCTTCAGAAAATAGCAGAGAGTGATGCTCTCATCGCAAGACTGAATAGCGGGGTGCGTCTTGTCTCGTTGCCATTATATTCCTCGCTGACTTCAGTAGGTTGTCTTCGATTAGGCACTGCTAGACAAGGTCCTTCCCCTTCTCGGAAACGATACTGAGAAAATTCTTTGCCGAAAACTTCACCGCTGATGAGCTGCAGATGCTGCCAAGAAAGAATGGGATGCCAGAAAGAGGCGATACATAGATGGACTAGAGTCTTGACGCCACAGAAAACTATCGAAACGAGCGGGAAAGCGGTTAGGGAAGGCGATCCTCGTGGACCACATCATTTGGGAAGAGATGGATCATCCTTGGTCTGTTGTGACGACTGGGAAAGCGGGGCAGGGCTCTTACCGATGTAGCCATAATAGACAGGTTCCAAGCAGCTGAAACAGAGCCACCTGTTTGAGATACTCCGAGTGTTCAATCTATGTCGGATGAGGTTTGATGTCGAACCTCGGAGCAAACCCTCGTCCCATCACCGACTTATTTTCATGCCTAAACGGTGAAAGTCCAACCTCGATTACGCTTCCACCTCTACCAAAGCTATTCCACATTCTGGCGCTGAGATTCCTTGCAACTATTTCGCGTACGAGGTAAATTTACCAGGTACTCATCCAACGAGACTCCAGCCTATCTTGTACCTTTGACAATGACATCTGCATATCCAAGGGTTTTCAATAGAAGGCGTTCAGAATGGAGGATTCTTACATGTACCAGTCGCGGACATCATTGAACCGAGTGAACTGAGCTCTTGAAGTCATGACTCATGTTCGGATTGAACAGTCGCGAATGAAGCTGGAGTATAAGCAGAAGCGGCTAAGCTCGTTAAATCTCGTGTCAGCCAGTCATCATTGATCCCGGTTGAAAGAATGAAAGGCGGTTAGAGTTGTCGACATTGATCATTCTAGATAAGTACTGGAAACTAGAATTCAAGCGTCAGGATCAAGGATCCAATATATCGCGCAGCACCTACATCATTGGCGCAAAACTCTTGAGTGATCGCACAGGTTAGTCCGAAATGCGACCGATAGGTCCAGGATGAGACGAGCTGCATCAATTTGGAAGCGGAAGAACATGACTGAAACCTCGAGCGTTGATAGGCTCCTATGACACCAAGAGCCAGAGGCCGATGAATCTGTTATTTGAAGAAAGACAACAATGGGGGCAGTGTTCGGATGAATTAGTCTTCTCTCTGAGCATGTTTCCCAAGGAATCACAGAAAAGTAAGGCCAACCAAAGGTTACTGCCCAGATGCCTGTAATGCGACGACAATTGAAGAAAGCGGTGCCATGAATTCCGACGAGATACATCAGAGACATAGTCGACATAATTCTGAACCTGTGAATCATTCCTTCCTGCGCTGTCGAATGAGCCTGAATGAACCGAATTGACAAATGGATGGATTTACCTCAGTTTACAATTCTTCTTTTACGACATCCACAGTCCAGCCAAGGACAGAAATGACTGCCGCTGCAGCAAAACAGGTCCCAACGTAGACAATCGTGTTTTCGAATCTTCCTCCACCGACTTTGAATCCACTGGTATCGTGGTTCACGGCCAAATTGAGGTGGACGGACTGTAAACGTGACGATAGTGGCGTCGAAAGGATATTGCCGAGACCTCTGGAGAGTAACAGATAACCAAAGAGCGTCGTGCTAAGATGATGATCGTCTTTGGCAATGGGTTTAATGAAGCTGGTCCAGAGACTGGTCCAGTTTGAAGAAGCAAGATTCCGTATGCAATTCCGAATGAAAGCAGACCAGCCAAGGAGTTTGACAAAACACCCCATAGGATAAAGGTCGCCAGTGATGTCGAAGACAGACCCACCAGCGCGAGCATCTGATGAAAAAGCTGAGCACGCTTCACAAGGACAAGTTGAAGAAATCTTACCCAAGGGTTGAACTTGTCAGAAAAGTATCCCATTAAGAGACGACTGAAAACAGAAAAGCCTGTGGAGAACTTGTTGGACGACGGGTTTCTTGATGAAGATGAAGGCATACCATTCAGGAAAGACAAAGTAAGCGAAGAATTGCTGTTACTCAGATGCATATCGCTGGCAAATGCTGAAAACGGGGTCAAAAAAAGTGGGATGCCGAATGATGCACAACTTACTCGGAAGCCAAGTGATTGGCACGAAATAGGCAAATCCTTGGACGGTATTGACTGACATGACGAGCCAGAATGAAGGATTCTTAAGCCATTCGTTACCACTTCCACGAGGAGCAGGACCTTGCACACGTCGCCCCGCTGGCAGTCGACCTTTGGACAAATGGAAGGAAGGGAACAAGAAGAAGTATCATAGCGATACTGAGAATCCGCAGTGCCTTTTGGATTCCGTAGGCATTGATGAGAGGTGGAACAATCAAAGGCAAGACGAGACCACCAACGCCAGTGCCTATTTCCATTATCAGGATGCAAGGCGACAAGTAGGTTCAACACGTACCAGCGAAGATGACACCATTTGCCAGACCTCTACGATGGATGAACCATTCTGGCAAGTAAGAAATGCATGATCCATAAACGAAACCTGGGAAATCGCAGTTGAGAGATGCAGAGTTGTGATTGAAAGATCGCTCACTGCCACCAAAGGCATACAGCACGCCTTGCAACACGATGAGATTGACGATCTAAATTCAAATAAGCAGTCTGAGAGTTGGGATCATTTAGAATGACCTTTGTAGTGTAGCTCGCGGCGAAAAGACTGCCTAGAGATATGACAGAGCCGACCCAGGACAATGGCCCTCGTATGGTTAGGATATCGCACTAGTATTGGGTTCAATGCTACACCTGAAAATCGCGAATTAGGTTGGTGCAGTTATGAAAGCGAACATACCCGAGCAATACATGAGACCCGTCGCGACATTTCCAATCAATAGGCAGCAGTATCGTTGCATGTTTTTGCGAAGCAAAAGTCGCATCTTTCAGGTAGGCTGTTCAAACATTAGATTTGTATCAGGCGATGAACAAGATTGAAATACCATCCAAGAAAATACCAAAAGCAGTGGGGTAGCCCCAGATCACTGATTCGACAATGAAAGCTGCTGCGAGCTGATACGAGATGATGAGGCTGAAAAAGTACACGGACAAAGAAAGACATACGAATGACCATGCCCCAAAGCCTCCGTCAACTGGCGCCAGAGAAGATTCGTTTCTAGGCAAATCCAGGTCGGAAGAAATCGGTGTAACTGCCGCATTGCGCGACGATTCAGCTCTGGGATGGTCTGAATTTTGAGGAGCGAGCTCAATGGTCTCAGCGATTGTGGGTGTTCGAGTCATGAGCAATGTCCGAAATTTCCGAAATCATTCTGGTGACTTGGTCCAGGGTGCACCGGTGATGTTTGAACGCGAGAAATTACAGTATCCCAGTGTGGACTGGAGAGATACTGAAAATATAAATGTAAGCAAACGGATCTGCCTACACGTGCTACGAAACCTCTTCCACGCGCTGATCTCATTTCCTCCGTCTCATTGGTCCAACCATGGCCGCCACCATCGTTCGTAAAAAGAGAAATTTCAAGGCCCTTCAGCTGGGCAACACTCCTCCAGTTTCACCGGTGGTCACTTCTCCATCCGAACCAGAGGAACCGGTACCCATTCGGCAGGCTCCAGCTCCAGTTTCAGCGGCTCCAGGTCCTGCTGGTGGAAAGAGACGGCCACCGCCCATGACTATTAAGGCTCCAAAGATACCGGTTCACGTTCCAGCGCCAGCAGATGCCGACAGTAATTTGCTCACCGTCGTTCAGTCATCGGGCTCAGCGCCCAACACTGCCTCTCCTGGTGCTACCAGACGAAATACATATCATGCAGCTCTTTCGACGACATTGGCCAATCTGGATCTGAATGCAGAGATCAAACTTGATCTGAAGAATGAGGATTTGCGAGAACTGCAGGAGCTCGGCCAAGGCAACGGTGGAAGCGTCAAGAAGGTCGAACATATTCCAACCGGAACCATGATGGCGAAAAAGGTGTTTGCTCTGTCTGTGACTCTTCAGGCATACTGATAACCATTATAGATTGTGCTCATTGACGCAAAACCCTCCGTTCGAAAGCAAATATTGCGCGAACTCCATATCATGCACGATTGTCATTTCCAACTACATCATCTCCTTCTGGGGCGCCTACCTTGCAGACCCGAACATTTGCATTTGTATGGAATACGCGGACAAAGGCAGTTTGGACGGTATCTACAAAAAGATTGGGGCCATCGATATCGATATTGTTGGCATGGTCGCACTAGCTGTGCTCGAGGGCTTGACCTATCTATACGATGTTCATCGTATCATTCATCGAGGTGAGTCTATTCTGCTTGCTATAGTTTATCACGTGATACCGTTTTGACCTTGAAATTTAGACATCAAACCGTCGAACATACTGTGCAACTCTCAGGGAGAAATCAAAATATGTGACTTTGGTGTTTCGGGCGAGCTCATCAACTCTATCGCTGACACCTTTGTTGGGACATCAACGTACATGAGCGTGAGTGGTCGCTATGGACTTGATCATTAATATGTACTGACTTGCGGCGGAATGATCTTAGCCTGAACGTATCCAAGGTGCCCAATATAGTGTCAAGTCCGATGTCTGGTCACTCGGGATCTCGTTGATTGAGCTGGCACTTGGTCGATTTCCCTTTTCTGAATCGACATCGGATGACTCTGATCTGTCCGATTATGAGGGCACACTTTCGCCGGCGCGTCCTGGCTCCATAGGGTCCATTGCGGCCATGGCATTGCCTCCCCGAAAACCCAAAATTAACAAAGCCAAAAAAGACAGACGGAAAAGCAAGGGTGTCAGTTTGCAGGGTGGTGGAATGACGATGAGCATCCTGGAGCTGCTTCAGCACATCGTGAACGAGCCAGCACCTCGATTAACAGAAGGTCGATACCCAGAAGAGGCTGAGAGGTTTATAGACAGCTGTTTGTTGAAGGATCCGGATGCAAGACGGACACCGAAAGATCTACTTGTGAGTATTTCGTTTTCTGCAGCTTCACTTTCTAACTAATGGATCCAGAGTGATGCATGGATAGAGCAGGCTCGAAATTCACCGACCGATGTGCGCGCCTGGGCGAGCACCTTTTGAAATACCTTGTATGTTTCTTTGTATTACCTGTACGAAAGCATTGCGTCGAATGATACCCAATTTGGAGCTTTTTTGCCGGTTTCGTATTGTCGCACTATGATGCCCGTTTTTTTGCCAAGAGGAAAACGTGTTAGCAAGTCCGATTTTGACCGACGAAGTGATGCTCCGACGCCGGCTCTTCCTTGTCTTTGACGGTGATTTTTTATCGGTGCGCCCAAATATTCAGGCTGACGTAGCCGTCATGACTGGATGGGCGCGCAAGAAGCACTGCATCTCTTCCCGAAACCCCTAACACCGACCACAAAAGCAAACCAGTTCCGTGCTCCTTTGTCCTTTAATAAATCTTCCTCTCTTAATTCTCATGCCAGGTGGCCGCAGGAATCCTCTCAGTATGACTGGTCTTATCGACAAACTCAGTGACGCGGTCCATCATACCAAAGACAATGCCCATGATCTGGCAGAAACTACCAAGGCCAAGATCCACAAAGACTCGGAACATGGTCCACATGTCGGATATGTCGATCTTGTTATACAGGTCATTATCTTTCACCAAGAGGGATTTTCTTGGCTGAACATTTGGACAGTTCATTGGAGCCTCTGGTATCCCAAAGATGGACGTCGTCGGGACAGGTACTTATAATTCATATCCTTATAATCGTCATTTAATCATCGAGACAGCGGATCCCTATTTTGTCGCCAAGCTGGACGATAACATCTCATTTGTGTGAGTTTCCCTGCCCATCGCCCAGTTTCCACTAATACGATATGTTTCAGCTCGAACGTCAAGACTAATACCTTGACTCCTGTATGGAATGAAACCTGGAAGGTCAAAAATGTGCCAAAGACGGCAGATCTGCATGTTGAGCTGTTGGATAAGGACACAGGGGCTCCACACGATGACTTCATTGGAAAATTTACGACGAGCGTCGCGGATGGAGCAAAGGAAGTAGAAATCACTGGTCCTGTATTCCGCAGGGACAGGGGAACCTTCTGGCTAAAGGTGCGTTCGGTCTTCTACAGCTCTCGCGTCTTGTCAACTCGCTTCAGATTGAAAGCAAGCCAGCCTATCACCCAGACGAATTCCCTTACCTCTTTGATGGACCCATCCGTTTTTCTCGCCATTTCTCTCCCACCGTTGGTCGCTTGACCAACATTAACGATGCCAGACTGTATTCGACTTGGAAGATGTACCTTGTCGGTATTCCCGTATTCTTCAAAGACGTTTATCAGCCTTGGAACCACAATTACAAAGCTGCTCAGAGCATCTTCCAAGGTCCAACATCTATCGCTGTTCGCTCAGGGATCCAAGCTGGACATCGGATGCTGTACGCCCGCAGCACATCAAACGGATTCGGGGTCGTCGAAACCGCTGCGGATATAGTCAAGATTTTACATGCGGGCGCTGACCTGGACCAGAAGCAAGCAGACGATCCCTTAACTTCTCGGGTAAAGGTGAGACTTGACGCTCTTTTGACAGTCGGGCTAAGCTTATATTCTTCAGCCCGCCGTATATACCTATATAATATCAGCAGACGACGATTCCTTCCGATTCTCTGAGACGGGCGCGGCATTCTTTGTCGATTTTGCGTCGAAACATGCTCTCCATAGCAATTGCGCTCAACAAGTTCGATACAGCGGAGAATTCCATCCCAGGCCAGCAGGTGGCTGGGAACAATTCAACGACGCGACCCCCGATGACCAGGTGAAATGGGAGCTGGTCATTGATAACAATTCGGGTACATATTCGCCTGACCCCAAGATGCTCCCAACGCTGAAGGCATTGTTGGAATACAACTTCCCTGGTTTCGGCATTTTCGCCTTGTCCCATGAAGATCCAGAACTGGAGAAGAGTCGGGAAGCTTGTAGAGCTTATGCTCTCAAATGGCGTGGTGTTCAGCAGCACCAGTTGCAGCCTCATGCAAATGAAGGCGAAGAGACTTTGAGCGCACAAGCTGCGCATACGGACGTTTCTTCTATTGAAAGCGAAACAAATCTAGTTTCTAAATGATTTATTCGATACCTATTTATCTTCGTGTACAACTCTGCTATATTTTAGGATTTTTTGGACTTTATCGCTTCACGTGCACCATACACCATGGCCTCCGACGCCGTCAGTACGAATGGAGCCAGGCAGGTTTCTCGCTCTTTTGTTGCTGCAGACGGATTCATTTTCTGAACCAGGTTCATGAGAATATATGCGAGTCTACCTCCAGAAGCGCAGCGAACTTTAGTGGAGAAACATCTGTCACCACTTTTAGACAATGTGGCCCCAGCAGACCGAGCACGAAAAGGTATTCATTCCAGCCTTTCTCATAATTCTCTGATAGACGATTTATATAGTGATGAATTCCGCGACGAAACTACAGCAGAGCTGTTCCACCATCCCCAAACTGAATCTGCATACCAAACGGCGAGAGCTAGAAGACCTCCTCGACCTCTACGACCGTGACTCAAAGTGCGGTTTTACCAAGGAGCGCTCCAATGGACCAGAAATCCTTCACGAACTCCTCACCAGTCTAGCTTCTTGGACAGCCGAAATCTGGAGCGTCGTCTATGAGCACAATATGCACTTTGAAAAAGCTCATGCCTGCTTGCTGTTCGCCACGTCAATTCTCATCAAAATCAACGATGGAGCGCTGCATATGCATACAGAGTACGCTCCTTTGTCCATCTCGCGTTAATTTCGCTTTGAACCATTTTCAACAGGTGTAAATGCGATGCCCTTTATTGTCCCATCAAGCTCCTTATCAGAGATAAATCTGGCAAAATCGTGAAGCAGTTCAACTTCAATGGGCCGAGGACGATGGATCGTCTGCTGTTATGGGTCTGGCGAGAGCTTTTGGTTTCGATATCGACGTCTGGTGGGACATTGGCCAGAAAAACCTACATTCCCGACATGTTGATGGATATTGAAAATATTTTGGGCTGGGAAGCACGTTCGGGTCCTTGGTTCAATCGCTCTGAGCTAACCTACTTCACAGGCACTAGAACGCATGGTTTATGGCGGGAAATATGGTGAGTAGTAATGTTCCTTTTGTTCGTTCATTGACGCGTCTGTTTCTCAGCAATACGCGATGATGCCCAGTCAGACACTGATGACGAGTGGGAAGACTTTAACGAGAAAGATGTAGAAGAGGAAGAGGAGGAGGAGGAGGAGGATGACGAGGAATGCGTCGATGGTGGCAAGACCAGTGATAAGACCAACAAGAATTTGGTCAATTCACATTGTCCTTGCAACCTTCACGGTGGTCATTGGACCGACAAACACAACCGACATCGCAATCATCTCAATGATCTTGTCTACAAACGTCTTGCCCACATTTTCAAACATGCCCCAAGCCTCTCATTGTTCCAAAGTGCCGTCCAAGTCTGTCTAAGCAAACCCGATGCTCGGACTGAGCTTACAACAGCCATGATTGAGCTCGCTCCCATTTCCTCAGAAACCATGGCGGCCAGTCTAGAAATATTCGCATCTCTTGACAATGCTGCCATGATCGTAGAGCTCCTCAACGAACATTCATATCTCCTTCGACCTCGCGATTTCCGCAGTTTTCAATCTGCTGTCGCTGTTCTGGCACGACACCCGGAATATGTCAAACAAGCATTACAGATCATCGAGAAGGAAATGATTTCAACTATTCATGCAATCCGAGCCGCGATGCTTTCTAGCTTCTCTTTATCTGAAGAGCAACGTCACAAAGATGAGCTGGCCAAGATTCTCAAGCTTACCCTTGGATCCAACTCGCGAAATGTTCGTATTGATCGATGGGTCGAGACTGTATCGACACCAACGTCCTCGCCTTTACATCCCGTCGCCTTTGCTGCGATGGTCATGGGATTCCCGACTGCAGAGATGGAAGATGGAGAAGACGCAGAATTGATTAGCATTTTGGCGATGAACCCGAATGATCCACATCTCGAAGATCTTCGGGACGAGTTCCGTCCAAAGTTGAAGGAGCGATTCGAAGGCTGGCTGCATTGCGCTCATTCTATCAAGAGTGGATACTCGGTACTGATAAAATGCTACCTTAAGATGGTCGAAATCATGCCTTATCTTCGAGCTGCAGATGTTACATCCGAGATGCTGTCCAAGTGAGTCGCTACATGTCTGGCTCTCCAACTTGACTTACCGACCGTTGCAGACTGAATGATCGTCCTGGAAAACACTTTCTCTGCGACGCATTGGAGAATCTTGGAGCATTTGCCAAAGGCCAGCGCAAGAAGCTCGCCTTGCACGCCAATAAGAAGAAGCGGGAAGAGAAAAAGGCTACTGCGACCACCATCACCCCAGGCGCATCTGCAGCACTTCCACCCCAAATTTCCTTTCCCTTGAACGGTCACCAGCCTCAAGACCCTGCGGCTTTCGGCGGCATCGACGACGTTGATTGAGACGTTGATTGAGCTTCTTTCTTTTCCTTGTTATGGTCATTGAAGATCATTTTTCACTCCTTGAACTCAACATTACTGATCATTATACTCGACAATCGACATCTGTACTTTAAATCGAATAGCATATATGTAGTAGCATGGCAAAACGTCATTTATCATCCTTGTGAATCTCTGATCCAACTTTCCATATTGCTCTGGGCTTGTAGCCTGAAGCCATTCTAACTTGTACGCTTCTATGAAAGAAGGGTCTAGGGTCGTTGATTTTTCTTCCACTTCCGAGGTTTGGCCTGTAAAAGCATGTCAGCTGGAGCGCAAGCAAGGTGAAAAGGCGGTACCGGGAGCTGGATTTCCGTACACCCTGGGGATCTTGCCATCTGTATTTCAGAGGTAAAACTTCGAGTATCCACCACCACTTGTTTGATTTGAGTCTGTCGTGAGCTGGTTCAGCTGCATCCATCTTCTCGACCGATACATCGGCAGGACATAGCAGTGCGTCGAGAGCATCCAGATTGAAGAGTACACCGCATTCTGAAGCAATAATCTCGCGAACCATCCATCGTAATGGGATATTTGCCAAGTTTTGACTGGTTGTATCAGGGACAGAGCCACCTCCGACATCTAAGATCATATTATTCAGCTTTCGTCTGATTGATTGATCATTCCATACCACAATGGCCTCCAGAGAACCAGACTTCCAGTACATCTGGTGATCCAGACACTTCCTCTGGTTCATTGACAACGACAAAACTATCGTCCGTCTCTTCACTGTAGCGGTGGATCGACAGTCTCCGAAAAACTTGTCGACTTTTCTCTGAGAGTGATGATCTTTTACGAGGACTTGGTGAAGATGGCCTGTGGTACAAGTTTGGACGGAATCTAGTACGGCGCTACGGACGACTGAGGTCAGAAGCGGTAAACCATTCTGGGTACCCGACCTACTTCATCTAGAGCCAGGGCATGTCGAAATGTTTTGATCGCATTATTGGATGAAGTGAATGGTAAGCATTTACCGACGACGCCAACGCTGCACACGGTATCCCTGTGGAAGCTTAGACGGACTCAAGTCCAACAGTGCGAGGTTGCTTACCAGACTCCCAAAAACTCCACTTTGACGTCCTGACTAAATCTTTCTTTAAAACCTGCAGCCAGGGCATCGTCATCGTGCTTGTACATCTTGAATGCAAATGGAATCTGTTGATGGTTACCCCGCGGTAAAAGCCCAACCGTGTACAGCATCCCAGCCAGTGCAAGAGCTGTATAGGCGCCCCGAGAGAATCCTAACCCACGATATATGAGATTGACGCCAGCTTTGGCATGTGAATGACTGACCAAAAAGGCATATTTTGTCACCCGAGCGGTAAGTGTCCATGATGAATCTGTAGGCGTCCATGACATGATGGCTAAGATACCTGGAAGCGTCTTACCATAGTTGGACCACATGATGATATCGGGACACTTACCAGGCCACCGCTTCGTCTAATATTTTCGCGCCCCATTCAAAGATGGGCGCCACGACTCCAGGCTCGAAGAAGGTCCCGATTCCAGACTGAATAGAATTTCAGCTTCTTTCTCGTCAAAGGGGTCGAGTTTACTTGCCTGGTAATAGCATAGTTGCTCTTCGAAATTATCCTTCTTCAAAAGGGCAAAGAGTTTGACAACATTTGTGTTCTGTATAATCATCAGTAACGTCCTAGAAGGATGCAACGAGAGACTCACTTTGGCGCTGTATTCATCCATTGTGCCATCGAAGCATAGAACCAGAGTTCGAGGTTTGAGAGCTCGGACGACAGACATGGTATTGGGGTGGAACGAGGATTCGAGAAATGATGAGAGATTTTAAAATAGAGAACAAGACCTTCCAGATATTGATTAGCATGGAGCACCGGAAAATCTAGCCGCGATGCACAGCCAGTTTGCTTCGGGCCTGGTTTCATAGCGGAACAAGCTTTGGTTAGTAAAAGAGAAGCGAGGGCAACACAAGGTCGAATGTCGAAGGGTACAGGCCCTTCACAAAGTCTGTTTTTGCCGAGGATACCAGACAAAAGAATGGTACAGCCCGGCGCTTGTTGTCGGCGCTTGTCTCACGAAGCTGTTCGGCGGCGCGAGCGAAACCACGAGACGTTGGAGCCTTCAATATCAATCATCCCAAGGTGAGTATCATTCGACGTCCAATCATCGTATAGGGTCAAATCAATAACAATCCTGCTTACTCGTATTAAAGTCCATGAACCGTAAGTATCGTCCTTGTCATTATCATCACTAGTCATCACTGGACATAAACCTCACTTCCAGAGGTCCATGTCGCCTTGGGCTTGTAGGCCAAAGCAGCCGTATTCATCCTGTCCTTTACGCTTGTATGAAAGTTGGGGTGTGGGTCAAGAATTGCTCTGCCTCGTCCCAAATTAGGCCTACAAAAGGTCATCAATATGCCAGTACATAATGATTAGACCACTCACTTGTAGCTCGACTGCCAGACACCCTTCAGATCCTGCCAGTTATACTTTATCGGCAGAATCTCCAAAACCCACCAGATAGGCAATTCAACGAGAGAATCGTGAATTGGAGCAACCGCGTCTGCTGCGTCCATATTTGCCTCGATGGCAGGTGTGTCATTCGTAGACTTTGGAAGCATCAATGCATCGAGAGGTTCTTGGTTGAAGATAATAGGACAGCCTGAAGCAATGACCTCGCGAACCATCCATCTCAGTGGGATATTTGAAAGGTTTTGGGCTGTATCATCGGGAACTGAACCTCCTCCGACATCTGAAGAAACATTGAGTACATAAAGACTTAGTTAAAGCATATCCATACCGCTATGACAACCGCAGAACCAGACCTCCAGGACGTCAGGCGTGGAATCCGAACTCTTGCTCATACTATTCTTGCCATCAGGGTCGCTGTTTCGGCGACCAGACGTCCAACGGAAAAGGCCGCGACTTTTCGTCGGTGAGATACCCTTGCTTGTCGAAGATACCTCGGCAGCATTATCCGAATTGGGAGCAGGTCTCTGGTACAAATTGGGACGGAACTTTGTTCGATGCTATAGATAATCAGCATCATGACAATGATCTCGCCCTTCTTCATACCTCATCAAGGGCCAATGCATGTCGGAATGTCTTGATGGCCTCGTTCGACGACGTGAAGGGCAACGACTTTGCCATGACTACACCGACGCTCTGAGAATGTTCAGAAGGTTTCCCGAGGACAAAAGCGGGACCTTTACCGAGACAGTTTCCCTGAGAATGTTCAGAAGCACCGAGTGACGACGCAACCTTTACTACTTACCAGACTCCCAGAAACTCCACCTTGACGTCCTGGCAAAAGGTTTTCTTGAAGCCAGCGGCAAGGGCTGTATCATCACGTTGGTACATCTTGAACGCAAAGGTGATCTGCTCTTGATTGTCTCGTGGTAAAAGGCCGACTTTGTAGAGCATCCCAGCCAGAGCACGGGCTGTATAAGCTCCGCGAGAGAATCCTGGGTAACAATAAAACAACGTCATCAGAAAGAGTACGATATGACGGACCAAAAAGACATATTTTATCGCCAACGCGATAATTTTCCATAAGGAACCTGTATCCATCCATGACATGCGCGTTGAGATACCTGTACACTCTGGATGAAAACAGGAAAAGATGAAATCATCACTGGAGACTGACCACGCAAATGCCTCGTCCAATATCTTGGCACACCACTCGAAGAATGGTGACACGACTCCAGGGGCGAAGAAAGTACCAATACCAGCCTGTATACCGCGTTAGACAGGTTCAACCAGGGCCAGATTCTTACTTGGTAATAGCAGAGCTGCTCGTCAAAGTCGTCCTTCTTTAAAAGAGAGAAAAAATTGACGACATTCGTGTTCTTCAAAGCACCGTCAGCTGCAACTCTTGATAAAGCAACAGAATGAGACTTGCCTCGGCACTGTACTCGTTAGAGGTTCCATCGAAGCAGAGAACAAGCGTCCGAGCTTTCTTCGTGAATTCTTGAATGTTCGACATGCGGGAAGGAGGCAGTCGACACCGGGAGTAGTTTTACCAGGCCTGCAGGGAACAGAAGCCCATATCTGGCTGTAACCAGTCGGATGGGGCCGGTTTATGCTGATGGACATACCGGAACATGGCGCTCGCGTCGAGGCGCCCTTATTCAATTGGCTCGGTTGAGGAAGGTCACAGCACGTGTTGATCGACAGTCAAAATGACGCACGTTCAACTTCGCTGACGCAAATCGTTTCCTCAGGCGAGCGTCCAAGAATGCTTGGTTCTCTTGTCCTTGTCATATTCTCACTCCATGAGGGAAAATCGTAAAAAGGTAGATTTCAAGACATTCAACCAAGTCAAGCCCATTCCTCAGCCTGAGTCCCGAGTTCGTAGTACGAGTCACTATGAAATGGCACGGCAACCGCAGCAGAGCGCTTCTTTTTCGACCTTTCATGGCAACCGCATGGACAACTCCCCTTCATCGATGTGAAGGTACAGCTGAAAGTCGAGTGTCTGTAAAGAGGTCCACGGCAGCTGAAGACTCTTTTAAAAATGGCCACCGGAAGCAGATCTCCATTGGCGTCCACGGGAGGTTCATCGACCCACTCTCTGGCTGACTTGATGGTTACTGCTGTCTTCATTATTGCTCGCTTACCCCAAATGACGCTGAATCGAATTGGCAAAGCTGTGTAATCGATATTGAGAATGACAACAGCGTCGTCCGAAGGCGCTGATCTGGCAGCAAATATCAAGTCGTAGACCATCGGCTGCAGATATTGGTGGTTGGCCTCGATATCCTTGTTGATCAAGTACTTCAGGAAAAGAATCTCGTTGCGATCTGGCAGGAAACAGTTGACCTTGTCTGTGAAACAAAATGGTTGAAGATATATCCAAGACCAGATTATGGGGCTTACCTTGAACGCAACGTCGAGATTGCATGCAAAAAGGCTTGTGCTGTGGCCAGTGACGCCTCTGCCGACAAATAAGTCGACGAAAAAGCAAAAATATTTTCAAGTACTGGCCTGGCACTCCTTTGAGCAGTAGAATGCGACTTGACAAGCTGAACAGGTTTTCATGGCTCTGGCAGTACGGGCCATGAAATCGCAAGATTCCTTTGGACAATATGAATTTGCGTTCAACTTGAAGGGGATAAGCTTACCTCGCAACACTGCACTATCCTCTGCGCTTTCCATTCAATCTTCAACATATTCTGTGCTTCCGCCAGTGCAACAAAGTGCGACCACAATGGACCCAACATGCTTGTCGATGGAAGCTCTTGGATATTTGCACCATAGCTATCCTGAACCTCGGCAATCGCGTCCAAAGCAGGACCTATAGTCTGCAAATAGACAAGACTTATCGCAAGTCGATGGAAGATCCAAGGAATAAAGTGCTGCGCCTCTTCCCGCTTCTCCATCGTATGGAATTGGACTGGACGAATGAAGAAAAGTGACAGGATGCCATTGGAAAGGGCTTGCACCATTGTGTCGGTATTTCGGCAGTGAAGGAGCGTGCAAGCCAAAACTTGGAAGAATTGAAAGGCATGGTCGTCATAGAGAATGTTCGACTTTGATTTGTTGGCCCACAAAAAGAGTGATCTTCCGTACAGGATCAGCACTTTCAGAACTTCTGCCTCTTCATTCCAGCCGTCTGTTGCGGCCATATTGATGAATTCGTAGAGGAGCTGAAGTTGTCCGGGATCACTGTTTGTAATTTCGATGTTGGGGTCGATAAGCCGCCTCTCAAGGAGTATTGGAGAGACGTCCGAGGGAAGTCCAAAGTCTTCGGCTCTGATTACGGTTGTGACCTGGGCGATGTAGGCCTTCATGGCTCTATGGAAGCCACCAGCAGCTTTGACAAAGCGTCTCTGGTGGTCTGTAACGTCCGTGACGCCATCGAAGAGCAGACGGCGAACCGCAGAGGCGATTGACCAGCCAATGAGGGAGAGACGAGAGACCGATGAAATGAAAGGGTCTGGGAGCTTGTACCGGGTAGAATAAAACTGAGCGAGGTCCTCGACGAGGCTTGGGATAACTAGCATCGCATCGCGAAGAGTAGGACTGGTACTCAATGTCATAATTACTCCGAGACCATTGATGCGAAAATCGCGGTCGGCAATTAAAGCACAGGCGAATACGTTGTGCCATCCAAAGCGAATCCAGTCCCATATCTGCGGCAGAAAAGGGAGAATGGTGGGCGTGAGGCTGTCCAGAAAAAGGCAACCATTTGTTCCGAATGAATCCCAGTGCATGATGCCAAAGCCATTGTACACTCGAGGGAGAATGGTTCCCAGAGAGTCGATTTGGGTTGGAGATCGTTTCGGAAACCAGTGGTTGAGCATCTCGCGAAAGAAAAGCTGGGTTTCTTCAGACACTGGTAGAGGTTGCTCCTGGGTGGGATCAGGAGGTTGACGAGATTCTATGAGCTGAGCGACATATTCGTTCATACGATCTACGACTGCAGAGAGCTGAATCTCAGCGTCGGTCTCTGGTCCAGCCGCTGTGTCGCGGGATGGAGGCATGAAGTTCTGGATGATATATCGCAAAGATTCTGGGCGCAATTGTAAGCACGATAATGGTTAACATGGAACTGAAACGTACCAAATACAAGACTTGGGGAAGCCACCGGTGATGAAAATTGGGGAAATGTCGAGTGAGAGCGCGATTTATATGCGCGCAGTATCCATTGTTCTATTGTCCCGCTTTGGCGCAACTGGCTGGCCTTTTTGGGCCAATCGTGGTGAATAATGGGCCATTTCTGCCAGTCTCGATTCAGATACGAGAAAAGAGGACCACAGATTCTCGCTCGCCGATAAAAAAAAAAGCTCTGATGAGGATGTGGTGATGGTGGCGCGATTCAAGATTCGATGTGGCTGTGCTTCAACGAAAACTTGGACCATCAGATTATCAAACACCCCAAATTCAGCTATAGTTCTGACATCGACAGTACAGATCTCTACAGGGAACTATCTATCAGAGAAAACAGGGTACAAGAGAACACGGTGATAGTTCTACTTGTAAATAAAACAGACATGAGATGAATGAATAGATGATATATGAAAGCTCTTAAAGAGCTTGAACAGCGACGAGCACGATAATAGCAACGACGCCGGTGATGAGTTTGTTAAAGCTCAGAGATGCGGCGCCGTTCGAGTCACCAGTGGTGATACCACCAGCGATTCCGTCGGTTCCAATGGTAGAGGTATCAGAGGTAGTATCAGCGCCGGAACCAGCATTAGCATTAGCAATTGCCTGGGTCGGAGTCGGAGTCGCACTCGGAGCGGCCGAAGTCGGCTTGACTGAAGCTGAAGAAGGTTTTGCTGAGGAAGAACTTGGCTTGGCTGAAGACAATGGCTTGACCGAAGATGATGGCTTGACTGAAGACGATGTGGCGTGAGAGGTGGCGATAATCTTTTTGACTGTCGTAGTCGGTGTAGCTTTGGGAGTCGGGGTCGGGGTGGGCTTGGGCGCAGGCTCATCATCGTCGTCACTGCCATCGGCATAAGTCCAGGAGCCATAGAATTCACCGGCACCCGAATCTCCATCGGTGAAGAACTTGAAGAGATCCTTGGTCAAGTCGATATGGCCCCATTCAGCGCAATTTGTTGAGCACTTGAAGAAATTAGTACAACAAGAGACGATGCCAGCAAAGAGACGCACCTCGTCGACACAAGTGGCGACAGTCGACTTTCCGTTGTAGGTGATCTTTAGTTGTTTTCCGCAACAACCTCCACCACCGAATTGCTTTTTGGCGGTCAGATTTAATGCTTTCTAGCAGATGAAAAGTTTGTACTCACAGCGGAATTCATGGCCACAAACTGAAGTCAACGATTACCATAAAGAAGAAGAATAGAAGAAGGAACTTACCCAATCGCTGTCTTTATGATTTTTACCAGTGCAGGCATCACTGAAAATTGCTTGTCAGCCCAAGCCAAGAAAAACAAGTAGGATAGACGTACGGCCCAGTGTCATCGGGGTACTGAACTTTAGTTTCAGCCTACGAGAACAAACGAGTAGAAAGAAATGTGGCGCACCCAAGTCACCGGTACGTTAGTAAAGGTCTCCCTCTTATCAAAGGTAAAGGTATTGTTTGACTGAACGCGCCTCGCAATCGTATTGTGATTGCGAGATTGACGAGCGCTCGCCATTGCGACGGTTGCAGAAAGAAGCACAGCGAAACTGGATGTAGCAAGCATTCTGAATAACGAGTGTGGTTATGGGGTGGTGCCCAAGGTGGTTTATGGGATAGCCCAAAGGTTGATGATGGCAAGAAGACGTGAAAAGTTCTGCGGTCACCCGGGACCCTACTTTTATTTAAATGATTTCAAGTCCGAGATTTCTGTCAAGGTCTCGTCAGGCCGGCCGTTGATCATGATGTTGTAAGACAAGAACAAGACATGAACATCGGGAAGAGCTTGTGGCACCCTCGCGAGGTGAGTGAAAAGACTTTCTTCTGCTAAACCTAAAACACATGAGCGAAATTCGTTGAGATTACAGCAAACGGACCATAAATCGACCGATGAGCACGAATTGTGGACCATACCAAAGTTACTTCCTTCCTTCCTGAAGCGTAATACCAGTCCGATCCTGCCATAAGCTTGCTAGATGGAACCACGGGTCAACTAGTTTCATGTGGGCGGCCATGGGATATCTGTCCAACAGTAGTAACCACGCTGGCTTGACTGGCTTATGATTCTGCGCCATCAGAAAAGATATCTATCACGCTTTGATCACCTCAAAAGCGCAAGAAAAATCATAGCTACCAGCGCAGAGAGCGAAAAGGGGCAAAGCGCTTTGCTCATCTTTACTAGTTAGCATTCAAGATTGTCGCGGTAATCGGCCAAGCCGAACCGACCGGTATTTGCAGTGGCATATTAACCGCGACAGGACGTCCCGGTTTCATCCAATACAATTATGTTGGCCATGGAAGTAACTTGGTTGCGAAATCGGTCTTTTTGGCCGACAGAAACAGCATACGACAGCGAGGATGCTTATGGTCCCCGGAAAACCTCCACTGTAAACAAACCCAAATTGTTCGCTGCCGAGGTTCGCAGATCACAAAATCACCTGCAGCGCACTCGAATCTTACCCCTTTCCCTCAAAATTGTACCTGCTGAAGGTCCTCGTATGGCGTTACATCCTGGTGCAATTTATTTCTCTAAAAGCCAGAGTTCTCGGGCCATTTTGACCAAAGTTTGAGAATTGTTAGCTAATATGACATCGATTCACGTGAGTGTTTGCCCGCTACCTAACTTGTTAGGTACGGGACCCGGTGATGGGGCACATAAAAAATCAGCCTTGTTTTCCACTGAACTAGGGCAGTTTGGCATCTCCTTGACTGCTGGGACGATGATGGAGCACTAGAACTGAGCTTCGAGGTTGCTAGTAAGAATGTCAAGCGTTAACAAGTGTCCGTGCTTTGTGTTAGTACTTATCCGCCCAGAGGGTACAACTATGACCAAAGACGACCCGCTACGACTACAAGAAGAATAGCATTGTCCACCGAATGGCTGATACTGATTACATGACGAAACACTGCAAGCCAAGATGTCTATTCAAGGCTGAAGGAAGCTACACAAGGGAATGGCAGTATGACCTGCTTGGTTGTACTAAGCGGAGCTCTATCCAGACCTGTGTCATGGTTATTACATGACCGGAGCTTTATCCGAAGTCCCGTGCGGAGTCTAGATGACTTAGGCACGATCAGGAGAAACCCAGACATCAAAAAGTTGAAGATGAGACTACGAGCATAAACAAGTGTTAGTGCTATAACATAGTTTCTTCACAAAGATATAGACGAAGGACGAAAGACAAGAGTGCTCTAAAGGGATTAAAGTATCTATCTCTCAAAGTGAGCCTCTGAAGACCTTTGATCGGTTTGAGACTCCACTCAGGAGGTTTCAAGATGACATCATGTCTTAGAATATGACTGATGGTTTGCGGGCACTTGGCATGTTTGTCTTAGTCGTCAAGCAGAACCGAGTCATGTCTGAGTCCTATGAGTCATTACTCCACAGCCAAGATGACTGCAGAACGATCAGGGCAAGACACAAAGATACCCCTGGACAAAGATGGACCCATAGTGTGGACAATTGTTCGTACTTTGAGTTGTACTTTTGACACAAGACTAGACGAAGAGAATCACATAAGAGAGTACAGAAGGGACTAACGGACTTGTCTTCCTTCTGCACTTCTCAAAATACCTGATCGGCAAGAGACTCCACTAGGAGGTTTCACCCGGTTGTACTATTAATAGCAGGATGACTGATGTCGTGCGGCCACCTTGGCAATCCGACTCGGAGACCCCTGTGAATGACTCAAGTGTATTAGGTTATCGTTTCTGGACAGTATTTAAAGACTCTAAGTTTGTAGTAAAATAGTTAGGACATTGTAGGACTCTGTACCCAGTCTAGTGACTAGTGACCGCCTGACCAAGGCTGGAGCTGGAAGCTGACTTGTGGGAAAAATATTACTTTGTTTCTCGGACTCAGTTACCGACGTTTTGACGAATTGAACAAGTTTGAACAAGTCTAGTCTAGTCTAGTTGCTTAGTGCACCCTCTAGTCTCGAAAGAGAAACCTCTAGTCAAGTTCTAGTCTAGTTCTAGTTAAGCTGCTTAGTGCAAATTGCGCTTCGGTCAAGAGACCACAAACCCTAGTGTTACCACACTTTAAACAAGCTATAACCCAGTTAAAAGCTCTCAAAGACGACCAGACGTAAGACACTGAGTACGGACAAGTGTTTGTGCTTTGGACTATCTCTATTATAAGAAACCCGAACTTATCGAGGATATAAAGAGTGTATTGGTGTGTTGGTGTTGTTGTGTGTGTTGTTCATTTGCATACGCTCATATCGACGTGCTTTCCGCACCGTCCGCAAGGATCCCTCACATCTGGAGCCCACCGCGAGGGTTTCTAGTAGAGAAAAATCTAAAGACATCATTGATTCAGACCAGTTCTTAGGACAAGGTTCCTTAGAGCACCCCAGCTTTATTCCACAAAGTTCAGGAACCGGTGGTAGTTCTCCGCTATCCGAACTTTCAGAGTTAAGCATTGATCCAGTAGCTGGATCATCACAGACAAAGCCTCAGAAACAGAACTCTAAACCTAATCACCCTGCTGCTAAGCTTGAAAGCTTGGACGCTGAATCGAGAAGATTAAGAGCTCTACAACAAGCCGAGGAAAGAAAAGAAAGAATCAGAAAGAAGACAGAGTTGCTGGAAGCTGAACGTCGTAGACAATTAGCACCGACACGTGTCCCTACTCCAGATTCAGACTTGAACCTCGCTTCTCAGACTTTGTTACCACCCTCTAGAGCTTCTACACCAGAAGCACTGACGGGCAATTCGAACTCAAACAGCCCGACGAGTACCACCCAAATACAGACTTTTACAATGACGACTAAAGGAGCTATGCCGAGCTACACGGATCCTAAAGCACCTCGCTGGGATTCGTCGAAGCCTGTTGCAGACATTCCTAGATATCTATCCACTACTATCAAGTTGTTGGATGAGAAATCAATTAGAGATGAGGCAGAAAGAGTTGAAGCTATTGTGAATTATGTTGATTTAGAAACTAGGCGCTTTTGGATGTCTTTGAAGCATTTCAAGACTCCAGATAGTGCTAAGTTAGTCAAGGAAATTCTTTCAGAATATGGAACTGAGCTAGCTGAAGATACCATGGGTTCTCAAGGCAAAGTAGCAAAGTGGTTTAATCCGAATAGAGAGCCAATTGATCTCGCGGACTATGACAGCTTTGCTGATTTTTACCGAAAAACCTACCCTGAGCTGGATAGAATGTTTGAATATTCTGATACCAATGGCGTAGACTGTCCAATTTCTAACCAAGCAGTGTGCAATGGAATTATGGGACGTTTAACCCCTCGTTTCCGTGCCGCCTTGGAGGCGAAGTTGGAACGCGAAGAGGATAGGAAAGGTGCTTTGCTGACTGCAGCAGGCACCCCACCTAAGCCGAGACATAGACACGATCGATGGGCTTGGAGAGAAATGCTTGATACTGCAAAAGAGCTTTGCTCTAGTAAGCAGAGTTATGGAAGTGTTCTTTATGATAACAACCGTAATACCCCAGTCAAGCAGGAGTATCACCAGAGCTCTAAGAAACATGACGAAGACTTTGACCTGGTTAAGAACAAGGTGGCGTCCATTAAAGACTCCCTCACTATCCAGAACAAGCAAGCTGAAGCTTTTCAAGCTGAAGTGTTTAAGATTCTTAAGCAATCGAGGACACCAAGCGCAGCTACTGAGCAAGGACCCGGACCAAATCCAGCCTACGCACCGAGATCAACTCAACCGCACTATCATAATGATGGTACGATTTGTTACTCTTGTGGCAAAGGAGGACACATGGCTCGAGAATGTCCTGAACAAAATGCATTGATAAGCGAAGGCAAAGCTGTAATTGGTCCAGATGGGCGGGTAACTTTACCAAATGGTGAACCTATCTCCCGGATGTTACCAGGTCGAACTCCAGTTGAAAGAATTAGGAATTGGCATTCCAGAAAGGATCAAGCAATGTATTATTTGTCCCCTGGAGATGCAGCTGAACAGTTGAGCTATGAGGCAGAAGTTGCAGCAAGGCAGGAAGATATGTATTACCATGCTGGAGCATGAACAGCAGCTCCGGCTATGCCTGTAAATCATTCTTATTTGCCTACTGCAGCTCAAATGCAGCAGATGGTTTCGAACTACCCAGGGTCTCAATACAGAGCACCCCAGTTTGCACAAAGATTACCAGTAGCAGTGGCTCCACAGATGACGCAGTATCCTTCTCAGATGCTGCAGCAGCAACAAGTGTTTGTGCCACCGGTTATGCCTTTAACGCAGGCAAGGAATGTATCGGGCCTTCAGCTTAATGATGAGGCTTGGAATGAATATCAGACGTTTAAGGCCTTTCAACAGAAGCTAGGCGCGAGCCTGGATCCTAATGGAAAGTCTATCTTACCGTACCCCCAAGATGATGGTGCTGGACCTAGCAATATCGCTCAAGGGGCTGCATCGGTTTTTCCCTGAATTCGATGAAGGCGGCTGGGGAAAAGACACCCTCTCTGCCGCCGGAGAAATCTAAGACGAAAACGGGTGTGGATAGTACGAGTTGGAGACCAAATCGGGCATATGTGGACTTGCCCCCACGAAAGACAACTCCTGCAGTTGTCAAACCAAAAGACGAAAGAATACCTACTCCACGGAAGATTGTTGACAGTGAAGAGCCGGAAGGTGGATATGAAAATGTCCCTCCAGTTCAACCAGCAGCAAAACGACTTCCTGTGGAAAGACCGTTGGGTAAGACTACTCTTCCCAAAGAAACGGTAGACGTAAGGGAAAACAAGCTGTCTAAGGATTACAAGAACCTCGCGGAGTTACAGAGTGACAAAGCGACAAAAGCCCTTTTCAACAAAATGTTGGATGCTGCAGTAACCACAACAAATCGTGAGCTACTAGGCACCAGTGTTGAACTCAGAGAAGAACTTCGCTCTGGGGTAACGAAGAAAAGGCAACCAGTTAAAGGAAAATCTGCAGGTGGATCAGTTACTTGGTATCAAGTGAAAGAGGGAACTTCTGACGATGAAATATCGGATGAGGAAGGACCCGAGTCACAGACAAGTGTTACCGAGAAGCATGTTCGCTTTGCTCCAGAATTACCTATGACTGATTTAGATGAGCCATTTGAATCAAACCTTCTACGAAGCGATGCAATTAATGTTGCAGACCTCCCGACTGTGAAAACAGCTTATATCCAGGACATTCCCTATCATGGTGTACCAATTGGTGGCATAGTGATATCGGATCCAGTTTTGAATTACTTAGCAACAGTACCAGCCGGTGAGGAGCCAAAACAAGTGTTCGTGGCCCGTGAGTCTGAAGGACTCCGGTCCATTTTTCCTTTTATCAATGGTGCAAACCATGAGGAATCTCTACTTGATGGAGGATCACAGATTGTATCGATGAGTGAGGACGCGGCAATGAGTTTAGGAGTTCCTTGGGACCCTTCCATTGTGATTCACATGCAGAGTGCTAACAAGCACTTGGAGAAGAGTTTGGGATTGGCAAGAAATGTACCGTTTACTGTAGCGGGAATTACTGTCTATCTCCAGATTCATGTTTTAAGAGGCATGGCATACCGAGTTTTGCTTGGCAGACCAGTCGATGTTGTGACTGAAAGTGAGATACAGAATAAGAAGGATGGAAGTCAAACCATTCAACTGAAATGTCCTAACACTGGTCAGTGCGCAGTGGTACCAACCTTTGAAAGAGGGAAGTCACCTAGAATTGTCAAAAAGAACATCGACCATGCTACAGCCTCGGTTTTTCAGTAGAACTCGATGAACTGGTCGAAGAACAGGGAGAGTTTGCAGTGGTAATTGAAGTAGATGAGCGAGGCGCACCTAGAATAAGGCAGACCGCCAAGCCCAGACACTCTCATGGACGATTTTTGGAGGTTGAGGTTAGAGATTTATATCTCCAAGCCTCGAGACAACAGATATCTATGGAATCAAAAGAAGGAAAAACGTTGGAAGCGTATTTCCAAGATTTGATTCCTGAACAACGACCTGAACTGGGATTCAACACGAACTGGTTTTCTGCAAAGAAGAAGGATCGTACGCCTGGGAGTTTTGCATCAGAAAAGACACGAGAGAAGCTTCAGCTTCGTGCCTTGGCAGAATCAAGCTCCTATGGGCCTATGTTGAATGAATACCAGGCATTTGTCTACAGTAAACAAGAATGTTGCACCAAGTGTCGCAAACCGTTGAGCATGGAAGATAAAATCAGGATCGCCACAGAACGACAAGAACTTCAGGAACAAGAGGATAATGTTTCGAATCAAGCAACAGATGGAAGTTATGGCTCCTTCGCACAGACAAGTGTCTGTGCTGGTGATCTGCCTACAGCTGAAATACCATCTGAAGCTGAAGTCCGAAGCTCTTTCATTAGTTCCAAAAAGAAGTACAAGAAGGTCGAGGACAAAGTCAAACCTCTCTTCGCAAATTTACCTCTGGGGATACCAGGTGGAAGGATTATACGGAACATTACAGGCGATCTATTAAAAGATATGCCGACTTTGAACCCAAATCCACCGGAACCGGTACCAAGGGGGAGATATACTGACGAACGCATGAAAGTTGTAGAAAAAAATTCATGACTGGGACTTCTTATGGCCGGAGGAACAGAAGCTTATACATCATCTGTCAGACATTCAACAGGAAGCAATTGCCTGGGATGACTCTGAGAGAGGAAGTTTTAAGGAAGAGTTTTTCCCACCTGTACAGATGCCCATAGTTGATCACATTCCTTGGGTTGAAAAGAATATTCCTATTCCCCCTGGACTGTATGAACGAATTTGTACAATTATCAAACAGAAAATCGATGCAGGGGTTTATGAACCTTCCAATGCATCGTACAGATCAAGATGGTTCTGTGTATTAAAGAAGGATGGCAGTAGTCTCCGTCTTGTACATAGTTTGGAACCACTGAATGCTGTTACTATAGCACACTCAGGGGTTCCACCAGCCACAGATCAATTAGCAGAACACTTTGCTGGCAGAAGTTGTGGTGGGATCTGTGACCTATATGTTGGATATGACGAGAGGCTCCTGGACGAAGCCTCTCGTGATCTCACAACATTTCAGACGCCCTTTGGGGCACTCAGACTAGTGACGTTACCAATGGGTTGGACTAATTCAGTTCCAATATTCCATGACGATGTGACATATATCTTGCAAGACGAAATACCCGAATTTACCATACCCTATATTGATGATGTACCCATTCGTGGACCTGCAACTCGGTATGAGGACGGCAAAGGAGGATATGAGACGATCCCTGAGAACTCTGGAATCAGAAGATTTGTCTGGGAACAGATGATTACCTGTAACCGGATTCTACAGCGCATGAAATATGCTGGTGGCACCTTTAGTGGCAAGAAATCAGTGTTCTGCGCACCAGAGATTATCGTAGTCGGGCATAGATGTACCTACGAAGGACGGAAACCCACGACAGACCGAGTAGGTGTAGTGGAACGATGGGGAGACTGTGAAGACCTTTCTGACGTTAGGGCCTTCTTAGGAACCTGTGGAGTTTGTCGTATGTTCATTGAAGGTTATGCAAAGATTGCGGAGCCTTTGGTAGAGCTCACACGACAGGCCCAACCGTTCAAGTGGGAGGAAGTTGAGAAAGACTCCATGGCAAAGCTCAAAAAGGCTTTGGCCAATTGTCCGGCGTTATTGCCAATAAACTATAATTGGAGAATATACTTAGCAGTTGACTCATCACATATAGCTATTGGATTCTATATTTATCAGATCAATCCAGATACTGGGAAACCTCAGTTTAATCGTTTTGGTTCGATAACTATGAATGGCAGGGAACGACGCTTCTCTCAACCAAAGCGCGAGCTTTTTGGTTTGATGAGGTCTCTAGAGGCAGCTAAATATTGGCTGCTCGGGGCAAGGAACTTAACTGTCCAGACAGATGCGAAATACATCAAGGGCATGTTGCAGAATCCTGAGGCAGGACCCAATGCTACAATAAACCGTTGGATTGAAAAGACGTTAATGTATCATTTCGAGCTAGAACATGTACCTGGTAAGGGCTTCGGTCCTGATGGACTTTCCCGACGGAAAGGACAGCCTGGGGATGAGAAGTTCGAAAATTCTGAAGAAGATTGGGACCCGATACACCCAGTAGACTTCAAAGAGTACAACGGCGATGATCCGCCATTGGAATTTGAAGACTTCAAAGATGAAATCGACACAAGAGGAGGTTTCCTGCAGTATGAACAGGCTTTGCTGGAGTTGGGTTTACCACACCAAGTAGGGACAAGTGTCCCTACTGGGTTAGCGAAGTCTGTTGATTGTTTTCAACAAGAACTTAATTGGGCTAAGGAAGACCATGCTACTTGGAAAACTCACAGACGAAACTTAGTAGTTCTTGACCAAGTTGAGAAAGGTGTCCCAGAGGTGGTCGCAGTAATGCTGGCTGCCAAGTTAATACCTGACTTAGAGGAAAAATATGATCCCGAATTTCAGGAATCATATTTTGTGGATCAACGTTCAGAGGAGGCGAAAGCCAACGATGCTCGAATCCCACTCATAAAGAGATGGTTAAGGGACCCGACTATCGAGTTGCCAGGAATGAATGAAAAGCAGTTTCTCCATTTCAAGCGGTACGCTAGTGGATTTTTCCTTGATAGTGAAGACAGACTCTACAAACAAGATACTGGGACCGAACACCAGTTGGTGGTCTCACCAGAACATCGTATGTATATGATGAAGGCCGGGCATGATTACCTGGGCCATCGAGGCTTCTTTGCTACAAGAGAATTGTTGTGGAAACGTTTTTGGTGGCCAGACTTGGACAAAGACATTAAGTTCTACGTTCAGACCTGTCATGCTTGCCAAGAGCGACAGACCCTGCTACTACGTAACCTGCTGTACCCCACAGAAACTCCATTGCTTTTTCAGAGGGTCCATCTGGACAGCATGAAAATGTCTCCGAAAAGTAATGGATATACTTGGATAGCCCATGCGCGAGATGAATTATCTCAATGGCCAGAAGCGAGGGCTCTCAGAACTGAAAAAGCTAGAGAGCTTGGGCTATGGATTTTTGAAGATATAATATGTCGTTGGGGCTGTTTACAAGAAATTGTTACGGACAATGGTCCTAGCTTTAAAGCTGCCGTTGCCTGGATTGAACAGAAGTATGGAATAAAGGGGATTCAGATCTCTCCTTATAATTCCAAGGCGAATGGTGCGATTGAAAGACCGCATTTTGATGTGAGGAAATCACTTGCGAAAGCTTGTAGTGATGACCTTAGCAAATGGTATTGGTTTCTACACCATGTTATTTGGGCAGATCGGATTACTGTACGCAAAAGAAAGGGATGTAGCCCTTTCTTTATGGTAACAGGTGCTCATCCGATCTTGCCCATGGACATTGTTGAAGCAACCTGGCTTGTGTCTCCACCGGAAGGACCTATGACTAGGGCCGAGTTGATTGGAGCAAGGGCACAGGCTTTGGCCAAGCATCAAAGCCAAGTAGAGGACATGCGCAGTCGTATTGATATGGCTAAACGTGCAGAAGCCTTGAAAATGGAAGCAGACCATTTTAGGAGGATTAAAGACTACAGGTTTGAACCTGGAGACTTAGTACTTTTGAGGAATTCTTCGGTTGAGGCGGAACTTGACAGAAAAATGAAACCCAAGTATCAGGGACCCATGGTAGTAATCAGGCGTTCAAGAGGAGGTGCATACATCATAGCAGAGTTGGATGGAACAGTACTGCAGAACAAGGTGGCTCGTTTCAGAGTCATTCCTTATTTAGCACGGAAGTCCATTCCTTTGCCTGACAATATACATAACCTCATTGACTTATCGGCGGCGGGATTACTGAAGCTTGACAAGAGTACTACTCTGATGTACGGAGATGAGTATCCAGACAAGGTTCGGCCAGATCCGAAGATGTCAGGAATTAAACTGTTGAAACCTGACGAGATGGAAGACGATGTTGAGGAGATTGAAGTAGACTTAGGTGAAGCTGACTTTGTTTGAGTAGCGACAAGTGTCTGTAAGCCATGTATAAGTTTGCTTCGATTTTTCAAATATAAGTAGAGGAAATAGTACAAGGCGATGCTTGATTGGAGATCGAAGCTGGGAACCACGCAGTAGTCCAGTTCTCGAACCGTAGGACGATAGTACTGGACAATTGGTTGGGTTCACAGTCTAGCAATGGACGTATGACTCACAGGAGAAGCTGAACGAACATTGTTAAGTTCATCTTCTCATGGGTCAGGATAAAAAGACGTACAAGTTGATCGGAAGGGAACTGGCGGTGAAGCTAAGATTGTCATCTGGGCAAGCCTGTCAGTAGTGGTTTGAACAGGATTAGGACCTGAAACATACCATATTAGTCGAGTGGAAGTTGAGGTAAACTTAGGAGAATCAGACTTTGTTTGAGTACAAACAAGTGTTCGAGAACCATGTATGAGTTTATATTCAATTGCAGATGTAGGAAGATGCAGATTTGGCTTGAGCCAGTACAACATAGTATGAACACTTGTCCATGCCATGTTGTACTGGCTCAAGCCAAATCTGCATCTTCCTACATCTGCAATTGAATATAAACTCATACATGGTTCTCGAACACTTGTTTGTACTCAAACAAAGTCTGATTCTCCTAAGTTTACCTCAACTTCCACTCGACTAATATGGTATGTTTCAGGTCCTAATCCTGTTCAAACCACTACTGACAGGCTTGCCCAGATGACAATCTTAGCTTCACCGCCAGTTCCCTTCCGATCAACTTGTACGTCTTTTTATCCTGACCCATGAGAAGATGAACTTAACAATGTTCGTTCAGCTTCTCCTGTGAGTCATACGTCCATTGCTAGACTGTGAACCCAACCAATTGTCCAGTACTATCGTCCTACGGTTCGAGAACTGGACTACTGCGTGGTTCCCAGCTTCGATCTCCAATCAAGCATCGCCTTGTACTATTTCCTCTACTTATATTTGAAAAATCGAAGCAAACTTATACATGGCTTACAGACACTTGTCGCTACTCAAACAAAGTCAGCTTCACCTAAGTCTACTTCAATCTCCTCAACATCGTCTTCCATCTCGTCAGGTTTCAACAGTTTAATTCCTGACATCTTCGGATCTGGCCGAACCTTGTCTGGATACTCATCTCCGTACATCAGAGTAGTACTCTTGTCAAGCTTCAGTAATCCCGCCGCCGATAAGTCAATGAGGTTATGTATATTGTCAGGCAAAGGAATGGACTTCCGTGCTAAATAAGGAATGACTCTGAAACGAGCCACCTTGTTCTGCAGTACTGTTCCATCCAACTCTGCTATGATGTATGCACCTCCTCTTGAACGCCTGATTACTACCATGGGTCCCTGATACTTGGGTTTCATTTTTCTGTCAAGTTCCGCCTCAACCGAAGAATTCCTCAAAAGTACTAAGTCTCCAGGTTCAAACCTGTAGTCTTTAATCCTCCTAAAATGGTCTGCTTCCATTTTCAAGGCTTCTGCACGTTTAGCCATATCAATACGACTGCGCATGTCCTCTACTTGGCTTTGATGCTTGGCCAAAGCCTGTGCCCTTGCTCCAATCAACTCGGCCCTAGTCATAGGTCCTTCCGGTGGAGACACAAGCCAGGTTGCTTCAACAATGTCCATGGGCAAGATCGGATGAGCACCTGTTACCATAAAGAAAGGGCTACATCCCTTTCTTTTGCGTACAGTAATCCGATCTGCCCAAATAACATGGTGTAGAAACCAATACCATTTGCTAAGGTCATCACTACAAGCTTTCGCAAGTGATTTCCTCACATCAAAATGCGGTCTTTCAATCGCACCATTCGCCTTGGAATTATAAGGAGAGATCTGAATCCCCTTTATTCCATACTTCTGTTCAATCCAGGCAACGGCAGCTTTAAAGCTAGGACCATTGTCCGTAACAATTTCTTGTAAACAGCCCCAACGACATATTATATCTTCAAAAATCCATAGCCCAAGCTCTCTAGCTTTTTCAGTTCTGAGAGCCCTCGCTTCTGGCCATTGAGATAATTCATCTCGCGCATGGGCTATCCAAGTATATCCATTACTTTTCGGAGACATTTTCATGCTGTCCAGATGGACCCTCTGAAAAAGCAATGGAGTTTCTGTGGGGTACAGCAGGTTACGTAGTAGCAGGGTCTGTCGCTCTTGGCAAGCATGACAGGTCTGAACGTAGAACTTAATGTCTTTGTCCAAGTCTGGCCACCAAAAACGTTTCCACAACAATTCTCTTGTAGCAAAGAAGCCTCGATGGCCCAGGTAATCATGCCCGGCCTTCATCATATACATACGATGTTCTGGTGAGACCACCAACTGGTGTTCGGTCCCAGTATCTTGTTTGTAGAGTCTGTCTTCACTATCAAGGAAAAATCCACTAGCGTACCGCTTGAAATGGAGAAACTGCTTTTCATTCATTCCTGGCAACTCGATAGTCGGGTCCCTTAACCATCTCTTTATGAGTGGGATTCGAGCATCGTTGGCTTTCGCCTCCTCTGAACGTTGATCCACAAAATATGATTCCTGAAATTCGGGATCATATTTTTCCTCTAAGTCAGGTATTAACTTGGCAGCCAGCATTACTGCGACCACCTCTGGGACACCTTTCTCAACTTGGTCAAGAACTACTAAGTTTCGTCTGTGAGTTTTCCAAGTAGCATGGTCTTCCTTAGCCCAATTAAGTTCTTGTTGAAAACAATCAACAGACTTCGCTAACCCAGTAGGGACACTTGTCCCTACTTGGTGTGGTAAACCCAACTCCAGCAAAGCCTGTTCATACTGCAGGAAACCTCCTCTTGTGTCGATTTCATCTTTGAAGTCTTCAAATTCCAATGGCGGATCATCGCCGTTGTACTCTTTGAAGTCTACTGGGTGTATCGGGTCCCAATCTTCTTCAGAATTTTCGAACTTCTCATCCCCAGGCTGTCCTTTCCGTCGGGAAAGTCCATCAGGACCGAAGCCCTTACCAGGTACATGTTCTAGCTCGAAATGATACATTAACGTCTTTTCAATCCAACGGTTTATTGTAGCATTGGGTCCTGCCTCAGGATTCTGCAACATGCCCTTGATGTATTTTGCATCTGTCTGGACAGTTAAGTTCCTTGCCCCGAGCAGCCAATATTTAGCTGCCTCTAGAGACCTCATCAAACCAAAAAGCTCGCGCTTTGGTTGAGAGAAGCGTCGTTCCCTGCCATTCATAGTTATCGAACCAAAACGATTAAACTGAGGTTTCCCAGTATCTGGATTGATCTGATAAATATAGAATCCAATAGCTATATGTGATGAGTCAACTGCTAAGTATATTCTCCAATTATAGTTTATTGGCAATAACGCCGGACAATTGGCCAAAGCCTTTTTGAGCTTTGCCATGGAGTCTTTCTCAACTTCCTCCCACTTGAACGGTTGGGCCTGTCGTGTGAGCTCTACCAAAGGCTCCGCAATCTTTGCATAACCTTCAATGAACATACGACAAACTCCACAGGTTCCTAAGAAGGCCCTAACGTCAGAAAGGTCTTCACAGTCTCCCCATCGTTCCACTACACCTACTCGGTCTGTCGTGGGTTTCCGTCCTTCGTAGGTACATCTATGCCCGACTACGATAATCTCTGGTGCGCAGAACACTGATTTCTTGCCACTAAAGGTGCCACCAGCATATTTCATGCGCTGTAGAATCCGGTTACAGGTAATCATCTGTTCCCAGACAAATCTTCTGATTCCAGAGTTCTCAGGGATCGTCTCATATCCTCCTTTGCCGTCCTCATACCGAGTTGCAGGTCCACGAATGGGTACATCATCAATATAGGGTATGGTAAATTCGGGTATTTCGTCTTGCAAGATATATGTCACATCGTCATGGAATATTGGAACTGAATTAGTCCAACCCATTGGTAACGTCACTAGTCTGAGTGCCCCAAAGGGTGTCTGAAATGTTGTGAGATCACGAGAGGCTTCGTCCAGGAGCCTCTCGTCATATCCAACATATAGGTCACAGATCCCACCACAACTTCTGCCAGCAAAGTGTTCTGCTAATTGATCTGTGGCTGGTGGAACCCCTGAGTGTGCTATAGTAACAGCATTCAGTGGTTCCAAACTATGTACAAGACGGAGACTACTGCCATCCTTCTTTAATACACAGAACCATCTTGATCTGTACGATGCATTGGAAGGTTCATAAACCCCTGCATCGATTTTCTGTTTGATAATTGTACAAATTCGTTCATACAGTCCAGGGGGAATAGGAATATTCTTTTCAACCCAAGGAATGTGATCAACTATGGGCATCTGTACAGGTGGGAAAAACTCTTCCTTAAAACTTCCTCTCTCAGAGTCATCCCAGGCAATTGCTTCCTGTTGAATGTCTGACAGATGATGTATAAGCTTCTGTTCCTCCGGCCATAAGAAGTCCCAGTCATGAATTTTTTTCTACAACTTTCATGCGTTCGTCAGTATATCTCCCCCTTGGTACCGGTTCCGGTGGATTTGGGTTCAAAGTCGGCATATCTTTTAATAGATCGCCTGTAATGTTCCGTATAATCCTTCCACCTGGTATCCCCAGAGGTAAATTTGCGAAGAGAGGTTTGACTTTGTCCTCGACCTTCTTGTACTTCTTTTTGGAACTAATGAAAGAGCTTCGGACTTCAGCTTCAGATGGTATTTCAGCTGTAGGCAGATCACCAGCACAGACACTTGTCTGTGCGAAGGAGCCATAACTTCCATCTGTTGCTTGATTCGAAACATTATCCTCTTGTTCCTGAAGTTCTTGTCGTTCTGTGGCGATCCTGATTTTATCTTCCATGCTCAACGGTTTGCGACACTTGGTGCAACATTCTTGTTTACTGTAGACAAATGCCTGGTATTCATTCAACATAGGCCCATAGGAGCTTGATTCTGCCAAGGCACGAAGCTGAAGCTTCTCTCGTGTCTTTTCTGATGCAAAACTCCCAGGCGTACGATCCTTCTTCTTTGCAGAAAACCAGTTCGTGTTGAATCCCAGTTCAGGTCGTTGTTCAGGAATCAAATCTTGGAAATACGCTTCCAACGTTTTTCCTTCTTTTGATTCCATAGATATCTGTTGTCTCGAGGCTTGGAGATATAAATCTCTAACCTCAACCTCCAAAAATCGTCCATGAGAGTGTCTGGGCTTGGCGGTCTGCCTTATTCTAGGTGCGCCTCGCTCATCTACTTCAATTACCACTGCAAACTCTCCCTGTTCTTCGACCAGTTCATCGAGTTCTACTGAAAAACCGAGGCTGTAGCATGGTCGATGTTCTTTTTGACAATTCTAGGTGACTTCCCTCTTTCAAAGGTTGGTACAATTGCAGATGTAGGAAGATGCAGATTTGGCTTGAGCCAGTACAACATGGCATGGACAAGTGTTCATACTATGGATTGGAAAACTCAGAGACATGGAATTGGATGGGGAGAGAGTTCCACTAAGTTTTCAGCCAGAGGCTTGAAATCTTTGTGAGGGGGAGAGGGAGTGTGGCCTAGCCAACTCATTTGACTCAAGCTCTTGTCCTACTAAAGACAGAGGGAGTGTGGCCTAGCCAACTCATTTGACTCAAGCCCTTGTCCTACTAAAGACACAGAATAAGACGAACGTGAAGGCACCAGAATCTGCAGGATTTGTTTCTATGAACAGGTTGCTTACCAGCAGGCTTGATAGGCTTGTTAATCTGATTAGCAGATACAGGTGTGTGAAAACAGACTTAAGACGGAAAAGATGGGAAGGAAGGCTTGTGTTAAACACAGTTGCCTTAAGAACAAAGAATTAGACGACACTTAGAAACTATAGGACACCCTGACTTTTAGGGCCAGACCAAGGTTTTCTCCAAATTTGAAGTGATGACTTGAGTTCATTCTTGGACTCGTTACACTATCAATGACATTGCCAAGTATGTTGATCAGATGATCTGTGAGGCAGGAACCAGAATTGAATATGACAACTCAAGAGCTTTGCACCTTTCAGGAAAAAGCTAGGATGGATGAAAGAAAATGCTATGAATACACATATTGAGATATCAATCGGGTTCAATTAGGGACAATTGAGATTTCTGTGTGGGGGAGATGATGGGGCACATAAAAAATCAGCCTTGTTTTCCACTGAACTAGGGCAGTTTGGCATCTCCTTGACTGCTGGGACGATGATGGAGCACTAGAACCGAGCTTCGAGGTTGCTAGTAAGAATGTCAAGCGTTAACAAGTGTCCGTGCTTTGTGTTAGTACTTATCCACCCAGAGGGTACAACTATGACCAAAGACGACCCGCTACGACTACAAGAAGAATAGCATTGTCCACCGAATGGCTGATACTGATTACATGACGAAACACTGCAAGCCAAGATGTCTATTCAAGGCTGAAGGAAGCTACACAAGGGAATGGCAGTATGACCTGCTTGGTTGTACTAAGCGGAGCTCTATCCAGACCTGTGTCATGGTTATTACATGACCGGAGCTTTATCTGAAGTCCCGTGCGGAGTCTAGATGACTTAGGCACGATCAGGAGAAACCCAGACATCAAAAAGTTGAAGATGAGACTACGAGCATAAACAAGTGTTAGTGCTATAACATAGTTTCTTCACAAAGATATAGACGAAGGACGAAAGACAAGAGTGCTCTAAAGGGATTAAAGTATCTATCTCTCAAAGTGAGCCTCTGAAGACCTTTGATCGGTTTGAGACTCCACTCAGGAGGTTTCAAGATGACATCATGTCTTAGAATATGACTGATGGTTTGCGGGCACTTGGCATGTTTGTCTTAGTCGTCAAGCAGAACCGAGTCATGTCTGAGTCCTATGAGTCATTACTCCACAGCCAAGATGACTGCAGAACGATCAGGGCAAGACACAAAGATACCCCTGGACAAAGATGGACCCATAGTGTGGACAATTGTTCGTACTTTGAGTTGTACTTTTGACACAAGACTAGACGAAGAGAATCACATAAGAGAGTACAGAAGGGACTAACGGACTTGTCTTCCTTCTGCACTTCTCAAAATACCTGATCGGCAAGAGACTCCACTAGGAGGTTTCACCCGGTTGTACTATTAATAGCAGGATGACTGATGTCGTGCGGCCACCTTGGCAATCCGACTCGGAGACCCCTGTGAATGACTCAAGTGTATTAGGTTATCGTTTCTGGACAGTATTTAAAGACTCTAAGTTTGTAGTAAAATAGTTAGGACATTGTAGGACTCTGTACCCAGTCTAGTGACTAGTGACCGCCTGACCAAGGCTGGAGCTGGAAGCTGACTTGTGGGAAAAATATTACTTTGTTTCTCGGACTCAGTTACCGACGTTTTGACGAATTGAACAAGTTTGAACAAGTCTAGTCTAGTCTAGTTGCTTAGTGCACCCTCTAGTCTCGAAAGAGAAACCTCTAGTCAAGTTCTAGTCTAGTTCTAGTTAAGCTGCTTAGTGCAAATTGCGCTTCGGTCAAGAGACCACAAACCCTAGTGTTACCACACTTTAAACAAGCTATAACCCAGTTAAAAGCTCTCAAAGATGACCAGACGTAAGACACTGAGTACGGACAAGTGTTTGTGCTTTGGACTATCTCTATTATAAGAAACCCGAACTTATCGAGGATATAAAGAGTGTATTGGTGTGTTGGTGTTGTTGTGTGTGTTGTTCATTTGCATACGCTCATATCGACGTGCTTTCCGCACCGTCCGCAAGGATCCCTCACACCGGGTCTTATACCGCCCTCCTCATAATCGATCGTGGGAGTGTGATCACAGTGGCTGTGGGATCGTGCGTGCCATACTGTACACTGCCAAAAGTCCGTCACATAGCTGTGACCCCGGATCACCGGCAATTGTCCGTTAGAATAGCCGACCGGCTGCTGTATTTGTACCATCAAGCTTCCAGGAAAGACAATGCCACCTCGTTTTTTCCCATCACTTTTCATTGTTTCCGCAAAACCATTCTCATCGTCACCACCATTTTGGGCCATAGCGGCTTTGGGTCTTGTCCATGTTGGCCTATTGTAATCTGAATCCGGTGATCCAGGGCGAACGATCAATCGTGGCTAGCTGGGGACCGTATGTCGTCTAGGTCACGGTGCACGTATAAAGAGGGTTCATTTTCTGTTTGAAAGCCACAATTAATTCCGACTGAAAGCTACAAAACCTACTCTATAGCTATGGACAACAATACTATATCCGTGGTTGCTTTGTGGGACCCCCAGGTATGTTATGCTCAACGTAGAATGTGTCTGCTAATTCTGTTCATAGACTCGGTCACTCACAGTCGATTTACCTACAGGGACAGTATCATTACCAATTGGAATGCCAACTGTGCGGCAAATGCATGACAGCACTGTTCAGACTGAATCATTCGAACCAAAACCGTCCAAGCCAGCGACAGAGCTGTTGAACACGACCACAACCAAGCCTTGTGAAGTCTCAGATGAATCAGTGACAGAGGAAGAAGATGCGGAAGCTTACGAGATCTCGTTGCAACCACTCTATGCAGCTGGTTGGCGTCGAGACGAGAATGGGTTATGGCGAAAGCTTGGGGAGACGAGACCACACGGGCTGAGAAATGGTGCGTTCTACCAGAGCTCTCTTTCCTTATTGCTTAACTTTGGTCTCTATAGGTGTCCCGTTCTCTCCAACTCTTAAGCGTCGTTGGATCCGTAAGGACCAAGGAGAACCTTGGTCACCTTCGCTCAAGCGTCATTGGGACTTTTCCGATGAAGAGGAAAGCTTTACGAGAAATCGAAGCTCCCCAAGCAAACGACCACGTTCCAAGAAACCAGCTTCACAGTAATATCAGTATTTTGTTGTTCAATAAATGTTCATTCATCATGGTTATACTCGTCCAAATCCTCGCCCAAATCCTCATCTGAATCTAATCTGGCTCTCCGAGTCAGTACTCTTGGCCTCAGAGTTCTGCTGGTACCTGGCATTACAACAGCCTGACCGTTTCTTCCTCGACGACGTTGGCGTTGAGGCTGTTCAGGCTCGTCGTCGTCATCATCAGACACTGCTTTCCTGTGTCGACGTTTCCTTGAAGCTGGTGGATGCTCTGCATCACCACCATCATCCAACATGTGCCCTGCATTCTGTTCCTTGGCAGCCTCGACTTCTTTTGCTTTGTCTAGCTTCTTCTTTTCTCTTTTCTCCTTTCTCTCGTCTGCTTTCTTGGTCCGAGTTGCTCGTAGAATTGTTGCCTGCTGGTCATGGAAGATTCGACGTTCAGCATCAGATCTCAGGGCGATTGGCTTTGCAAGCTCCCTGGGAAGAGTTCGTCGCAGAAGATGGGCATTGTGGAGGGCCGTCATGTTGATAATGTAGCGCTGGAGTGGTTTATGCTCGATGAATGATTCTTGCCGTGTCGTTTCTTTGCGCTCTTGTACAACTGGCCTTGTTCCTGAAGCAATGCATTTGGCTTCACGGCAATCATGTTGGACATTGAAAATGAACAGGACATTAGTTGAGGGAATAATGGTGATTGATTCTTCTCCATGTCTCCGTCCAAGCGTTGGCATGTCAAACGTTGGATGTCGAGTGCCACCAACATGAAATTGCTCCAAAATGACAAGACCAGTTGTTTTCGGGTTTCCAGACAAACTGCATTCAACAAGCAGCTCCTTTATGCATCCTACGATTGTGTCTTTAGCCTGAAAGTCAGATTAAATCGCGTTAACTTCATTAAATTTGCTTGGTGCTCACTTGGTGCGGTGAAATTGTGAAGACCCATGATCCAACAGGACACAAATCCCCAGATTTAGCTGTAACATGTTTTCCCTGCATCCAAAGCGATGTTACCGGATAACTTGCAATGTTGAGTGCATTTCGTGCTGCTGTCTCAAAAAGCTTGACCACAGGCCTCGAGGTAATACGAGGTTGTCCTTTTGCTGCTTTTGGTACCGGTAGAAGTCTGAGTGAACCTATTGAGACAAATATCAGTCAGATTATGTCTGAATTCGAGAGACAAACATACCAGATTCCCAAAGCTCAGGCTTTGACCAACCGAGAAGCTTCTGCAAGGACGGCTGGGCTTCGAGAAAGTCCCTGACACCAGTCCCAGCCTGTTTCCACTCTGACTTAGCATTGTCATCTTTTATATTCCACCAGCCACCAGTTGCTCGGTGCTTCAGTCCTTCTTGATCTGCGAGCTGAATGGCAATATCTCGGCTGGGTGAGATATGATTTGAAAGGACCGAGGCAAATCGAAAGACACCATTGAAAGCCTCAAAGACCTCTGTGGCAACACCAACAAGGGGACCGAAAGCTTGTGCATCCTCTGGGAGATGTGCAAGAAGATGAAGTTTGATTTTCATAATCATTTTTGATGGGTCAATTGCAGCAAAGCCATCGAGCACGTTAGCCACCGCAATACGAAGATCTGCCTGTTACAAGTTCAATCATCAGACTGGGCTATGGAGTAAGCTAAGAACTCACGCAATATTGATCCATATTGTCGATTTCAGGGTGCCATAATAAGGCTCCGAGTTCACCGACCGCTTTCCAGACAACAAAATGATTGTTGTCAACCAGGTCATAAACATGGAACACGTTTGCTTGAAGCAATGTCTTCAACTGCCGTCCGATCAGCGAATTGGCATATTGCATAATGTATGGCGCCCGTATCGCCTGAATTGACAGTCCCGTTGTTTCAGTGGCTTGTAGTCGCAGCGCATATGTCTTCTTCTGGGTGTCATTCCATTGTGTATGCGAATAATGCCAAATATACTTGAGGATTCCAAGCAAAATGGTATGAAGAATCTCGACTGGTGTATCTTTGGTTGGATCGAGTCCTCTCAGGGTGATGAACGGGCTGAAAATCTTGTCGTAATTGTCGTCCACCCATTGCAGCAGTTCAGCTGTGATTTCTGATTCTGTTCGTTCTGTACCGTCGATGCACATAGCGCTGAACCGTTTAAGGATATCTTCAATCCAATACTGTGTATATGCGTCCTTTACACCGGTGTCAGTTTGCATATCCTTGATTGGTTTCGCCTGACCAAGGCATGCGAGTTTCACTTGCTTCTTGACCTCAACAAGGATCGTCTCTTTATCTCGTGCAGAACCTGGCTTCAAGTTTATCAATTGACTGTAAGAATTCATGAACTTAGTGGATCACTCACTGCAAAAAATGAATGATACCCTTCATTCTCCTGCTTCAGAGCTTGAGGGCCGCCAACGTCACACTTGCGACATGGATGATTCCCTTTATCACCGATATGGGATGTAACTTCGCTCTGCATCGGATTATCGGAACAATTGGCGTTGACTCCTCCGATCCGGACACAAGTTTCGTCTCCAGTTTTGACATCATGGACCCGCATTGGATTTTGATGAGTTTCTCTATAAACCGTTTCAACAAGGACCAGAGCAAGAAAGATAAGGATTGGACGTACTGAACAACATTCTTAAATGCATCAAACTGCTCACCAACAGTGACATGCTGGGACGTCGAAATAAAATGCACATGAAACTCTTGTTGGAGCATTTCTCTCGGAAGATTTCGGTGCATCATATACGCATTCCAGTGTTTATTCCATGACTTGGATCGGTTTCCAGACACATCATCACAAAAATAGTCAACAAAGCTGGTGTAAAATGGTGCACCATTCGCAATTTTACGATCTGGATTAGGCATCTGGGCAGGATAGCCATCGGACATGGATTGTTCTAAACTTGCATCAGAGATGGTCGATTAATGAGGCTTGTGACGCACCAGACCAGTTTGGTATCAAATTTTGGTCTTGAAGATCGATGAAGTTGCAGTCAAGCTGATCCGCATTGACGAGATATGTGTTTTCAGCGTCAACTGTGGCACGTCGCTAGAATATAAGCATCAGATCATCAGGACTTCACAGCAACAGAACAGTGCTTACATCGCTATCCAGATAAATGATAAATGCATCAGCATGAACCTTGCCCTGGTACATGACCCAGTGGATCGGAATGACGAAAGAGCTGGCACAAGGTCGTGGAACTAACAAGACCGGCTTTTTGAGCATCGCAACTTCATTTACATAGAAGTGCTTCAAATGACCAGTGTCATACATGGGACTGAGAAGATTTAGGTCCATGTCCTTACGCCACTTTTCAGCATGCCAAAGCTCTGAAACCACGCCGTTGGGTGGAATCTCAGGGTAAACGTGAATATGCTGTCGGACCAATGGGTTATTCCAATCCTGTTGTAACTTGAAACAAATTATTGTCAAGAAATGAGGAACTCACCATTGCAATGATACTTCGCGGGTCATTCATGTGAAAAAGATTTCCTCGCACTGTGGTACATGGAATGGTTGGAACGCCGCTGGAGCTGGATTTCCAAAATGACTTTTGAGCTTGACGAAGGCGGTGGAGCGTAGGGACATTCTTTGCCCCAGACTCGCGAAGAACCCAGATGAAAACCTTCATCAAGGAGGCTGAAACGCGAAGTCGAGGGAGATTATCGAGCGTATCAAGCAAAAACATCTATTTTCAAAGGTCAGGACATACAAAAATTATAGCTTTGAAAGATCTCATACCGTTTTAGATTCATAAGGATACCATTCAGGACTGTTGCCATGCTCGTCCAGTTCGTCGATGAAGTCTGCAGAAATATTAGCTTGGCGGTCACAATGTGACTTGTCACCCACCGAGGTTTTCCAGCATTTCGTTCAAGACCAGCTCATCCTCATCTGCCAGCATTGCTTGTTCCTCATCCTCAGCATCAAGCCCAGCACCCAGCTCAGCTCCTAGCGCTTCTGCATTCCAAAGCCCAAAATCCCCCATGGCTTTTTCAAACACTGCTTCTGCCAGCACATCATCATCTTCGGCCATTCCAACGTCAAAATCTTTGGGGTCGTAGCTCGCCCACATGTCCTTCTCTGCTGCAGAAATCTCATTGGTGCGCGTGGTTCTCGGTTCTGGGAAATCAGGCTGGACAAGACGGCTATCAGATGAGGCAGCCAGATTGTCAGCTTCCTGCTGGGTTTCAGCCATGATTTGTCGGGTAAGCAGTCTATTCTCATATGCGGCCACAGCATGCTTATGGGCTCTCGATTCCAGATGGTCAGGGAAGCTTTTCCAAAGCATCCAAGGTGATGGTGATACCGCATTACAGCGGCGACATAAGATTTTTTTTTTGTCGTCGGACACATCCACGACTGCCGAATTCTGTGAGAAAACACTTTTTTATTCATTCTAAGATGCTCACAGTCAGGCACAGCACGTTTCGGAGGCATAGGTTCAATATCGAGACGCAGGGAGCACGAAACAGGCGATGAAGAGGACAATAAGGGTTCCTCAGACATAATTCTATTTTGGGTCGAATGGGACATGGGGACGATCGAGCAAGATTTACAAACAATGGGAAATGGGATATAAAAGGCACGTCAAGTCGGTTGATTCTTTTCTCAAACCCCCACCAACGTCAAAGTTTCCAGAATGCCTCCTCGTCCAGATAACTCAGCGCTTTTTGCATTCATTGACTTGGACAGCTCTCCTGTTCGCCCAACACCTTCCAATACTCTCGGCAAACGTCGTCGTACCAATGCTATTGAGGATGACAATGATGAATTCGTTACAACCCCAACACCAGCTGCAGGAAATCGGAATCTTTTGGCCTCAGTGAAAAGAATTGGAGCAAAGAAGCGACTGAGAGAGGAACAGCAAGCTGATCTTGAGGTTTTTGCCACAGTATGTTTTCTTTTCTCGTGGTTGGCGGTCTTAATGTCTTTGCAGGACACGACAGCAATCCAGAACATCAAGCTCCTTGCTGCCCTCATGGCCCTTGACAGTTCCCTTTCAAAAGTCGTGCAATCGATGCCTGCTTTCACAGTCTCAGCTGATTTAAAGGTGGCGTATATTCTTATATCTTCTCTTTCTTTGTTAACAGTTCAATAGACGAACATCACCAGCATTGCTAGCAGCGTGTTGCTTTCAACCCATATCAGCCAATATAAAGGCAAGACAGCCCTCAATCATGTCATGGTTCGTCATTTCTATGGTCACATTGCTCAACTCATTTCTCCTGCAGGCAATGGTCAAGAAACATCGTTACGGACTGCCACCAGGTTTTGAGAACAACACCGCAGATCTTGAGAAAGTTGAGAATGTCGTGACCGGGGTCTTGACAGAAAAGAGATCGGCCATCAAGAAACTGGTATGTTACTTGTTTTACTGTTGCTTCAGAGCTAATTGTGTCCTAGATTCGCAAAAGCTTGACTGGCTCGAAGGGTTCCGGCGATGAGATACTTGCTGATAGCACTCAGCATTCAACAATTTATCAGCTCACGAAGACCCTTGTCAAAGACACGAAGACACCAGTCACACCTGCTCTTGCTGCTCGCGTTGCTCTAATGGTCAGCTCCTTTTGCCTTATGCCTTATGTTTGACGCTTGACTCACTCTGCTCTCCAGCGTCGCAATTATATTGCCGACTCCGGGGGAAAATTCTGGGACACCCTTGATGCCGACTTGGCTGACATCAAAGCAAAGGCATTGGAGAGCTCACTGGCGCGCAAGAAGTCAGTTGCCTGCTGTCTCGCAAAGTGCGTTGTTTTCGATGTTTTTCTGAACACCACTGATATCATTTTTAGAATGTTCGAGTTCATTCTGCAGGATGACCGCGAGCAACATGGCGTTGTTGCTCCTGAGGAAGATCTTAATGGTGATGACGGTTCGGATTCATTCCAGGATGATGTCGATGTAATCGTTCAGGATAAGTCAATGCAGAGCGCGACTGACGAGAGCGAGCCAGATTCATTCCCTGAGACTTCGGGACAGTCTGGTTCAACCCCAGCTGCCATATCGCCCTCGCCATAGTAGCCATTGTTGTTTCATGCTTTTATTGTATAAATAAATATTCATTTTCTATCTGAAAACCGCCCAATATTTGTAGCAAAAATTGTCTGAGAAAATTCATTTTGACTAGCCTCAGAACCTGAGTGTCGCTGCATGGAAAAATACACAGCCAACTGCCGTTTCAGCAGCTAGGGAATGGTGGACGATGAAAGCGCCACACAGATGACTGGCCTAAAATACTCCATAAGATGTTCTTTACAGTAACCACGAGAACAGGTGTATAATATCTGGCAGTTTGAACATGGAACAATGATATAATGGAAACAATAGACTCTATGAGACCCCGGTGTGGATCACGCCTGCGAAAAGGACTGAACAATGGCCCTCAGGTAGAAAGACAATGATTCTATTGACAGCGGACTATAGACAATACCTGGCCCTCCGGCGGGCCCTTGATGGCTGATCCCTGGCGACAGCCATCATGATGCCACCTGGTCTCTGCCTGGCCAAATATTGGCAGTGTAGCAATATTATGCGCCCCTAAAAAAATATCGCTCACACCTAAATTTTGCTCACCCACTTCAGTACAGCTATCGCTCTCGCAGTTTCAGCACCATCCAAACAACGATAAATGACGAATTCTATCTTAACGGCGCTTCGGTGCCTGCTCGAATCAGCTCCGATTCCGATGGCCGTCGCCAAACGTTCCAAGCAAATGTCACTCAGGTTGATGCTTCGGGTCACCGCTTCTCAGCTCAAGTGGACTCCTTTGCTCTTCAAATGCCTCGGGTTTAGTCCTTGGTCAAGATTGGCTGCGAAGGCGTATAGCAACTCCTGCAGGTGAGAGAGAGAAAAATTGGCTGACTTGTGTCACCAAGCTCAACCCCGCCCAGAAGCCGCTCCGACGCCGTCAATCTCTAAATCCCCTTCATACAGCTTGGTTCACCTGGAAGGTCTTCCCGTCGTCGCCGAACTCTTACCACTGCCAACCACATAATCGCGTAATCCGAGGCTTACTGACTGGTCCTGACCTGTGGGGTCAAAACTTCAGCACCATGATTCATTTCCACCCCAAACCCGATGCCCTCGAAACCATACAATTCACATTCCCATTTAATTTTTTCAGACAATCGGCCCAGTCCACATCCGGCGCCTCGGAAGGTATGTGCCTTAAACTGGTCCTGCTTTGTTCACTTGCTATGCTGTTCACTTGTGTCGCTCTGATATCTGTTTTGCACCAAGTTCTGAATTTATTTGAATTTACATTGGGGATTCTCGAGTGTCAGTTTATATGAGCTGTCCAAAGAATGGATGAGTCAAGGATCGGCGCTCGGGAGCTCGGTAGCGGGCCCTGCCGCTCGACGGCCTTATGCGTGACCGTTGCATTCTTCCAATTTCTGCAATGATAATGTCTACAGGCCGAAATGCCCTGTTGCTTATAGATATCCCATTAGTTGGATAGAATGGCCGAGTTTTCGGAGCGAGCGTCTCGGCGGCTCCGACGCACATGTATTTTCTACATGCTCGCCAACGCGGCCACCGCTCTCGCTTCTTTTCGCGGAATTCGATTTGCAAACGGAGCTGCTGAAGCCTCTGTCCTCCGAGCCGTATTGGGGTTCCAAGAATACTCTATGCCTGGCGACTGTCCTCGACCCTGCAATCGATAACCTCCAACCTTCTGTACTCGAATCCCTTTCCAGTGCCATCGATGAATATCAATATGACTCCGCGAATGAAGGCTCGATGGTCTCGAAAAACTCCTTCAGCGAACGAATTGACAAAATCGCCCGACTCCAGCAGGTCTTTCGGTTTCGGAAACGCCGGTCAGGAAGATAAATCAAGAAGTTACACAGTACGTCTCCGTTTTCCTATGGCTCTGGCTAGCGTTTTCCCATGAAATGCTTCCATGAATCCCAAAGTCAGGACTCCATCTCTGCGATAATATTCGAATACGAGGCCTCAAAAAAAAAGGTCGGCTCATCATCCGTTCAGAAGGAATCAGAATCAGGCAGTCGAATTACTTGAAGGCAGAAGAATACGACATAGTACCGAACTAACCACGAGGACATGGCTCGAGCACAAGTTCAACAAGAGGAATGTCGTATGAAACTTGAAGGGAACAAGAATTTTGATTCGACGATCAAGAATGTATACAGGCGGTGCTGCATGGCTCTGAATTTCGTGGTCTGACTATCATTGTGACCAGGAGAGATTTTAATTATGCTTATGGATCTAGAGTAACATAGCGTGTGCAAAAGTGGTTTCTTCGTCCAAATTGATGTCCCACTCGATATCCCGGGAGCACCACTCAAAGAGACACACTACTCAAAGAGACAAGCTCCGTCAAAGCCATGAGTGTCGACGGAGAGACTAGTACTGGTCTCACGATGGCGCGATCTGGAGTGACTTGGATGGGTGTCTCGATTGAGAAGAGGTGCAAAAGCTCATGGATTGTTTGTCGATTCAGAGTTGGAAAGCTGCTGACTTGGCTGAGCAGGAATAGTTTGAAACTGGTTGGTGTCGGAAGAGATGGGACGCCCAAAGGTTGACGTGTCGTCGATGAAAGGATCAGACTGGCCGTGAATGGGCGAGAGTTTGAACGACCAAGTTCGATGCCTTCCATCGCAGAGTTTGAAGCAAAATGTTGCTAGGAAGGATAGTGGGATACATAAATCGTCGGTGATGGTAGCGATTTAAGATTCGGTGCTGTGCTCCAACGAAAACTTGGACCAACATCAGATTTATCAAACACCCCAAATTCAGCTCTAGTTCTGACATCGACAGTACAGATCTCTACAGGGAACTACCTACCAGAGAAAACAGGGTACAAGAGAACACGGTGATAGTTCTACTTGGAAAGAAAACAAACGTGAGATAGTAGGTATATCGTAAAGAGAATGGATAATATGAAAGCTCTTAAAGAGCTTGAACAGCGACGAGCGCAATAGCAGCGACACCGACGATGAGTTTGTTGAAGCTCAGAGATGCAGCGCCGTTAGAGTCACCAGTGGTGATACCACCAGAGATTCCGTCGGTTCCAACGGTAGAGCTATCAGAGGTATCAGCGCCAGCCCCGGCATTAGCAATTGCTTGGGTCGGAGTCAGAATCGGAGTCGCACTCGGAGTGGCCGAAGTTGACTTGACGACTGAAGCTGAAGCTGAAGAAGGTTTTGCTGAGGAAGAACTTGGCTTGACTAAAGACGAAGGCTTGACCGAAGAAGATGTGGCGTGAGAGGTGGCGATAAGCTTTTTGACTGTGGTAGTCGGTGTAACTTTAGGAGTCGCGGTCGTCTTTTGGGTGGTGATGGTCTTTTTCGGAGTCGGAGTAGGGGTCGGGGTCGGGGTGGGCTTGGGCGTAGGCTCATCGTCGTCACTGCCATCGGCATAAGTCCAGGAGCCATAGAATTCACCGATACCCAAATCTCCATCGGTGAAGAACTTGAAGAGATCCTTGGTCAAGTCGATCTGGCCCCATTCAGGGCAACTCGCGCACTTGAAGAAATTAGTACAGCAAGAGACGATAAGCAAAGAGACACACCTCGTCGACACACGTGGCAACAGTCGACTTTCCATTGTAGGTGATCTTTAGTTGTTTTCCACAGCAACCCCCAGCACCGAATTGCTTTTCGGGGGTCAGATTCAATACTTTCGAACAGATGAAAGGTAAAACTCACATCGTAACCCATGGCAACAAACTGAAGTCAACGATTAGCATAAAGGAGAAGAATATGTAGAAGAAGGAAGTTACCCAATCGCTGTCTAGATGGTTTTTACCAGTGCAGGCATCACTGAAAATTACTTGTGAGCCCAAGCAAAGGAAAACAGGTAGGATAGACGTACGGCCCAGTGTCAGTGGGGTACTAAACATCGTTTCAGCATCGTAGAATAAAGCGGGAGAAGCAATGTGGCGCACCCAAGTCATCGGTTTGTTGGCAAAGGTCTCCCTCTTGTCAAAGGTAAAGGTATTGTTTGTCTGGACGCGCTTCGCAATCGCATTGTGATTGCGAGATTGATGAGCGCCCGCCATTGCGACGGTTGCAGAAAGAAGCACAGCGAAACTGGATGTAGCAAGCATTTTGAATAACGAGTGTGGTTATGGGGTGGTGCCCAAGGTGGTTTATGGGATAGCCCAAAGGTTGATGATGGCAAAGGGACGTGAAAAGTGCTGCTGTCACCCGGGACCCTACTTTTATTTAAATGATTTTAAGTCCGGAATTTCCCATCAAGGTCTGGTCAGGCCGACCGTTGATCATGATGTTGTTACGGTGAGACAAGAACATGAACGTCGAGAAGAACTTGTGGCAACCTCGCGAGGTGAGTGAAAAGGCTCTCTTCTGCTATACCTAAAACACATCAGCGAAATTTGTTGAAATTACAACAAACGAACCATGAATCATCCGATGATGCAGCACGGATTCAGTGGACCTACCGAAGTTACTTACTTCCTTCTTTCCTTCCTGAAGCGCAATACCAGCGCGATCCTGCCAGAACTTGCCAAATGGAATAAGGAATCGACCAGATGTTTCATGTGGGCGGGAGAATATGTCCAACAGTAGTAACCACCCTGCTTGACTCGCTTGCGACTCTGCGCCATCAGAAAAGATATCTATCACGCTTTGATTACCCCAAAAGCGCAAGAAAAGTCATAGCCGCCAGCGCAGGAAAGCAGTTTACTTACCTTTAGCATTAGAGGCTGACTTGGGAGACTACCTTTAGCATCCCAGTTCACAGTAACCCGGCCAAGCCGAATCGACCGATACCTGCAGTGGCATCCTTAATCGCGACGAGAACTGCCCTGGTCTGTCCAGGCTAGCCTAAAACCAATCCCCGATACGGTGTGACGCCAATGATACGAGGGAATTGTCAATTGAGGTCAAAAGAGATTAATATTCAACAAGGCAATATATCACATGTTTCTTTTGATGGACCAATCGGGTGCTAACATGCGTTAACGCTTGTAACACTATTGATTTGATTGGCTGGATACATGTGATATATTCCCTTTTTGGGAAATTCATTCTTTATTTCTCTGAACCTACGTCCGTCTTTCCATTACCATCCTATCGGGGAATGGTTTTAGGAGCCTGTGGTCTGTCCCGGTTTCATCCAATACCATTCTGTTGACCACGGAAGTAACTTGGTTGCGAAAGCGGTCGTTTGGCCGACAGAAACAGTGGCTCATCATAGGGAACATGCAGAGGCCGACGTTGACTCATTAACCAGGATTGATCCACTGTATCGTCTGGATGTCGCAAGGCCTCCGTTGTGCTTTTCATTGCTGGTTGTTTTGGAACAAGATGCTGGCATGAGTGATGTACAGTAACTATTTACATCCTTGCCAACACCCGCCAGACTGCTCTCGCTTCTGCTCACGGAATTCGACTCGCAAACGGAGCTGCTGAAGCCTCTGTCCTTCGAGGTGTATCTGGGGCTCCAAGAATATGAGCTGGCGACTGTCCTCGGCCCTGCAATTGATGACCTTTTTGAAGTTTCTGTACTCGGATCCCTCCCTTTCCAGTGACATCGATGAACCTGACTCTGCAAATGAAGGCTCGATGGTCTCGAAAAACTATTTCAGCGAACGAATTGACAGAATCGCCCGACTCCAGGCAGGTCTTTTGGTTTCGGAAACGCCATAGCTGGAAAGGACCCATGGTCTGGAGGATAAATCAAGAAGCTAGTACGTCTCCGTTTCCTATGGGTATGGCTAGGAGAGACTACCGTTTTCCCATAAAGTGCTCCCATGAACCCGGAAAGTGAGGACTCTATCTCTGCGGTAATACTCGACTAGTACGTCTCAAAAAAAAAGGTCGGTTCATCGTTGTCGTACAGAAGGAATCAGACAGTCGAATTACTTGAAGGCAGAAGAATACGACATACCGAAGCAACCACAGGGACACGGCTCGCGCACCATATGGAGCAGAAGTTCAACAATAGACATGTCGTATGGAGGGAAACAAGAATCTTTGATTCGGCGATCAAGAATGTATACAGACGGTGCTGCGTGGCTCTGGATTTTGTGGCCTGACTATCATTGTGACTAGGAGAGATATTAATTAATTATGCTTATGGATCTAGAGTACCATGGCGTCTGCAAAACTGGTTTCTTCGTCCAAATCGATGTCCCATTCGATATCCTGGAAACACCATTCGAGGAGACAAGGCTCCGTCAAAGCCATGAGCGTCGACGGAGTGACTGGTCTCGCAATTGCGCCATCTGGAGTGACTTGGATCGGCGTCTCGGTTGGGAAGAGGTGCAAAAGCTTTGGAGATAATGATGGATTGTTTGTCGATTCAGAGTTGGAAAGCTGCTGTCCTGATTGAGCAGGAATGGGTTGAAACTGGTTGGTATATGTCGTGTCGGAAGAGATGGGACGCCCAAAGTCGGACGTGTTGTCGATGAAAGGATCAGACTCGGCCATGAATAGGCGAGAGTTTGAACCACCAAGTTCGATGCCTTCCATGGCAGAATTCGAAGCAAAATCTTGCTGGGAAGGATAGTGGGATTTCTAAACAGGAAAATGAGGTCTCGACTTGGCAACCAATAAATAGATAGACCATGAAAGAGTTCAAGTTGTTTTGTGGTTGATTATTGTAGCCCGACGATGTTCCTGCATCTAATGCGTGTCAGACGCGAGAAAAGACGGTTAAAAAAGGAACACACCACTTTTGAATGGATAAGTCTCCCTTTTCATCAAAGAAATGGACATTGGCTGGGACACTGGCGATGGTTGAATTCCCCAGTGGTTTTGAGCAGAACCAGGCAACTGTTGTGTATCGACGCGTCGTGGATGCCAGTCAGACCTGGCATGGACTGTTTTGGAATCTCCACCAAAGGTCTGTGCATCGAAAATATTCCTGACAAAGTTCTGGCTCGTCCCAACGGTGCCTTGGCCTGACCAACCGGTTCGCCCGGGACCAGACAGTTGTGGAGATGGTAATGCTGCTTGAACAGGGAAATTGTAAGGCCAAGTGGAGCCCATTGGAGGATGTGGATTGTGAAAGATTGTCAAGCTCGAGGGATGAGACCGAAAATGAAAGCTTAAAATAATATCTTGGGGCCAAATCGGGACATGTCACACAGTGAGTGACGGCCTGGAATCGAGCGGGAATTTCCGGGGAATCGAGCGTCGACATTTCATGGACCTTGATTGGACCTTGATTGGAAGAAACTTCTCGTTGTATTAATATTTGCTAAATGGCAGTCAAGTTATGGTATTTAACACGCCAGACTTGATTTCAATCAACGGCGGCGGCGACCATTAGGAGGCGAGACGACATAGATGGCGTCGAAATAATATTCTCCTGCCGAGACACTATCGTATTGAGCCTATGCTCAGATCAGTAAATGTCAGCTTTGATAGTTGACAGGACTCACAGCATTCAGTCCGAAGCTTCCTTCTGGAACAACATCGACGACAATGGAAATATAGGACACCGAGCTGTCTGCTTTGTTAAGCCAGAAGACGAATGAGCCGCATTCGACATCAGCCTATGAGAATATTAGAATTATTTCTTCTTGAAGAGAATATTGACGAACCTGGGCGACAGCAGCATAGTTGCCACTGGCGATAGCAGCTTGGGCTTTCGCGACGAGCTTGGGGTCAATGTTGGCTCCCAGACAGTAGGGCTTCGAGTCGGGGTCAGTTCAACTAACGGTGAAGACTGATGTTGCATACAGAGGCTCCGACAGCAAATGAAGTAGCAGTAGCAGAAACCTGAACGGCTGCAGCACCAGTGACAGCGAGACCAACAGCGAACAAGGTGGCGAAGAACTTCATGATCAAGAAAGAGGGATGAGAGAGAGAGAGTGGGAAGAAACCTGAGGTCTCTGGTGATTTTAAATAGGGCGATAACCATCACATACCGTCCGTCAGCAAAACCATGCTGGTGGGCAAGACCCTGCTGGTGAAATGACCTTCGAATTGACGTCATTGTTTTCAGGATGAGATTCTATTCAGAATCTACTCACCTGTCTACGAGACCCAATCAAACTTCCAAGGCGGTGTTGAATTGGATGAATAATATTATCCTGGCATATGCCTGAACAGAGCTGAACACTAGCTGAACAAGGTAGCGAGTCGGTGAAGAACATCAAGAAAAATGATGCCAATCAAAAATCGATGCCGCCACTGGTGCCTAACTGTAGGAGATTGCTACGAAGGTGACGGCACATCAAACTGCTATTTCAGTGTTCAAGCGTTGGTCTCTTTAACACGGAGCTCACCTTCCGCCGATGTTCTACCTCGAACTTGGCGGAGGCGGAAGGTGAATTCCCTAGAGTAAAGTCTGGGGGTCTCTGCTGTGGGACCGAGCCGTGTAACTCTACCTTATCTACCTGTTTCATCCCTGGGAAAGATAGACCGCCGATCTAGGCTCAAGGCTATACGTCCGCGGAGTGTCCGTGGCCATTGTTACTCTTTCTTTTTGGTACTATACGCGCAACTTGAGATTCGTTGATAAAAACATGAATAGATGGGGCGACTAGAAGGTTGAAATCACAGACGACAGTGAAGATCGGCGTCCCACTTTTCCGAACCTACGCCTTCTGCAACAAGCTAAGAGGAAATATCGTCAGCTTCGATGGAGTGAAAAACAGACGCCACGAACAAATAGATCATAAGGATCGACACGGCGTTTGATTGCCGCTAGTCTGGGATAATGGGAGCCGAAGAAAGTAAGTTGAGGATTTGTTTCGTAAAGTGATGCCTGAATGAAAAGGTCAATAAGACATTGCAATAGGATATCCTTGCTCTAGAGACCTCGTTAAAATAGGCACCAGCTCCAGGGTCCAAGGCTTCGAGTTGACTCAGACCAGCCTTCAGAGCACCCTCGACAGCGGCTATTTCAGCAGCAGGCGCACCTTCTTCCCAGCCGGCACCAACGACAAGATGAGCTGCTGCTTTACGCCAAGCAGGGTTCAGTGCAGCCGAGTCTGGGTCGATTTCCGAGGCGACACCGCCACAGACAAGACTAAAGAAAAAACTTAAGCTTGAGAATGGATAGAAATTAGCGACTTACTGCCAAAGAACGGTAGTCCCAGCTCCGATGACAAGATCAGCGACTTCGCTCGCTTTGGTCTCCACTGTTTCGCGAGATAAAAGTCGTGATATAAGCTCGGCGTTGGTACCGACTTGTGCCCCGCTGGTGAAAAATTCTTGGTACCAGGTGTAAAATGAATCGAAAGGAAGTGTTAAAGCTGTGGTGACTTCTGATACGTTTTTGGCATAGTTGAAGAAGGGTGTAATGGTGTCGGTGGCATTGGCAAGCGAGATATTGGGTGCTACATAGAAAAAGAAGAAGCTGTCTGCAGTGAAAAAGCCGTAACCGCCCCAATGAGCGTCTGCCAGACTAGGGTTAAGCAGAATGAACTTGGTATAGAGATCCTTGGCCACTTCTGGATTCGGGAGCGTCGCATTGAAGAAGATTCCAGTCAAGGGGGTCGAAGGATGACTCTTGTAGGTCACTGAAGCCAAAACAGCGAATGTTCCACCTCCTCCACCGCGCAAGGCCCAGAAAAGATCCGAGTTGGTATGAGAATTCACGATGAGGCTCTGTCCCGATGCAGTGACCACATTGAACTGGATGGCATTGTCGACACCTGGTTCAAAATTCGTCAGCCAAGTGATAATGATGACGAAATCGATTATACCAAGTCCATGTTGCGGAGAAAAAGCGCTGTGACCTCCACCTTGAATCCAGCCACCAGCTGCTCCGACAGAACCACCAGCAGCGAGACCGCCGACAAGGAATCGACCATGGGTCTGTATCGCGTCGTAAGCTTCATGCCATTGAACGCCAGCACCAAGGGTGATTCCTGCATTACAATGTCAGTCCAGCTATGGCAAGTTGAAACGGAATACAGACCATAGTACTTTTCGCTAGCAGGAGCACCTTTTGGAACAAAGGCTTCGTTGTAGGTGATCGTTTTCATATTATGGGTCCAAAGCAAAAGCGAGCCCTTGGCCGCACTTCGTCCGAGATAATCATGCCTGTTTCGCGTTCGTTAGACAAAGGTTTGATGAAAGAATAGAAACATACCCAGTGCTCTTCACCACTAATCGAAGGTTATGTTTCGCAGCAAATTTCACCGTCGCCTGGATATCTTGGACGGATCTGGCGTCCACCCCAATAGGAGACACTCTTCCTTGCTCGCAGGGTACTCCCAGACTTGTATCAAGGTAGCAAGCGCTGATGGTGCCATTAGGATAAATAAAGGTCTCGAAATTGATGTTCTGCATCGAGCCTGGTTGTCCAGAACGAAAATTCCCGTCTTGCGTACCAGAGATCACAGCTGAACAGTTTCCGCTCGGAGCTGAAGCAGGATAGCAAGCTGCTTCTGGCGGCGTCGGATGGATAAGTGGCTGGGAAAGCTGAGAAGCAAGCTTCGCAAACTCGGAATCGCTTGGCCAGCATGGATCTCCATAGAGACATTTACAAGCTGGGCTCGCTGAGATGAGCGAACTCAGCAAGAGAGGTGACAGCGAGAAAATCTTCATGGCTGCTTTGAATTTCGTATTACTGGACGTAGCGCGCTCAATATATAGTGGAGCTGGGTCGGTGATTGATTGCTATCATTCCGATCTTGAAAAGACAGTGCCACCACTGGGATCGGATGCATTTGGCCCAAGAGCTAGCTGCCCAGAAAATTGATAAAGATTCGACATCGCGTATCCACAAAGCTGTTAAAACCTGAGAAGAGAGAATATTGCTATTAAGTATTCGATCCATTCCACTGCAAAGCGCAGCAACTCACCGACTGCGTCAACTCGGACAGACCTTCTGGCCAAAGACTGCGGCCTAGGGTAGAAGCTGTATGACTAGTGAGGCTCAGTAATTCCGAACAGTTTATTCAGGGCTAACAGAGTGACCAAATGCTTGACATGTTTGGATCAACTGCGCTCCATAAATTTGCGAAGTAAAACAAACGATATCATGCTTACCATGGTCGTATGCAGGCAATTTTCCAAATCAGTTCAGCAAACATTTCTTCTGGATTCCGGCTTCAGCCTTCCGAGGATAATTGGCCGCTGGCAAGTAACGTAAGGCAAGGAATTTTGAATCTCTTGGACTCCCAATACCCTTGCCGCATAAAAATCGACTGCGGATGTCTTATCGACCGTTCGACGCGTTGCAATTTGCGGCAGAGACAAGGCTAATAGATCACGTGGAAGACAGGAAGACTTCGACCCTGCTGTGACCAATCATTTCGCGCTTTGGAGCTTTTATGGCTCCAACGACGCTCAGCCTCAAGCAGCGGCTTGCAGCTCTTTCAGCCAATTCATCAGCCCCTTCTTCTCCGACTTTTTCATCTTCTCCAACGAGCCCGAAGCGGACCAAGACTTTCAATTTTGCTCCGCCATGGGGTAAAAAGACTGCTGAGACTTTACAGCACAATGGCGAACCATCTTCGGATGGCAGGGACATGACTCAGGAGGCTATGGCGAAGATGATTTTCCAGGCTGGAGTTGATTTTGAGTGAGTAAAGCGGAATTGTTTGATTGGCTAGGGCTGACCATGAGGAATCGCAGAACACGACCAATGTGCGTTTACTGAGAGGCAGGGATAAACTTATTCATTCCCCAAAGGGTCGTTGTCAATGCTTCGGCATTGCCGGATCCACGAGAGGTCAACTACGACTTGCTGCTCTAGTGAGTTTCTCCGTCCAAAGACCCCTGACATCAATCTCACCTTGAGACCTTCAGCCGCATACTGTCGTATCTGAATCTCTATGGTCCGTGAAATCCCTCACAATTCCACCATTTCTGACGCTCCGGACAGTCGAATCTGACTATACTGTGGTATTCTTCGCTGCTGGTGGAAGGAATACACCTGGTTGGAATTGGGTATGGAAGGCATATCGGAGTCTTAGTCGAAAGTATCGGAAGAATCTCAAACGATTGGTGAGTCCCCAATTTGACTCTAATATACAGGGTCTTGACCGAATCCGACAGTTTGTTGTCCACTCTTCCTTTTTCACCAAAAGTTTGTCCATCTTCCGCGACAGTCACTCGTTGAGCTGACTGTGCTCGATTTCCAGTGCTCTTCTCCCTCGCTGGTGCCATCATTAGTCCCAAATTCTTCCGGAAAATCGCCTACATGAACACGCTTTCTGAGCTCGCGTGTTACATCCCATTAACCCAAATTGACATTCCACCTGCTGTATACCAGTAAGCCCTTTATCCTTGCTATCATATTCTCGCTGAGTTTCCCAGGGAAAACCTCAAGCATGAGAAAAAGATTACACTTCCTGTTGTCACAGTGGCCAGCACCTTTGGCGTGCCTTTAGAAGATTTGATGGGATTCGATGGTGAAAAGGGTGGAATACCAAGAGTCGTGAAGGATGCGATTCAATTCCTACGAGACACAGGAATGGAGGAAGAAGGGCTTTTCAGGCGGTCGCCCAATTCTGGTCTACTACGGGCTGCACAAGACGCTTATGATCGAGGTCCGTTTCTCATACATCATCTTCCATCGTCTCTCACGCCAGTTCAGGAAACGTCGTTTCATTAGAGACCTTTGCCGACCCTCATCTTGCCGCTGTACTGCTGAAGAAGTATCTCCGTGACCTTCCGGAGCCCATATTTCCTGAGAGCATGTATACCGTCATACGGAAATGCCCTGCGCCATCGAGCGACCCAACCGACATGTCCAGTCTCAGCTACATACGAGATGTCTTGCTGGTTGAACTGCCACCTTGCACGTATATCTTGATGAACCATATCCTTCGTCAGTCCCTCTTGCTTGTTTTTGTGTCTTTTTCTGACTGTGCAATAGATCTCATGCATGAGGTTTCTCTTCGCTCTGCGACGAATCGCATGGATGCTCACAATTTGGCTCTTGTTCTGGCTCCCAACTTGGTCAAGAGTTCGAGTCCAGTCAGAGATGTAATGATGTGTGCCATTCCCGGTGGACCTACCCTTTACGAATCAAAGACCCCGACGTCTCAGGTCAATGCTCCAGCTCTATCCGAGAGCAAAACGACCGTCGGTATGGTCATCAAACTCTGCATCCAGCGGTACTACGAAATCTTTGACGAAGTCCGAGATCGTGGAGAAGCGGTGCCTCCACAACGGTCTGCTCTCGCTGCTTCTTCTTCTTCTTCCACACCCAGCTCAGCTTCAGTGAGCCCAAAGCGACAAAGCATTGGGCTACATGACGATGATGAAGATATCGACGATGCTATGCTGGTTATGCCTATCGGTCCCAGTCAGCATCAGCGACAGAATGAAGCCGACGTTTCTGGCTCTCCCAGACCACCCAGCGCCTGGGCTGGTAATGCTGGATCGACTTCGACTTTCAAGCCCCGACATCGCAACACGCTGTCCAATACATCGTCTGGCTTGGCCCGGTCCATGTTTACAGTCGGTGCTGACAGCAATGCTTCCACTGGCTATCAATATTCTGTCTCCAACAAAGCTCGCTCCACAATCAGTATCGAGAAAGGAAGCGGGACTGTAACTGGCAGAAAGGGATCCATCTCGGTCGGACGAGGCACTAACCGTAAGTCGGTTGGTGCTGGCGTCGAAGCCATCAGCATTACGGCCGAAGGCTTCTTCAGTGCTCCCAGTGGAGATGCAAAACCGGTAGCCTCATCGACAGATGCGTCCTGAGGCTTTGTAACATATTTCGTCCTAGTATTTATTTAGGATACTGTATACCCTACCATCGTGTGCTAGCTTTACTGTACTATATTACCTTAACATCTCTGGGAATGATATGAACTCGAACAGTGGTCCAAACTGCAGTTTCTATTTCGCTCTTGAACTTCCCGCAGTTTCCGTAAACGGCGCCCGAAGGCTGTGCTGTCAATCTGTTATACCGGTCATGAACGAGTTTCACAATGACCTGTCCACAACCACCACCTTATGCCTTCCTTTACTCCAGGTAAAGGCTTTCTTGCGTGAGCGAGACTGATTCGCGAGACTGATTCGATTCCAGATGCCCAATTAGACCTGCTTTTCGACCCTAGCCTTATCTCGCTGGACGTGAAAAAGCTACTTCCAGATGACCTCCATGTACGCTGTTATTGCTTCGATTTAGACGACAGCTCAAGCCTTTCCTGTTCAGATTCGCCCTTTAGCCTCGACGGACCACTCTCGTGGTCATTTATCTGTGCTCTCTGTCCTTACTGTCGCGACAGACCTAGGAGCCGAAGCTTGGAAGGCTCAGTTTGACGCTATGCGCGAGACTCCACGAACCTACTATCAAATCGTCATTGTCTCCAAGGCGAATGACACCATTGTCGGTGCCGGGTGCGTCTTCATTGAAAGGAAATTCCTTCGAGGGCTTGGTAGCGTCGGGCATATAGAGGACATTGCTGTCGACAAGAGCCAGCAGGGCAAGAAGCTCGGATTGAGAATAATCCAGACCTTAACCCATATCAGCGAGAACAGCGGGTGCTACAAGACTATTCTCAACTGCAGCGACGATAACATTCGTGAGCGCTCATTATTATTTCTTCCTTGTTCTGTTCTAAAGGGATTTCTTCAGCTTTCTACCAGAAATGCGGATTCGAGCGCAAGGAAAATGAGATGGTGCGTTTCTTCTCACTGTCTTGCGCGACTCAGTACTGAAACAGTTTCAAGGCCAAATATGCTCCTCAGAGATCTTCTCCTCCGCCTCGGCTCTAATACGGACTTCTTGTAATGAAACAGACTTCGAATATTTATACCAGTTTGAACTTAAGGCGCCCATAATTTAATCCAAGTTACATAGTAGATAAGATAACGCGTTTGACGCGGCACGCTTTTGAATTTTTTTTGAAAAATTCATGGCCTTTCGCCTCGGCCTTCAACTATTCCTTCAGCCGCCTAAAAGAAGATGGACCGGGGCCATTGCTGTAGGCTTCGCTGCGGCAACCTGGGGATCGATGAATTCGCGTCACTTGACCATTCGACAGTTCAGTGACAAGATTAACTTTTTCCGTGCTTCTTCCCCCACCATGGCTTTGACTCCGCCTCAGGCAGCTCCAGCGTGGACTCATTCGGCATCTGAAATTCTAAAAACAACCAAGGATCTCATCGAAAGCAATCGCAAAGTCCAGGACAAAATCGCCGCATTGGCTCCCGGCGATTGCAACTATGAATCAGTAAGTGCTGGACCTATTTTTCTTTCACTACCTCAACCAAATATTACAGGTTTTTGTAAGAATTCTTCCAATACGTCCCTTGTCGCCTGAATTGACGTTGGAACCAGCTAGCTCTGGCAGAGGCTGACACCCATTTTGATGCCGTTTCCGAGCCTCTTGCTTTTTACCAGAATGTTTCCCCTTCCAAGGAGCTCCGTGATGCATCTACCGACGCTGAATCTCTAGTTCGGGACTTTGGGGTCGAAAGCTCGATGAGGCTCGATGTATTCCAGGCGAAAACAAACGCTGAGAAGAATATTAAGGCGTCTGGGCAATGGGAGAAGCTGTCTGCCGAGGAGCAACGCCTGGTTGATAAAATGGTGCGGTATCCTTCATCTAATTTGGACTTTTCTTACATCCATTTAGATTTTGGATGGAAAACGCGCTGGTCTTGCTTTGCCAGAGAAAGCACGGGACGAATTGACGAAGCTGAAGAAGGAGCTCTCTCAGATATGCCTCGAGTTCGGCGTAAGCCCTTGCACCGTCGTTAAGTCGAAACCATCTCACGTTCCAACAGAAGAACTTCAATGAAGAGAATGTGAGGTCTTTTTAGCCTCTTGCTGACACCTGCTAACTCTAGCAGGGAGTCGTTTCCTTTACGGCCGAAGAGCTCGACGGGGTTCCCAAGGATGTCATTTCTGGTTACACTAAACGCACTGAAGACGGCAAAACGCTTTATGATGTCACCTTCAAGACACCTGATATCTTCCCCCTGGTATGACTCTCTTTCTCTGAGGAAATGAATACTAACATCTCTTCTAGTTCAAATTCGCGAAACAACCCAGCACTCGTCAAAGAGCTCACGAAGGACACGAATCTCGACTTGCACAGAATGTACCTTTGCTCAGCAAGGCTCTTGACTTGAGACGCCAGATTGCTAAACTTTTGGAGTATGAAACATGGTACGTACGAACCCGTCGGTCTTCTGTTCTCTGTTCTCTGTTCTCACCTTTCTTCTTAGGGCGGACTATGTTACTGAGCCCAAGATGATCAAGAATGCTGCGGGCGTTTCCAAGGTAAATTTCCCGCTTCAGCGTCGTGTTATCGATACTGAACCTTTTGCAGTTTTTGGATGAACTCGAAAGGAAACTGCTCCCGGTTGGTGTCAAGGACAGAGATACCCTCCTGGCTATGAAAAAGAAGGAACATGAAGAACTTGGTATCCCTTTCGACGGGGAGTTCTACATCTGGGATTACCGCTATTACGACCGCAAGTATGTCGAGGAGACCCTTGACCTCGACGATTCGCTCGTCAAGGAATACTTCCCAGTCAGCGTCGTGGTCCCGGCCATCTTGGAAATATACCAAACTTTGATGGGTGTGCAGTTTGAAGAGATCAAAGGCGAAACATGGCATCCCGGTATGACATTTTCCATCTTCTTATTACCTGCTCTAACGTTTCCAAAGATGTACAGCAGTTTAGTGTCTGGGAAAAGGATGCCAAAGACGAGTCTGGTTTCATTGGTTACTGCTATCTCGACTTATTCCCTCGAGGCAAGTCCATTCGACTGGTCGTGCAGTGAATGACTCATTTGTTTTTTCAGAGGCCAAGTATTCTCATGCGGCAGTATGGCCTTTACTTCCTGGTTACGAGCTTCCCGGCGGCAAGCGCAGCTATCCCATCGCCGCCATGGTGGCCAACCTTGCCAAAGCCACTGGAGACAAACCAGCTTTGATGACCCATGACCAAGTCGTCACCTTCTACCATGAGATGGGACATGTCTTCCATGGTCTTTTGAGCAAGACTAAATTCGCTCGATTCCACGGTACAAGGTAAGCTATCAGAGCTTGCAGACCAGCTTTTCTAATGCAATTCCTTGCAGCGTTGCACGCGACTTTGTCGAGGCACCTTCACAGATGCTCGAGAATTGGTGCTGGGAGCCAAAGGTCTTGGGTATGCTGACTCTCCGGCGTCCTGGCTTAGACTTATTCTCGTATAGCCAAGATTTCAAGCCACTACCAGTCCAAGGAAGCTTTACCTTCCGCAATGATTGAAAAACTTCTCAAAAGGTCCTTTGTCTTCCTGCATCTCCGTTTCGAGACTAACTGGATCCAGTCGCTACGTCAATGTGGGCTTGTTCTATCTGCGACAGATTTTCTTTGCAAAATTCGACCTCAAAGGTGACCATCTTCCTCGTGGACATTTCGAAGCTGACTTTCGCCTCAAAAGTGCATACTGATCAAAGTGGGTTCATGACTTTCTCATCCGGAATCTCTTGTTGATTGTGCGATAGACGAGGCGGATTATACTGAACTATGGAGTGACATGCGAGAGTCGATTTCCCTGGTGAAGAGTGTCAAGAGATGTCCAGGACAAGGCAAGTTTGACGATTTTACGCTGCTATTCATGTTGACGCTCTCACAGGCACCTTTGCCCACATTACTGGTGGTTACGATGCTGGATACTACGGGTAATTCATCTATGTCTTTGGCTTCAGAATCTATCTCACTCTGTCAACCAGTTACACGTATTCTCTAGTCTTTGCGGCCGACATGTACGGTAAGTATTTGTCGACGCTGTCTTTTGACACTTATTCATTCTTTTCAGCGACCGTATTCAAAGCTGATCCTTTGGATCCGGCGCGAGGCAAGCTCTACCGCGACAAGATCCTCAAGTATGGCGGCAGTCGCGAAGAGATTGATTCACTCAAGGTCAGTGACTTCTGCAAGGCTACGACATGTTGCTGATGAGATCATAGGACTTCTTGGGCCGAGCGCCAGATACAGACGCCTTCTTGAAGGAAGTTTTTGGGGCTAATTATGTGTCCTCGAACTTGTGAACATCACAATGTACATCATTGTAACATACAAGTCCCTGAATCGCAAAAAATGATCAAACAATGACGGCTGGTCGAGGCCGTGCGAAGACAAGCCGGCCATCGAGTCGGATCGACAGTCCGTCGATTGGCCATATTAATTGTAAGTTTCCCAGCACACAACAAGTTATCTGGTTTCATGCTCTGGCAATACCTTATCAAGATGGTCTGCCATTAAACCCCTTGTCTGTGAGCACTTTTAGGTGCGATATAAACACATTGTTTTTCTTCTGTGTCCTTCAAGTGGTTGTATACAGTATTTGACGGGTCTTCTGTATACCCTGAAAGCTAGACATAGCAGAAGGGTTATGCCTAATATCCACTGGAGACCTTTAGTACTAGTGAATTGCTTGAGAACTGATGGAGCTACGCTGTTCTCAAAATGGGGCTTTCCATCAAAAGCCAAATACCAGTCATCTGTACACCAGTTAGTTGTGAATATCTTGGGCACCACTGCTCTGACTTGTCTAAGGTTTGGACCACTCAGGGAGGAGACAGTTTCTAAACTTTCTGTATATTCAGAATATCCATATTTGATTAGGAGCCTAAATGTAAGTAGCTCCAAGTATGATTTCGGTGTACAGAACACCCATCAAATACTGTACTTCCTTTTTCTACCTTCTGTTGGTTCTTGCAGTTGCTATCAAAACAATAGACTACATCAAAAACTCCTGCCGTGCTTGTCCGGCGCAGGTCAGTAGCAAGCCGGCCAAAATGATTCAACTTCCCTGTCAGTCGGGTCGGAACCTCATCCGAATAAGAGTCGTCTTGTCCCACGCTCTGGCCTTCACCGATTCATCCGCCGTGTCCAAACATTGAAAAAGTCAGTTCTACTCGAATGAATCCACATCAGCGACATTTCACCAATTATCTCTGGGCGTGAGTTGTCCTGAAATTCGTTCGTGGTTTTTGGGCGCTCTCGTGTTTTTATGGTTTCCGTCCTGCTTCAAAGTCGGCCATCCCTTTCGCAGTGGAAACAGGAGGAAATCCTTCAGTATTTGGATTCATTTCCGCCTGCTTCGGCAAGGGTTCCTTTTGCATCGTCATCGTCGTGCAGACTCACTCTGCCGGTCACTCTGCCGGTCCTTCACCACTCGTATGGTATCATGTAGTCTCTCCCAGACAGACTCGTTACGATCAAGCAAGTTTGATGTATGGTATGTGGCTGCCTTGCAGTGTTTCTCGTCTCTGACGAAACCACATAGGTTTCCGAGACACCGGTGATCTCGAAACGCTCTGCGACCATATCGGATCGGAAACCAAGGACGCTAGTTATGTGGCGCGTCCCATTGGCCAACCTTGCACGTTTTTCTACTATCATCACCTTTGAAGTTCAGAGTGGAATGTCTCACTATGTCGGTTTCTCCAACTTGTTGGATCCGATGCCCAGTTTTGGAGTCGCTCGTCATCGTAACTTAGGCATAATATTCGACCGTCAACATGTTCTCATCTTCATTCCAGTCATAAAGAATCAGCCCAACCATGACTCCAGCATCGAGCACCTCCCTTTCTTCGCCATCTCGCCCTCATTCTTCTTCAACATCTATTCGACCTGTTACAAGCGCGTCTTACTTATCTTTCGACGCCTTTTCGCGTTTCTTCATTTCGATGCAGCACAAGCTCTTCTATGTCGTCTTGATTCTACGGCGCGTTTTGTCGCATTTTTCAATGCCAATCGAAGATCTTGGACCTTACGAGTCATTCCCACATCGCCAGCTTCGCACCACCTGCGACGTGATCTCCATACATGTTCTTCATTCACGATCGTCTGCATCTCCAAATTACACACCACTTCCTCGGTTGCCCAGGCACAATTTGAGAAAGGGGAGCGAACTAGTGAAACAGTTTGCCAAGGAAGAGGGATTGAATTTTGCGGATATTTGCTTTGTACGTACGAGGAAACCAGGATGTTTTGGACTTATTTAAAAGCGTGGCGCAACGAGTGCAAATGATGAGATATGTTATTCAAGTCGAAGTTCGACAGGCGGTAGAGAAGAAGATTACTGCGTAGGATGTAAGTAGTTCATCGTCTTCTCACAGGTGCGAAACCTTCAACAGTTATATTCGCGAGGCAGATTTCTGATGCAGTGACATAGAGCATGACGGTAAAACAAATCAAAGAGAGATATTATTGATACAGTTCGGAAATACAAATAGAATTATGTAGAAAGACGAGATATATGTCAAGACGAGAAACTAGCTATAGGTTTTGACTGAGAACAAATGGGCAGCTGGCTGTTGTTTATAGAACCGAAGGCTGCATTGTCTCCCTCGCTCCGTCTCTCTATGCCAACAAGGGTAAAATCGAAGTGCATCTCTCAAAGCCCTCGATTTCTCGACGCATGGAGCTGGAGGCCAAGGTGTCGTGTTAACTTTGCCGAGCTTTTGGTGCAGTCTTGGATCAGCATCATGCTGGACCCATTGACAGACCAGCTCTTCTTTATCGGGCACAGGCGAAGGGCTTTCCTCGACAGGTTTCACCATCGTCTCGTCGCTGCCGGATTTCGGATCGTCGCGACCAGAATGAGGGTCGGGTTCTGATTCGTAGGCGGTTTCAGATCTGAAGTCTTCCGGGTAGCAGCTGTAGCAGCTCGAGAGGAAATCATGAGGTAGTGAAAATGGGCGCCATTGTACGCTCATGTCACCAAGGGACTGATGCCATGCGTCGGAGAATAAAGGATTGTTCGGCCTTATTCTGAAGCCAGCGCTGAAGATGACGAAGAATGGGTTGACCGACGATGTGACACGAGGAAAATCAAGGTAAGGTGCGCTAAATCGTCGAGGAGCGCTCCCTGATTGAAGAATAAAAAATTCAACGTCTGAGCATAGCGGCACGAATATGTATTCGTATTCTGGTGCCGAAAATTCCTGCAAATTTGTCAATCGTCGCTGAATGGGTTAGGTCGAAGGTTCAAGAGCGTACGGTGAGGAAAGATTTCCGTTCGGATACGGGACACAACTCATTGTAGTCTTGTAGTGAAAGCATAGCAGACAATGTCTGTTCTGTCGGAGCGAGGGTCCAATCGCCCCAATCGCTACTGAGCGGCTTCTGCATCGACTTTCGGACTGTATGAACAGTGATAAATTGTGACATCAAAGCCAAATGAAGACAACTTACTGCGAATTATACTGCGTTCATGTTTAGGGTCTATTGTGTATATCTCTAAACCCCACAAATATTCAAGGTTTCTGTGCTGATAAAAATTTAACGAGGGACGCGACAGAGTCGGAATAAGGGCTCACCACTTCAGCGGCACCAGGGGCAGTCACGAAGAGAAATTTCTCCTTCAGCGGCTCATCGATATCTTCGATAGCAGTAGCGATGGCGTGCAGGGGTACAATGTGGTCATCCTTGATCATCGCAATGAAGAAAGTTGGGTTGCGTGGGAATTCCTCAACACGGAAAGCGTGACATGTCACGGACGCGTGATCCGTGACAAACGAGTTGCTCGCTGTCAGCGGCAATCAGTCATCCGAATCCTTAAGCTATAACTCAGAGACGCGCAACGGGCATTCCTGCACCTGTACATTCTACTAGAACTTTCAAAGTTCCACGTACTCGTCAGAGTCTGCAGCGAGGTCGACCAAAGATCGTACAGGAGCCGTGGTCGATGCACCTGCTCGACCACCAAAATCCACCTACGACCAGACTCGGGTGCCATCGGTAACCAGTAGAGGTACACTTGGATCGGCTGGTTCTACTCGTTCACAAGGACAGAACCCCTTGTCGCATCTACCACCTGAAAATCCAGTCCATCGGAATTTTGGCCGCGGTATAACGCCGGAAACGCGGGCATTATTTCATGACGCTGTGACCGGCAAGACTTCCAGAGCTTCAGGAAGGCATCAGAAGCGATCCCAAAGTTTACCGTTCGTTTTGATGATGCTAGCCCAGGATCTGGAGGAGCTAGACCCAGCAGCTCGGGCACAGGAAATCCGCGTTATCGTCCAGTCGCCGGTCGTTCTGTTACTGAAAACAATTCAGTGACATCGATCAGTGATTCCAGAGGTCCGAACAACTCGGGTCGACTTTTCAAGCAAGTTTGGGTCTACACTGAAATCTGAGCCGCCCGAGGATCCGAAGCCTTGTGATCGTATATCGCGTGTAGCAGTGTATTTGAAATGGCCGTGAAATTGTAGATTGATTTCATATGTTACCGACCTGACAGTAATGTTTTCCCTGAAAAACGAATAATGTGTGGCCGAAATTTACTGTTGTTCACCAAAGAGAATCGAGGAAAGCTTTTTAGAAATCAACCAGGTCGTCGAAGCCACCGCCAAGGCCTGCGGAAATCAAGCCAGACCCGCGAAACCTGATATGGCCTAGACATCATGGTAGCGATGGACATGGCGGAATAGAAATCAAACTCGGCAAACGAAGCAGGATACTGAACATCAGATAGACAGCGAAACCGAGACATACCATGATGACAACGAAGAAGAATCTGGCGATGGAGATGTCTCCAGTGTCGAGTCGAAAGGACGACGATGAAGAGCAATGCCCATGGATTTAGACTCTAGGCTGTAATAGCCTTTTATTGCTCGTGATGGAGGAAACATCGATAAATCGTCAATAATGGATGGACAAGAAAACGCGTATTGAAATCGAGCACATGCGTAGTACAACAGGGCATGGTGAGCCTAGTGACGAATAACGGGTTCCTGAGGCTGAAGCGAACAAAAAAATCCTTCTGGCCCTCTTCCCGTTCTCTCATCTTATACAGCCATCAGCCATTCGAATATCTCCCATTTGCGTCTCCTGAAATCTGGATTGTTGACGGTCCGCGGATATTCGACAGTCGACAGGCTGGCTGGCTTTCGTAGAGTCGCCAAAGGTCGCCAACAAGTAGCTCGCCGGTCAAATCCAACGTCTTTGGAGTTCATGACATCCGACCTCGATGATCTTCGAATGCAAACCTAGCAAAAATATGGACCAAGTCGAGCATCGAGATCAGAAAAATGATAAGCTTGCCAGCATCCCGGAAGCAAAGAGGTTCTGAAAGAAAAGGATCGTCAGCTCCATGCTAACAGATGCTAATGCTGCCGGTGAAAGAAGGTCGAAGAGGACGCGCTGGTCACAAAGAGCTCGAGTCCAAGCTGTTTAATTTTGGAAATTTTCTCTCTCGGCTATCAGTAGCCCGAGAACCGACCCGTCGTCCGACGTCCTTCCCTGAATCTGGGTATTCGACCCGCGTCTGTCCTTCACGATGCGAGGTTTCTACATTCAAAAGCTAGGCCATCCTTCAACCCAGAACGTTCAATCCGATGTCCCAGAGCCAGTAGCTGCCTCCGACGAGGTCATCATAGACGTCTACAGCGCCGCGCTCAATTTCTTTGACGTACGTCCCAAGCTAGCTGTCATTCAACGAAATCAAACCATTCTCCATTCTTAATTCAGATTCTTCAATCTCAAGGAAAATATCAGATTCAACCGCCTTTGCCTTTTGTCCTCGGGTCTGAATTCGCAGGACGAATAGCCAAGGACTCTCCAATACCCAAGGGATGCCCGTTCAAGCCCGGAGATCGTGTCTTTGGTGCAGCACAGGGAGCCTATGCAGATAAACTCAAGGCTAAATGGACAGCAGTCCTTCCTTTGCCTGATGCTGTCTCTTTCGACCACGGCGCCAGTACGTCCCTCTTTGTCGCCCCAGGTCTCTTTTTGCTTACATTTTCCAAGGTTTATATGTGACTTGGCCTACGAGTTACGAAGCGCTTAAAGGACGTGCACAGCTCAAAGCCGGTATGGTTACATTTACAGTGCTCGACTCGCTCATTGACAGCATAACAGGCGAATGGGTTCTGGTAACAGCGGCTGCTGGAGGCGTTGGGATTGCAGCTGTTCAAATTGCCAAAGGTCCGTCGTCATTTATTTCATCCGTCGACCAAACTTGAACTCTACTTGTCAGTCCTCGGTGCAAAGGTCATTGCGGCAGCTGGATCCTCCGAGAAGCTGGAAGTCGCGAGACGTTATGGCGGCGCGGATCACCTCATAGATTATTCCAAGCCCAACTGGCAGAAGGAAGTTCTAAAGCTAACTGGTGGAAAAGGCGTGGACGTGATATACGATCCCGTTGGCCTCATCAAAGGTTCGTCACGCCGCTCAGTGTCGGCGGATTCGCCTTGTTTATGCGAAAACAGATTCCCTGAAATGCATAGCATGGAAAGGAAGAGCTTTGGTTATTGGATTTGCTGGTGGAAAGATCGAACAGGTGGGTCCAATCGATTATTGCAGAAAATTGGCTGATAATTGCAGGTTCCCATGAACCTTGTTCTACTCAAGAACATTTCGCTAGTCGGATTACATTGGGGCGCTTATTTCAGTGGGTTGTTGAACCTATGCATCTTGACGGGATCTGACAACATTTCCTGCTAGGAAATGAACCAGACCATGCTTCTGTGGTGTGGAAAGAGGTCCTAGAGTGAGTTTATGACCCTCTCTTGACTTGGCTCGTCTGACAGCTTCTCCTTCCAGACTTCTCACATCTGGAAAACTCAAACCGGTCACCTTCCCCGACGTATTCCCACTGGAAAAGATTGCTGACGGTTTAGCTGCAATTGAACAACGGAAAACCTGGGGCAAGATTATTGCGAGAATCAGAGAGCCTGAGAAAGCCAAACTGTAAGATTGTCGTGCAGTATTCATCGGTACCGGATCAGAGTATGAGGGTTTTTCATATAGGCAGAATACAGGATCCTGGCGATACATGTTGTTTTATGCGAACAATCAAACTGATGAGAAAGGTTCCGATTGCAGTCAGCGTACCAAAAGTTGCCTGACCGTTTGGACTTCAACTTTTGGAGTTTATAAACACGTGACTGAAACCTGGACTCTGGAGCCTACTCCAACCGTGACCGCGTGCAATACTGGGTCGATTTTGCCCGCGGAAAACGCAGGGAACTCGTGGAATTGATGCATTGCACAAGTGCGCTGATTTTTAGCCACCTTTGAAAGAGCTTCAGGCCGCTTAGAGCAAGTCAACAGCCTCGGCTTGCCAAAACTTTCTGAACTCACTGCTCCTCACTGCTCCCTAAGTAGTGTGCAACCTCTGGTAAGAGCTCGTTGCCTTTCCTTGAGCTCATTTTTATGACATGTTTGAAGCGCAGCCCAAACGAGCTAAAAATGCCAATTGGCCAACTCACTCCATGTCCACGGGTCTCTGCGAATTATGCGAATAACATGTTCAAAGGCGGTTTTTCCCGACAAGGTAGTCAGGCGCTGAGTATCATGAGTATCATTGCTGGTAAGTTGCTGCGCTTTGTGTCAAAACGCTCAATAGCAATATTCTCTCTTCGTTTCACAGAATGTCGGCCCTCTGATCTTTATCACTTCGACTTGCCAGCCTTGGAGCCCTTGCAGTAGATCGCAGTTAAATCCTACCCATTTCAGAGTTTACGTCCTCGGAACGAGTCGGAATGATACAAATCATCCACTGCGCCCCTCGACTATATAGAAGTGACATTCAACGACGAAATCCCAACCAGCCATGAAGCTTCTGTCGATGTTACCTCTCTTACTTGGTTCGCTCATCTCAGCGAGCCCGGCCTGCAAATGTCTCTATGGAGATCCATGCTGGCCAAGCGATTCCGAGTTTGCAAAGCTTGCTTCTCAGCTTTCCCAGCCGCTTATCCATCCGACACCTCCAGAGGCAGCTTGTTATCCTGCTTCTGCTCCTAGCGGAAACTGTTCAGCTGTGATTCTTGGCTCGCACAACGGGAATTTTCGTTCTGGACAACCAGGCTCGATGCAGAACATCAATTTCGAGACCTTTATCTATCCCAATGGCACCATCAGCGCTTGCTACCTCGATACAAGTCTAGGAGTACCCTGCGAGCAAGGAAGAGTGTCTCCTATTGGGGTCGACGCCAGATCCGTCCAAGATATCCAGGCGACGGTGAAATTTGCTGCGAAACACAACCTTCGATTGGTGGTGAAAAGCACTGGGTATATTTCTATCCTTTCATCGATGCTTTGTCTAATGTGAAACAGGCATGATTATCTCGGACGAAGTGCGGCAAAAGGCTCGCTTTTGCTTTGGACCCATAATATGAAAACGATCAGCTACGACGAAGCCTTTGTTCCACAAGGTGCCCCTGCTAGCGAAAAGTACTATGGTCTGTATTCTGTTTCAACTTGCCATAGCCGGACTGACATTGTAATGCAGGAATTACGCTCGGTGCTGGAGTTCAATGGCATGAAGCTTACGACGCGATACAGACCCATGGTCGATTCCTTGTCGGCGGTCTCGCCGCTGGTAGCTCTATCGGAGCAGCTGGCGGTTGGATCCAGGGTGGAGGTCACAGCGCTTTTTCTCCGCAACATGGACTTGGTATAATCGATTTCGTCATCATTGTCACTTGACTGACGAATTGAACCAGGTGTCGACAATGCCATCCAGTTCAATGTGGTTACTGCATCAGGACAGAACCTCATCGTGAATTCTCATACCAACTCAGACCTTTTCTGGGCCTTGCGCGGTGGAGGAGGTGGAACCTTTGCTGTTTTGGCTTCAGTTACCTACAAGAGTCATCCTTCGACCCTCTTGACTGGAATATTCTTCAATGCGACGCTCCCGAATCCAGAAGTGGCCAAGGATCTCCTTACCAAGTTTATTCTGCTGAACCCTGGTCTCTCAGACTCTCACTGGGGCGGCTACAGCTTCTTGACGGCTCACAGTCTTATCTTTGTCCATGTCGCACCCAACATCTCGCTTGCTAACGCCACCGACACCATCACACCTTTCTTCGATTATGCCAAAAACGTATCAGAAGTTGCTATAGCTTTGACAGCGCCCTTCGACTCGTTCTATACCTGGTACCAGGAATTCTTCCCTGAGGGCGACCAAGTCGGTACCAACGCCGAGCTTATATCACGACTTTTATCTCGCGAAACAGTGGAGACCAAAGCGAGCGAAATTGTGGATCTGATTCTTGCGTCAAATAACACCGTGTCTTTCCAGTAAGTTATTCTTGAATGTGATCATCACAAGCTGAAATTTCATCAGTCTAGTATGCGGCGGCGTCGTTTCAGAAATCAACCCAGACTCGGCTGGCCTGAATCCTGCTTGGCGTAATGCGGCCGCTCATCTTGTTGCCGGTGCTGGCTGGGCAGACGGCGCTTCTGCTGCTGAAATCAGCGCTATAGAGGCTGGTCTGAAGACGGCTCTGAGTCAACTCGAGGCCTTGGATCCTGGCGCTGGTGCCTATTTCAACGAGGTATGCGCTGAAGCATAGCTTGAAACCCTTATCAACCTTGTCATCAGGCATCGCTCTACGAAATAAACCCACAACAGACATTCTTTGGCTCGCATTATCCGAAACTGGCGGAGATCAAGCGCAGCGTCGATCCTTATGACTTGTTTGTATGTCGCTTTTGTTTTCCATCTTATTGAAGCTGACGACATCTACGCTTAGCTTGTAGCCGAGGGTGTAGGTTCGGAAAACTGGGATGCCGATCTCAACTGCCGTCGTTAACAAGTCGAAGCCAAGTCGCATGTCTTTTTAGCTGCCAGGAAAATTCTCGATGTCGCTTCATGTTGCTGCTTCTAAAGCTCGATTTGCCACTGGTCAAGACCTATGATTATCAACTCGTATCCTTCAATTCTACTAGCTTCGGTGTACCCTCTCTCTCGATGAAATTCTTAAGCCTTTCGTCTGGGATTTTCCAGTTTCGGGTCCTTGCTTAGGTACCGTCCCCCTTCTCATCGTCGACTTCATCGTTTAGCCTCATCATCTGCAACAAAAGTTCCCCTCTAACGCTTCCTTCCATCTCCATGCCACTGGCACATTCCACTTTCAGTTTCGTGTTTCCTGACTTGTTGGCTGTACAGACGGCTATATCAAATAAAACCTTCAATTGTATCCCACAACAGGCTGAGGCCGAGCAAAACCAGCCACCAGAGCCCCAGGACGATACAAGAGCTGTTGGACATCAGAGTCCCATTTCTCCTTCCAACCGAGTACCATAGCAGAGCGATGAAGTTGACCATGGAGAAGGCGCGAATAGACATTGCAACGAGATCTTTCCATGAGTGACTCGGATCTGGGACGGAGTTTGTTTGATACATAAACGACATTGTTGTGGTCAGAGCGATGAAACTGCAAGTCATGCAGACATAAAAGCTCTTTGTGACGGTGCTGGTCTGGTTTTGGGCGATGGCGGCTACTGTCGTTGAGACGATGGAGGCAGAAGACAAAGGCCCGACCACGGTATACAATATCATTGCTGGATCGTAAACACCTCCGGACTCTGGCGTCAGGCGGTCAAAAGCGTAATAGGTGGGCCAGACACCGAAACAGAGCACTAGCAGGGTCACCAGGGTCGTAGGAGTAAACATTTCCCAGACGCCTTTAGGCTCCGATGTCGATGAGGGAATCTGAACCTCTGTAGAGCATGTCAGTAATCCAAGTAGTCGACGGTTTTCTGAGCTTACGCGGCGTCACGTCGAGCTTTTCCATAATCTATGGTCGCATTTCCCGCTCACTCTTTAAAAGGTCGAGTCGGCAGCTTCACTGCCAAAATGAGATATCACCAGCGACTACAGTCTACATGGCAACGTACTATAGTACTCGAGCGAATGGAAGATCTCACGTGCAAAGAGAGAATTGCAGGCGACGGGGGGTGTTGTTTTATGAAGCGCAGTCTACGGGACCTCAATCTAGTGATTTCCAACTTCACAACATGGAAAATGAATGAATGATTCATTGCAAAGTATCTAGCGCTATCTACTTTTGAATGCTCTTCAGACAAAGGCGTCATCCCGAAAGCATGCAAAAAAAGGTTCCAAAACATGGAAGGGTTCAAAAAATTCCCCAAAAGGCAGAGCCTATATGGAAGAGGTTTGGTTTCATTAATTTGCAACCAGCAATAATCGTGTCTCGGTAGTGACCTCACTGACGACGATAAAACCCTAGCACAAGAGATGGGGATCAAAATTGAACGTGTCGGCCTTTTATACCCGGAAGCGCGCACGGACCATGTCACGATCACGGCAATCGTTTGGGATTTCTGCGTGTTCCCGAAGGTGTATTTTCTTCTCTCGATAACCTCAAGATGATCACAACGAAATAGAGCTGAAATAGAGCGAATTACGAAGAAAAATGCTCGATTACAAAAGGTTCTAAAATTACACTATGAAATCTTCGACCCGTTAACCGCACCGCCCAGACTATTCCCGCTGAGATCCAGCACGGTGCTTTTTGCCAATACATCCCCATTCACATCCAGAGCAGCAGCTTGGACGACTTTGAATGGTCCCAGGGTCATTGATGTCTCAAAACCGGCACGTTTGACGGTCGTTGTATTGGCGAGAGAATCTGACGAGTCACCTTGGACGAAAGACCACTTATCAACCTCTGTCGCGCCATTCCAGCTGACATAGACTGTTCCGTCCTGAATCGCCAAGTCTGGAGCTGTCGTCGGGGTGCCTTTCCAGGAGCTTTTGAAGATTCTGTAACTTGCAGCAAACGGAGCCGACGGAACATCGTAATGGACAACACGAAGTGCTGTTCCATTCTTGTCGAACTCGGCGAATGCTGGTACAGCTCCATATCCGACAACAACATTGGTGGAGTCGACAAAGAGCGAGTCTTGGAGCAATTGAGTGCTTCCCTGACTGGTGGCCAAAAGGATCTCGCCGCCCGGATTAATGTATTCTTGAACGACGGTGGCGACTTTGCTGGTGAAATCGAGGTGAACAACAAGACCGCGGCTTTGGTTGCTGTCCGCCAGCAAGACTGATGCTGCCTCGTCATCGAAAAGACTGAGAGTTCTGGTTTTCGAGTTGGCTGTTTTGATATCCGCAGCAGTGGCATTCACTTCATCGACCCATCGAGCCTGATGCTGCCATGAAAACTTTGTACCGTCACCGGTGAATGTCGAATTTTTGCCACCGAGACGCCACAGAATCTCTCCAGATATTCCATCAATGTAGTAGATCGTATGAGTATGTCGAGAGCTCATGAGATAGTTGCCCAGTGCATCTTTCTCGACAGAGTTCATCTGAAACTCGTTTTCAACTTTTGGTTTTCCAAAAATGCGAAAAACTTACATGGCAATAGTCCCATGGATTCGTGGCACTCGGAGCCCTAGAAAGCGAAAGGAATGATTCAGACAAGTCAATACCGCCTTCGAAACAGCAAAATAGGAAGGAAGATTCTTGTGTTCTGATGTCAACTTCCTCGAAACAGGTGTCGAGGATAGTGGAATTCTTGAGACCATTGGTGGAGACACCAGTCGTATCGACGCCATTGATATTTTTGTACATTGTGATCTCTGCCTTTCCATCAGCATTGATGCGGAACTGTCAAAAGCGGTCAGACTTTGTATCTGAAGATTGATTGCGTCCACTGACCTCATGGAGATTGCTCGTATTGTGGGCAGTGAGATTGAATGCGACTGAATAATCGTGATCCAACATGTAAACCCTTCCTGGAAGATCCGCTCCGACTGCTTCTCCCAGCGACACAGGTGCGTCAAAAGACCATAGTGTAAGATATTCCCGGCCCTCGAATGTCTGTGGGCGAAAATTGGCAGCTGTGGTGCCCAAATCGTCATTGTTGAAATATATGAGGTCGCCATTATTTTCGAATATCATCATGCCCTGGAGAAGAGGTGACATGAACACCTGACCGTCAGCCAGGTTCGCCCCATCGGCCAAGTAGGAGACATTCCAGGGGACAGGAATGATGTCGGGACGCGAGACGAAGGCTGCTGCGGCACCTTTCAGTGCTGAAGCAATCGCAATGAGTGAATAGAGTCGTTGGAAGGCAATCATCTGGTGGGCGAAACGAATACCATCAAGGACCTTTATAGTTGAAACTTGAGGAGCTCCATGCTGCGCGAACCCGGCGCTCTGACCCACGTCACATCCCCCTGGCCTAACTTAGAATATGACCATGACACCAGCTTCGGATCGGCAGGTCCAGGCGCTAAGGAGAGTTCAATGGCTTGCGATGGCTCTTGAAAGTCTCTAGAAAGGTTACTCAGCATTTCGAGTCGTGGGCGAGCCTTAAGAAGGGGCATACATTTGGTTTGGAATCATGAGAGAATGTCAACGGCAGACTTTGAGACCATTCTCGTCGAACATCAAGTCATCAGGATACCGAAATAGACTGATCTATGACTTGCATAGTGCCGGAATATGTTTCGTGTGGCTTACTTAAAAATGAACTCCACCGTGCCAACATCTCTTTCCTTTCATCATGGTCCTGTTATCTTCCTAGTCGACGACGAAGGTGAGAGCGGAATTTCTCGCGTTGTACCAAGTCCAGTGTCAAGAAGCCCTGGACAACACTGGACGGCGACCATCGGCATGTTGCTGAAAGGAGATTGAGCTCGAAGAACCGCATCCTCAGCAAGGTCAAAGAGAAAGGTTAATGAGGTCGAGGTACCGTCAACCTCTCCAGCGAACAAGCGAGGATAAGAATCCAGGATTCATTGCTTTCTGGGTGCAGTGGGATGGCTCGAGCATAGATTCTGTGGAGATCTTTAAGCTGAAATCTGACACAAAGAACCGAGCTCACCAGAAGAGACGACAGGAAGAAGGCTGACTAGCAGATGCTGGATTAACTGGTCCAGAGCAGCATGAAAAGTTCGTTTGAGGTGCAGTGGTGCAGCCTCAGTCAGTTCTGGGATATATCGGGATTTTGGAATCGAGGGAGTATGTCTGAAAAATGACCTTGTCACGGTGCCAAAGATGTTCGCAAGGCAGGTTTGTCGCTGGAGATTGCGTCAGTCCAAGCACAAGGGCAAAGCAAGCAGACGCACCTTACGGTTGAAACCCTAGTAATGTCGCAGAGTGTAGCCTCGCGTCAAGGAGATTCGTGCACGTGCGTATACGTGAGCCCGCGAACGAATATCAGATTCACTGTCAGACGGCTGCAAGGGAGACTACACGTGCGGGTCTTTGCTTTCTGTCCGCTTCAGCTGTTCTTTGGTTGCCTTTATTTCCCAGCTCTCTCTCTCTCTCATGGTCCACAATCATCGGAGTTGATTTATCGGCCTAAATTCACCCTCCTCACAATGATTCGGAAATTTGGCCGACATTTCCAAGACATTTCTTCATGATTCCAATAACCGGTACAACCGTGGCCATTGAGCTCGCTCCTTGAGAGTTCGAAGCACTGTTCTCCATCGTTCGTCTGCTTCAGCTTGGTCATGCCCTTCATCGAGAGGAGACACTCGCCGAAATTCAACAAATCACTCCATACTGTATTTTATGAGTCCATCAATTCGACAGTAATCTGTAGAGACGATTCGCAAGCAAAATCTGTTACAGCATCCAGGCGGCTGGTCTCCCGCCTTGAAACGCCAACAGCTTGCATAATTCAACTCCATCTTCCTCCGACGAAACCTCCCCGAATCCATCTAACCATGTTACTGGAGGAGTATCGACCCGGTTTTCTTCATGAGCCATCAAGCTGATTTGGGTACTGGCGATAAGGAGCTTGAGTGCTTCTTCGGTTAACAGAAGAAGCTCTTCAGACGACAACGAGGGTGAACGCCTGATCTCCTGGACGGTTTGATCAAGGGTCAAGCGCCTAAGGAGCTTGTCGATGCTCAAATCCAGATTCACTTGGAGATCGAGACGCACGTCCTCTAGAAGTTCTCGTCTTGTGATGTTTTGGGTATCACAATAAGAGAACTACAACGTGTCAGCAACGAATAATGCAGCAAGACAGGACGTACCTCATTATTGAGAATGGTTTCATTTCCATGATCTATTTTCTCATTCAGAGGCGGGATTTGAATGTCTGTAATAGATGTCGGATTAGAGGATACGGAGGTGGTGCTGGTGAGAGAAGAGCTGGCGGTCAAGGAGCCTGAGGAAGAGGAGCCGGTACATGGTTCTGAGTTGCGTTTCAAGTTCAGATGGACGGTATATAGGGTGCAACAAGGAAACTTATACCTTTGTTCGAGCTGCGTTTCTTCTTCTGTCTGGCGGCTTTTGCCTTATTTTTAGCCTTTTGCCTGGCTGATTTTTCCTCGAACAGCTGCAACCGAATAGCTTGCGCCTCCGCAAGATTGGCATCACAGATCTCCAGTGCGAGGCTGAGCTCTTTGAACTCAGCCTTGAGCTCGCAGAGTTCTTCGAGCAAGTCCTTCTCGACTTTTGACATCTCTTGGAGCTCTGTATCAGGTTCTGGGAAGAATATTAATATTTAGGGGATTTCACATAGAATGAGAATGAGGAAGTTATTACCGTTCAACCGGCCCAAATCCTGGAGTGGCAGCATCTTGTGCTGGCTGGTCGGTGAGTTGGATTGTATTTTGCGTTCAGTTCTTTACCGACGTCCTGACTGTTCGGTAATGAGATTTGACAGCTGCACGCCGATGTGAAAATTCCCCATTCTGGGCAGGTGGCTGTGCCTAACTTGCGACCTGTTTGCCATCTGATTCAACTTTTCTTCTCCCAGCGGATTTTCTTCTCTCGACTTCAATCTTCAAACAGTCTTTGGCCTCTTAGGAGGTTCTGTAGCAAGTAGATGCATCAGACGTGACTTCAAACTAAATCTAAGCCACCAGGTCAGTCAGTGCGCTTTCATCCAACTAGTTTATTGCGAGCGGAGCGAAGCAATTAACTCCAAAGTCAGGCCGGGAACCGGTCTGACCCTGTTTGGCTTTGTTTGGTTTTCAAATGTTTAGAATTGCCAAATTTTGACATCATCGCCTTCAGCAACGAGCAGCGTGCTCATTTCTGCCTCAATTCCTTATTCCTTTGGCAAATCTATTCTCCTACTATTTCTCTACAGCTGTGTCTGTTTTGGTGCCGAAATAACAGCTTTCAGATGCTCATTATTGGTGGACTTTTGGAGACATCCCATTTGCCTATTGCGGTGCGTTTCTCTGCTTCTTCCTCTCAATTTTGACCTTTATACTGGTCTCAGGTGGCCAGCTATCATTCTCCCTGCCTTTGGCGCGTCAATGTGCGCTGTAGCGTCAGCAGATTCCCGCTCCCTGATCGGAACCCGTGTTTCGGCCACAACTGTCAACGTCTCGCAGTGGTCTCGCCTACTAGCAAACAAGCTTTCTCCGATACAGAAAGCCAGATCTTTATTTCATGTCCTCATCCTTTGCCTTGGTATTGTACATGTCTTGGTTTCGCCATCCAATTATTTTTATAATTTTGAAAATGTCTTGTTTGACCAATCTGCTCACCACCTGCCTGCAATAGGCTGCAAGACAATATTTATTAAGGTGAATAAAAGATAATGGATTTCCATTGACCTCCACAGCTAGTAGTGCGCAGCGAGCTACGTGGACTCGTCCACCTCCATATTTAATTTTCTCTTTCAAGACTCTTTGTCAATTGGAGCCTTTGTGTAAGATCTTATACACGTCGGGGAGAAGCCTACTCAGCCTCTTTTCAGATGCTTGCTATGTCCGTCCTCCATTATTATTGGCCTCAGAGCTGTCGACCGAGAAAGTTAGACCAGGCTAAAGGTTTATGCACTAGGGCATGAAACCGGCCGTTTTACGGCTACGGGTGTACAAAATACGGCAGTTTTTGGAGAGGTTTTGGGCGTATACGGTACGGGTTACTACTGTACGGAACCAGTAACCCGTACCGTAGACGGCATATTAGTCTATTGTCGTCTGCAGCGGCAGAGGGTAGAATTCTTGGTGAATATCTGAGCTTGCAATTGCTTTTACTGTTTCCACTGAATTGAACCTTTTTCAGTACCAGACAAACGCCTCAAGGCGATATTTAGCCCACCCGTATGCCTGTACCGTATCTTGGATTGAAAAAGGGCAAGACGGTACGGGTTCGTACAGGATATACAAAGCCGTACGGCCGTATATATATATACGGATAATACGGTTTCACGCCCTAGCAATGAGTCTCAAACCAGACCGCTGGCAATTTCTTCCCAAAAAAGAAAGCCGTCCATCTGAGCTGAGACTAGTAAAGATGAGGAACAAAAAATAACTGAATTGAAAATGACTGGAACCACTACCTACAGCGCCAATAGCCCAATTATGACCATCGAGCTCGATACTCGCATCTCTGGTGGCCACTCGACGTCCAACCTCGCGGATACATCCAAGGAACAGTCAGGAACCGATTTGTCGACGACGGGAGAGATAGCAGATGAAGCCGCTGTTTCTTCCGAGATCATCTTGCCCAGAAACGAATCATTTCTTCCAGCGGTAGACAGAGGTTTCGGGGCATATTCCTTCGCAAGTCATGTTTTTTTCCCCAGGCTTGTCGTCACATCTTCGTTTAGCTCGCCGCCGCTTTCATTGTCGAGGGAGTGGTATGGGGCTTTCCTTATGCTTTTGGGGTTTTCCTGGAAGGCATGTTTACAGGTTTTATGTTTCCGACTATGTCTGATCAGGTTTGAACAGCCTATCTCAAAGATTCCACTTATACTTCGCAAAAACACGCAACGATACTGCTTCCTTTGATTGGAAATGTTGCCACAGGTCTCATCTATTGTTCTGGTATGTTCTGCGCAATTGAACGAGCTCTTGGACCAATTATTCCCAGGTGTCGTGGTCAACTCGATAATAACGAGATATCCATACCTTCGCCCAACTCTGTCCTGGATAGGCTCTGCTATGTGTTTGGGCAGTCTTTTCGGGGCTAGCTATACCACAAATGTGGGTCTGATGAAAAACATAGCTGTCACACTAATTCACCGTCAGATTGTCATTCTCATTATATTGCAAGGTATCTTATATGCGATTGGCGGCGGTAAGGACCCCACTTAGCCTATCACTATCAGGATCTAATTGACGTGATACCATTAGCGCTTGTTTACGGTCCCTGCATCTCATATTTGCCGGAATGGTTCGTCCATCGTAGAGGCTTTGCTAACGGTGTCATTTTTGCTGGTAAGCACTGAAGGCCTTTTCCGTTGAATCACTCGAATAATGATGCTGCAGGTACCGCAGTCGGCGGTCTTGTCTTGCCTTTAATCCTGCCTCCTCTGATCAATGCCTATGGAATTCCCAAGACATTGCGGATCCTGACCATCAGCATGACAGTCATTCTCATACCGTCTCTTCCCTTTGTCAAAGGTCGCATTCCGGATAGACGGGCTGCTGTCCATGGACCTGCTCCTCGAGGAAGCGGCAGGGAATGGATCAAAAACCCATTGTTCTGGCTTATGATGGTCGCCAATACGGTCCAAGGTTTCGCCTACTTTGTACCATTCACTTGGCTTCCTAGTCGGTCTCTTTTAACAGCTTCATTTATTTCTGACTGTTACTTTAGCATTTGCGACCGATATGAATCTGAGCAGCAGCAGTGCATCACTCACCCTTGCTTGTGTGAATGGTGAGTCCTTTCCATGCGAGGCAATACTGTGTCCTTCTGACCTGTTCAGGATTCTCCATTTTCAGCCATTTGACAATCGGATACTTCTCTGACAAGTTTAATCCCTGGGTAGAATGTTCACTTCTAGATTCCGTCTCTCTTTCTCACTAAATATCTTCAGATGCTTGCATTGGTTGGTCTCTCGTCGACGTCCATCGCGTCCTTCATCCTTTGGGGTGTTTTATCCTACTCGCTAGGTGGTTTACTGTCCTTTGCTGTTGCATATGGAATCCTGGCTACCGGTTGGAGCAGTTTATGGGCAGGTTTCATCAGGCCCATTGCTCAGGATGATCATCATCTTAACACCACCTTGTTTGGATACTTGCTGCTCTCCCGAGGTCTGGGTAACATTTTGTCGACACCGATAGCGACTCGTCTACAGTCTGTCCACGTTAATGTGGCGCTGAAACGAACTAGTGGATTCAGAGTTGGTGGAGGACGCTTTGAACCTATGATCATCTATGTGGGTTCGTCTTTCGCAGTCGCCGCTCTGATTGCAGCGACTGGCTGGACTGTGGATGTCCGTAAAAAGAGAGCTGTAACTTGAGAAAAGGGGCTGATATTTGATATATGTAAAATACAAGTTGATTCTGTTTATTGGGATCACATTGGCCATTTCAATTCTGCAGGCTTACACGGCCAGTAGCACATCGTGCTCTCCACCACTGCATGATGCTCGTAAGAAATGGAAACAGAGAGCCCCGAAGTGATCAAGTCTTCAAGTTGGGCAATGACCTTGATATCGACATCGTGTGTGAAACTCGCACGGACAACCTTCAGGGGCTGATTCCCACCGCTACTCATCGCTGCTCGTTGCTGTACGAGGTTTACGAAGTCTGAATCCGTAAAGGTTATATCTGGAAAGCCGAGATTCTCCAACTCGAGCACTTCCAGAAAAGGACATAACGCCGCATGCTTGTCAGTCGCCATTAGAAGCACCAATATTTCCCTTTCAGTTTTTGGAGGCCCAGCTGGGTCAATGTCGAACCACAGACTCGGAGAAGTGATTTTGAGTCGTTTTATGTTAGTGTCAGCTCGCAGATACTGCAGGACGGATTCATGCGAGAAGTCTATCAAGGCCAGGTTTTCGATGGGACACCTGCGAGCAAGAGCTACCCAGGAAACAGCGGAATATGCTCCAATATTGTGACTGAAGGAAGTGAGCTGTGGGAAGTTGACGTTGGAAAAGAATTTCGCCAACATAACAACATCCAAGGACGTGAGAGTTGAAAAACCTAGATCAATGCGCAAAATGAGGGAGAATGAGGAGAGGTGAAGTAGCGTCATGGGCTCAAAATTCCATGCCCCCATGGCCGGAAGGCAGCTCGCAATCGATATGGAACACGCTGCAAGACTGTGGCAGCGACTCAGGATGGCTGTGGTATCCTTCAGTGTGAGTGAACTTGGTCTGGCAGCATGTAAGTCGAGTCGGGTGAGTTGTCCAAGCTCCATCTTTGAAGTCACAGCTGCGATGTTTCGCAGTCTGGACCCCAGGAAACCCACCTCACATAACCTTTTCCCTTCCAAAATGCGCAGTGCTGACCAAAAGTTCTCCTCCCGAGTTCGAGCATCAATCGGAGTGCCCCTTGTGGCCGTATGAATGAATTTCTCCAACCTCGGGACATCACTTTTCGTCAACGACAACAATGGAACCATGCTTCCCTCAGTAGCACTGATTTCAACACTGCGCCACTGCGTTGACTTGGTGGTCAGGAATTTGATGAAATCAATGCCGGGGGGCTGGTTATCTCCGATTTCAAGCACTTTAATGGTCAAAGGACATGTCCCAGATCGTGCAAGCCAAGTTTGGGCTTCATCACAGAGTCGCTGGGCTCGAGCCAAATCAACATCGTAGGGGAATTGGACGTGAATAGAAGCCCACAACGCTGGTGTCGATAGGGCAAGCTCTCTCCAAGAGTGGCAGATACGCCCAAGAAGCAGTGGTGCATCTGTTATCACGGTGGCTGCTGCTTTGTTCGCCGGAAGACAGTGAACGAAAATCTCCCGCAACATGTCTTCAGGCAAGCGTCGAATAGGCGCAAGAATGATCTTGTACGACGCTACATTCTGCTCCAGCGCTTCTCGCTCCTGGACCAGTTTATGGATGGCTGCCGTCAAGCGAGAGATTTCTGCGTTTGAGGCGTCGAGGAGCTGATTCAAATGTGCTCTCTCAGCTTCAGTGGGAATTGAGGACGACGCCAGCAATTCTGGGACATTGACAGGCATTGAGGATAAATAAGTTCAACGATGGCAGTCACGTCGACCGACCGACAGCCAACTTGAAGCCGGCTTGATCCGAACCGTCAAAATGGTGATTTTCTCCGTAGAACAATAAATACATGCGATCCGTGTCGAACTGTAGACCTACATACCTCAATCGACTCCCCGTCCGGGTATGGGACACCGCGATAACGATAACGTAGAATGACTGCAATTTCAGGCAAGCGACCTGACTCTGACGCGTCGAACACGTCTCTGATTAACTTTTCTTCACTTATGGCCATGCTCGAGGCGTCTTTGGTCCAATGCGTCAAGACTGGCTTTGTGTTGTTGATGAATGTCTTCATCTGCTTGAGCGCATTCTCCATCTCACCTGGCGCCGTCGCTACGATGAAGCAATAACAAGCCGTGTGTATTATCAGGATAATGGGACCGTACCATCGACGAAACCATCCAGCAAGGGAATTTCTTGTGATTCTTCCAGATCAGCCTGAGGGCAGTCAACAGTCCAGATCACATAACCGTGATACGCTTTTTTCTTGGCCATAAGGCAGACGACCTCCTGCTAAAACAGTTCAGCGTCATAACAAACAGATTGGGCTAGAGCCATTACCTTTGGAATTATGCCACTGGAGTCCTGGGCGTCTATGCAACATCCTCCGCTAATTTCTTTCTGGAACCATAGACCTGAATCTCCCTGGGGCCTACTTGTGGCGCATCGTCTCCAAGCTCGTTGAATCTACTGGTTTTGGTTGACCGAACCATAGGTGGTTTGGATGGTTTACAGATCGCCGCGGAAGAGGCGACCCTTTTTGCCAGGCCTTTTATTGAATATCAGTAGAAAGCTAGATAGAATGAATTACGGACGAACCAGCTCCCTGACAAGATGGAAATCCCATGGGCAAGTGTCCAGACCATGGGCTTGAAGGCCACTCTATATCGTCTCGAATTCTCTCCCAGTTGAGCTACCAAAGTACAGGCGCTGCCCATATCCTTTCCTTCGTATTCTCGGAGGAGAGATACATATTATCGTGAAGGACGATAGAACCCATCAATCCGTCGTCGCGCTATCGAAAAGGCACCGTTAGAAAGAAAATAAAGGCAGAAAGTGGTTGAGAAAATGATTTATCGACAATTTTTGTTGGTGGATGAGACGAAAGGCACCGAGAGATATCGAACTGAGCAAGGAACAGTTGGTGAAAAGCAGGTACAGAGAGCTCCACGAATCTGACCTATTTCATCGAAAGAATTGTCAGAATATATATATATCGAGCAAGCTGGTCGATGTAGTGAGCCAGACGCGTCCAAACAGGACGCTTCACGGGTGTGAGGCGAACTGTGATGAGGGAAAGTGATAATGGTCTGTTGCATGCTGGTTGGATGATGTCGTCGACTCGTCGAGCGAGGTGCGAGTCACGTTGATTCCGACTCAAAACCGACTTTTTCCTCCATTGAGCTTGTTACTTTCAAGTCAAAATTACAATTCAACGTGGCCTAGCGTCGACCCAATGTACATCTTGTTCCTACATCTCCAAAATAGTAATCTCTCCATCTCCTGATCCCATAGCGATTCGTCCACTTTTCTCATCATAGTCAAAGGCAGTCCATTTCCCCTTCTCTATCGAGCGAATTGCGACTGACTGGTAACACGGTATCGAATCAGAGTTTTCGTGGTGACTCTCCAGAAGTGGTCCAGGAAGCACGACAGCCATGAGACATTCGCGCTCGGGGTCTGTCGAGTTTGTCTCAAAAAGGTCGCGATCGAAGGTCACTGGATCTCTCTCCATCTGGGACAGACCATTGACTGCTAGTCGTCGAGGCGCAATCCACAGCGCTGTACCGTGTTCTCCCAGAACAATGTCCCTGCATCGTAGTACACCTCGTCGAGATGGAACTTGGGCTTCGAGCTCCGGAGGGAAAAGATATGGAGGGTTCGACTCCTCCTCCATGTCCTCGTATAAAGAATATAGATAAAGAGAATGGAATTCTTGAGCCCAGGGGTTTTCGCTCTCAGTTCTGACGAATATAGATAGAGAGTGAGCTGAAGGAAGAGTGCGAGCTACTGAGACGCTATCAGACCATCCGAAAGAATGACTGGCTATCGGTCGATGTATGCTGGGTACCTCTGAAAGCAATGGATCGGGGAAAAGGTTCATTGAGCGAGCCCTTATGACGAGAATGCTCTTGTGCGCAAAGACAACCTGAATGCATTGGTCACTCTAATCGGTGAGCGGCGACGACAAAGTGGCTCAATCTCAAGTACCTTTAGGATTCCCTCTTGGTCTCCCTCATGTGCCAAGGTTGCAAAATGACCATTGCGCCAATTCATGATTGTGGTGATGGAGAAATGGTCGCTCATGGCGAGCAAATCGTCTTGCAGAGCAACAGGCTTGTAGGCGGAGTTTATGGTTTTGATACAGGTCAAGGACCCATTGTCATCCACAGACAGAAGTTTGACAGTGTGTTCACTATGATGGTTCAATCAGCTAGACCACTGGATGAAGACTTGGCACGAACCTGTCCATTTTGACTCCCACCGCTACAGTCGCTTCAGCCTCAAGTGCTGAATTGACAGTAATCCCATCGAAAATCGCGCCTTTGGATATGAGCAATGATTTTTCGTTGAAGCTGGCTTACAAGACTACCTTTTGGACTCCATTCTGCCGATTTCTGTAGCTCTGCAGAATGCAAATCCCGCAGAGTGACGACAGACCAGATACCTTTGGAGACGGTCAATAGCCACCGTCCTTTGTATCCTGGAACAAAGTAGATGTCGGAGATGACAGTGCTCGGTTGAGTACGGAAGGTCCAGGAAGATTTAGGCTGTCGATCCTTGGATTTCCACTTGGACGCGAGACGATGAGAATTGTGCGTCATTCGGCGTAATTCCTGGGCGTCACTGACAGACTCTGGGGCGATACTAGGGAATGGGTAGCATTTCTGGAGAATCTGGCTGTTGCACGCGTTTATCCAGACGATTCTTTCTTTGCAGACGAGATTCAAGGTCGTGCAGGTCTGCCAGCTGAATGAGAATGCAGAGGTGATTCAGAAGAAGCACTTGTACTTGCTTTTGAAAGGGAAATTATGTCTGGAATGGAAACCAGATGCAAAATCTGGATGAGAATATCGATGGGCAGCGTTGAGAGGAGGAGCATTTGACGTCACGAAGAATTACGCGGCCCTGCGTGACTTCCTCCGTCTTTCCACTGTCCGATCAATAAATGGTGGATATTCTCATCTTGGGCGCTACCGGTGAGCTTCAACGCCCGCTCTTCACGCTTGAAGGCCTTTCCTCAAAAATTTTCAGGCGTTAGTGGCCGACAAACCGCTCTTTACCTTGCCAGTCATCCACAACGCGCCTTATTCTCTTTTGGTATCGCTGGACGCTCCAAATCCAAACTCGACAAGCTCGCAGCTGAGCTCAATGATTCCAATATCTCCCTCTTCCCAGTGGATGTAACCAACCCCGAGCAAATCGACGGTGCTGTCAAGCAGGCGAAAATCATCATCAACACTGTAGGTATGACTTTTTCCGTCTGTCGTTGAATTTAGTTCGCGAGACTCAAGCGTGAGTACAGGGCCGTATTGGACCTGGGGGACACCTGTTATTGCGGCTTGCGTCAAGCATAACGTCCACTATGTTGACTTGACAGGCGAACCGCATTGGCTGCGTAAAATCATTGTCGAGTACTGTCGCGTTTTTGCTGTCTTGAAAAAGCCAACAGTATTTGCAGGTTCGACTATGCGGCCAACAAGTCCAATACCATTCTTGTCCCTTCCTGTGGACTCGATTCTATTCCTTCTGACTTCTCAGTACATCTGGCCAAAAACACCTTGCTTTCCTCATTCCCAGATCAAGAAATTGGGCTTGCTGACTCGCTAACAGCATTTAGCGTCCGAGGGAAACTGTCGGGTGGGACATGGGCGAGCATGATGACAGCTTTAGATGTTATACCCACCCTGGGGTCGAATTTAGGCAAAGACTACTTGCTTAGTCCAGGTATGGTCTCACTGCTTGCATCATCTTGCTTCCTGACGTCTCAAAGTTTCTGGTAAACCTTCGCCAAAGCCAAAGGCGATTTACCAGCTCGAGCAATCCTCCCTGGCTGGCTCCTTCTACTTCATGCAGCCCTCGAATCGGGCCGTAGTCCATCGTTCATGGGGCCTTCTCGAAATGGCAGGTACCTGACGACTTATCTCATTGTCTTCAAGCGCTCATCTTCGATAAGGCTCAAAAAACCGCTACGGATCATCTTTCACCTATGACGAGTTCATCGTCATGCCGGGTCGCGTCGCTGCCGCCGTTTTTTCTTGCGTCTTTGGTATCTTCATGCTCGGAATGGCCTATGTCCCTCCGGTTGGTTTTCTTCCGGTCATCTTTACCCTTACTGATGTCCATCCAGTTCAGATGGCTGGTGAAAACCATCGGGCCCAAATCTGGACCGTCAGACGCGTGAGTTTTCAAGTTAAGCCGTCATATCTTTGCCTAATGAATTTTTGCAGCGAAATGCGACAAGGCTTCTTCAAAACAACCAATATCACGACCTCAGCGACTTCACCCCCGATAAAAGTCGAGAGCACCATTTCAGCAAAAGGTGACCCAGGCTACTATCTCTCGCCAAGTAAGTCCGCCTTGTGTGACGCGTCAGCGGAATCTGATGACGTTTTGTTATCAGTCATGTTAGCCGAAAGCGCCCTTTGCATCGCCTTATCCAAAGATAGTCTGCCAGAACTGGGGAAACGCGGGGGAATTTTGACACCGAGCGTCGCTTTTGGAAATGTTCTCGTCGACAGGCTCAGAGAGACCGGAATATTCAAGATTGAGAGTAGTATTGTCGGAGACGATAAGAAGGACGTGTAGGTCTTTATACAATTCGAGCCGGTACAATAATAGTAATTGATGGAGAAATCTAATGGTATGATGGATGGTGCATGCTCTACAGGTCCGTCTAGGTTCTAGGAGTTGGGGTGAGGCAAAATAAGGAAAACAACAAAATGCGTTGATCTAGCATTAGGACGAATAATAAAAAGCAGTCGTCTCATACCTCCACATGCTTTACATGAGGAAACATTAGGGTGAATGAAGGAAGCTGCGACACTGGTGAAGGAGGGTCTGGTGACTCTTTCGATTGTCGTGGAAATGGAATTGAATCCATGTCGTGGTCTTCGTCGTCTCTATGGGCAAGAAATGGAGCCAAAGTAATTGGCTGCTCTACAGGGCTCGGTGAAGCTGAAGCGCTGGAGGGAGGATCGTATCTGGCCTGGCTCTGAGGGTAAGGCTGATGGTGATTATAGAGCGAAGGCCATGAAGAGTTTCTCGGCGGATGTATCGGAGTCATAGCAAAAGCTTTTCTAACTTCACGCTTTAGCTTTTCGTGATGACCATGAGGATTATGGTGCCCATGAGAATGACGGCGCTCTCTATGTTCTGGAGAGCTGGCTCTGGAATGAGTCCGTGAGTTAGGCAGCGATGTCAACGGAGGAGGCAGTGTTCTGTCTGAGCCACCCTGAAGAATACTGAGAGGACTGCCAGCGCGTGAAGGAGCAGCAGAAGTAACAGTGCTGTAGATTTGCATGCCTCTCATGGGACCCAGAAAGGGCGACGTTGAAGGTGTATGAGTAGACGTCGTCGAGGCCGAGGTGAAGTAATCCAGCTGGTCGCCATGGGCCTTCCTGAGGACCTCGGCATGACGAGCTTCGTATTCTGCTCGTCTGAGAGCCTCTTCTCGTTCCAGAATGTATAATTCATCCATGGCCACTGAAGATAATGTTGTGAATGCGCTGGTTGGCTCGGGCCTACAATTTTCAATCAGAAAAAAAGTTTTGAATAAAGAAAAGAGGACGCACTCTTTAAGCTTCTTGGCCCTAGTCTTCTCTTTCCTTTCGCTGCCATGAATTCGAGCATGCCTTGTGAGCTCGTCGCTTCTCGAAAAGCGCTTTTCGCAACCAGCAAAGACACATGCAAAAGGCTTCTCTCCAGTATGTGTCCTGATATGTCGTGTCTGGTGCTCCAGACGACTGAAAGCCCTGCCACATTCAGGATATGGGCACTTGTATGGGCGGCTTTCTGTCATTGACGAAGCAAATGAAGGAGGAAGAGGGAGGAAGATGAAAGCTTGGATAAAAGAGCGACCGATCTTGTTATCCGGTTTTTTCCGTCGAATCCTTTTTCCGCCCATGTGATATTACAGTAACGGACCGAGCAACCGGCCCCAGATCACCCCCGAGCGTTCGCGGTCAGCCCCAGACTCCTTCTGCCCCGCATGATGACACCTCATTCAATATAAATAATTTATTTGAGGATCTGCTAAGATTTGGGTTCCAGGAAATTCGTCTCCATTTCATTTCCCTGACGCCTTTCGACACAAGTCGTGCGCAAGATTCTTTATCCTGCTACCCGTTCCCGCCGCATTGCCTGATATGCAAAAGGCCGCCGTCTTATCGATATCAGTTCCTGCATCATGGTCGATCTGTCACAGCCGGTGCGCCTCGGTGCGCCCCATGGGACAGAGACGCAAATGATTTTTCCTTTTCACGGGCCTTCGATGATCTGGAGAGACTCTGGAGAGGTGACGCAGTCATTAATCATGTGAAAGGTCCAACAAGCTTCAAAAGGTCGGAAAAACCTCGGAAATCTTCCTCGTGCGTGGATTTTATACTGAAGCTGAATGAACACTCCATTATTGAAGGTGGTAACTGTCACGGCAAAGAGATTGCAGAGTCTTTGATACGTTCCGGACTTACGCCCTGGATTTCGTACCTTTCAACTCAAACCCGAGCTCCGAATTCTTCCGATACTTTTTGTGACTGAAGCCCTTTGAGGTTTTCCAGTTCCATGTCATCTCTATATAATCTTAGCCTTCTTGAAGCAAGGTGGCTCTATCTTGGAGCCAACTAGGTATCTTGATGCTGTGAATATTCCGAGGCTGAACCTTATTCTGAAAGTGCAAATTCGTGAATATGTTGTCTTGCTTTATCCTGGTGAGAGATAAGAGGATTAATTAAATTACATCCTTAAACCTGGTATAATAATCGACGTCAGGACCAATAATGACAATCTTTTTCCCTATCAATCAGGATCTTCTCCATACGCCACAATATGTGAACCATTCGTCCTTGCAGCCGCGAAGTTCCATAGTACATACTCGACTCAAGCCTCTGCGTTGCAGATTCCCTTACAAACTGACCATGGAACCTCCGACGATCGCGTCAAGAAGTTTTTCCGGGGTCAACGCCTCGATCATCGGCCCTTGTCATCTTGATACTTGGGAGCAAGTTTCAGGCCGCAGAAGAGGTAGGCGACTCCAATTTCCAGTTTATTATGGTCGATGCAGCAAGAAGCACAGCAGTTTAGTGCAGGCGGTAAGGCGCCTGCCCTGCACTGCCGTTTTTGTTCCCTGTCGCAAGTTCGAGCCCCATTCAGTTCGTCTGTTCTCCAGACTGCTTTTTTGAGCTCCAACTACATAGATATGCATTGATTGAACTCCGGTACTATGTAGTGTCTCTTCAGAATGATTCACTTACCCAAATCGTAATCATCCCCGACGGTCACGAGCTTCCCACACTTGACCATATCTTGCTTTATTTTTACTCGCTTCTTCTTCAGAAACGACCATAGAATGGGCTTCTTATTCTAGCCCTTTCCCTCTCTGCCAAGGGTATTCAGTAGCTCGAGTTTCTAGGTAGCTCGTGGCCCAGTCCAGCCTTCTGGTCCAGATTTATTTTCGCGTGGTCCAACTCTCCGTCTTTACGAAAGAACTTTATTTCTCGAGGATCCAGGTGATTCCAACCGCTTCAAAATTATCCGAGATCTCGGCTGGTGGACGAGATTGCTGTCAATTGTTGACACGAGAGGTCTGGTAAAAAAAAGAAAAGGTGCGTCGAGACTGTTTCTCGCACAAATCTAACCCTGGTTCCGGTTGTCAGAAATCGTCGAAAATGAGCTTCGTTACGGAGCTTCCGCGGACCAGATGGCCTCTGTGTACGTTCTATTTCTCTATTTTGACGACTTCAACTCAAACTGACTCCGAGTAAGGTCGTTCGCCCAATATTGACGACTCTCAAAGAACTCTCTTCCTTCTCGTAGAACCCAGTTCATCTTTCTCCGCATCCACTTTGGCGTTGTTCCTTCCGTTGATCCGATCTTGTTGACCATATATCAGTCGGGAAGGACAATTGTATTATGATGTTATCGCCCACTTTTATTCCTCTAGTCGAAGCGCAAGTGCCTTGTAGGCAAAACCTGGCTGTGTGGCTGTCTCTTTCAGCCTTTGCAGAGCTTGTTCGGCGTCAAGGAGGTGCAGAGCCCTGTACGTTTGGTCGAGGTTCTCGTATAAATCGTCAAATTGGAGGATGGTCCTCTTGAGGTACTGCGTGGCAAGTATCACAGCCTTTGCATCGTCGAGTGTTCCGACAATGCGAGATGATGCCGCAGCTACGAACCGTCGGAGAAGGCCCCGGCCATTACGGTCTCGGTTTCCAAACCAGTTCAAGCAGCGGACGAATTCAGTCTGGAATAGCGAAGGAAGACCTGCCAAGGTGAAAGGCCTTTGATCCAAATGAGCGGCCAGGGCAGCGTAAGTGGTATCATAACCATAAATCAGATTGGTCAGACCCTTGACCCAAAATATGGGTGCGATGACCGAGTCTTGCAGAATTTGGCTGTTCTGCAGGTGACCAAGCACTTCGCGTGCCTCTTCCCACCAAACACTCGAGGCGAAGATTTTCTTGACAGTCTGCATGGCATTCGCATCGGTGATGTTGCCCAGTGGTCGAAGAATTGGAATGAGAGAGATGCTTGAGTACGAGATTGAATCTGGGTCGTTGATTCCTGGTGATTCACGGTAGTGAGCCAATACAGCGGTTATGAGCCAGACAGCAGAAGCATAAGCTTGCTGTTCACGAGGAGACCCTGACGCGAGGAACTGGGTGAACATGGTGAATCGGGTTATGGCGGCTGTTCCAAAGTGTCCAGGCTCCATTTCGAGAATCTTGTAAAGGTTGCTGACCTCTTTGAAGACCAAATCGCATAGGGCTAGCAAGTTGCAAGCCGCCATGGCAGCCTTGGCTTCGGGCCCATCGAGCTGGATATGATCTAGTGCAACGCGCGATAATCTGAGAGCATCCAGAGATAGCCTACATTCGTCAAGCTCCTTTTCTCGGAGGAGGGCGGAGTAGCCATCGATGTCCATACTATCATCCATATAGACTTGGACCCAAATCACTACATGTCGGAAGTACTCTCGATGGAGGTTTGGGCGGTCTAATTCATTGAGGTCTTCACTACATTGAAGAATCACAAAGAATCTAGCTCTGAGTGTGGCCGAGGATAGAGAGGGAAACATTCGAGGAGCAAGAAATAGTGTATAGAATGGAATCACATCCCAAACATACTGCTTCTCCTCGGGGAAGAAATTGCAGGGGAATGCTCTGCAAAAAGCCAGTGATGAAACCAGATCCAGAGCTGAGGACATACTTCGCTCTCTCCGATGGGGTTGGCGCACCAGAGAGGAAAGCTGCCGGGCAAAAACACAGTCGTCATAGCGGAGGAGGGTGTCGATGACATCGTATACATATCCTCCTGTCAACTGTCGCGTATGCTCGACATATGAGGGTATTCCTTCTATAAACAACATGAACTCTGTGTCTGTAGTCAGACAATCAAGTGTCCATGTAAGAGCTCGTGTTTCTCTGGCCACAAAGCCTGCTTGCTCCGTATCGAGAGCAAACTTTTCTCTTATTTCGTCAAGGTTTCCTCCATTGAGCATTTGATCTGCTGAGGTTGTGAACATTCGATGTGGAAAGACCTTCTGCGCGAGCGAAGAGACCCGCGACCAAAGGGACCGCTGTTCCTCCTGCCCCCTCTCGGGAATGTTGGTATTATTCAAGGTATGTTGGGAGAAGAGAATGCTGAGCTGATGCAGAAGATGAATGGAGCGTCTGACGAGTTCCTTAGCGGACTTCAAAAGCGTATGGGCAGCTGATATCGACTTCATCCAACATGTCCCAAAGACGATCCGAAGGGTATTCCGAATCAACGGAAACCGAAATAGGAAGGTCGTGAGAGGAGTTCGAATGGGAGAATCAATAGATATAAGTGGCGCAATAGTCGCGTAAAAGTAGGCTGTCCCGCATATGATGAGCAGACTGCTCATCAGATATGTCACAGCATTGTTGATCGGATGAAGGAAGAAGACAAGGCCAATGAGGAAGGAGAATAGTGAAGCATGTAGAAGAGCTGGTGTCCCTTCCACAATTGCTGACACCTTGGACCTCTCGACACCTTCGAAAAGGAATGCTCGAATTCTTCCCCGCATTTCTGGAGTCTGTCGACGCTCAATCGCATGATTGTATTCCGAGCCCCATTGCTGGATGAGCGTTGCAGCAAGAGCGCAGGTCAGGCTCAGTGCAAGACTGAGAAACCAGAAGAAGTTGGTCAGAACCGCAAGTATCGATGGGGAGAAGGGAATTTGGGATGGGTTCGGGATGAGCGCGACGGTCTGAGACCCATTTGCCAGCTGCTGGGAAATCTGGTAGAGAATGAGCAGAGTGAGGTTGGCTGGATCTGGCGACAAAAGCTTGTAGCTTTCGATAATGAAGGCTGTTACGACGGCGGAAAAAAGGGCGGCCTGCGAGATAATCAGCTCAGCAACCTGTAGCAACTGGACTCAGTGGACGTACGAAAAGAAGAATTCCTTCCATAGCAATCCTCCAACGAGCTACCATCGCTTCATCGTACGCCTTTGCCTCACGAATATAGCTGGTGAATACGCTTGGATTTGATTCCTTTGGTGGAATCCCTACATTGGCTTCGCATGATCAGGAGAAGGAGAAAAACCGAGAGCAGACAAACTCACTGGCTTGGGGCTGAGCGACGTCCATGTTGTGGAAAAACCTGGAAGAGTAGTGCAAACAGCTTCTGAATCTCAGGAATGTCGTCGCGGCCCGTCAAGGGGCAAATTAGGCGCTCGGTCACTGCAAAGACATTTCAAAGTGGTTGAAAACGTCGTGAAGAAAGCAGTCGAAGGCTGAATCCAGTTGGAACAACTCGGGAGATATTCCAATTTTTTGTCGTAAGGACAAGCCTCAACACGTCGTGGAACTTGGGATACTATGTAGCTGACATAGTTCTGGCTTTGAGGTCGTAATTTCCATAGTCCAGGTGATTTGGGAGAGCTCTGACAGAGAGGGCTGAGGCGGAACTTGGGCGGAACAAGTTCAAGTACTAAGTAGTCGGCTTCGGCCGCCTTGATCTCGGCTACCTTTTTGTCTTGGACCATCACCGTCACGACCTACAGGCTACAGCTCTCGATGGCCTCTTCCACTGGAGAAGAGAAGAGATCTCAAAGATATCTGGTCAGTCTAATCCTCTCCTCTCACTCTGGTCTTGCCGTATCCTTGACAGCTAGTTGAATCCCGGGTTCCTGTTGCAACTGCGTCTATGAATTCATATTTAATATTTATTCAAAACATCGTCAAACCTCTTATTATTACAGTTGAATCCACACATCCGAATATCGCGCCATGCGACAGATAATCGTTCATTATGTATTCCAGACGCCAAAGAAGTGACGCGTTGCAGCGACGACTTTTCTCGGGCAAGTATAGAGAAAAGCCGCAAATTCATCAAGCCACGAAACCAACATTCCCAACCCTTCATCACTGAAGCTCACCGAGCCTTCTTTTTTTCCTTCTTCTGCGCCGTCCAATTCAATGTCTAGCCTTTATAAACGACGCCTCGCCCTGTCCAAGTCCTAGATGACCGGGCAGCGACAGATCGCCTCCCAAGCCCCGTCCAACCTTTTCAGATCTCCACTATCTTTTCTTTCTAACCGTTGATCCGAGGAGCAACGTCGTCGAAGCAGTTCAGGCTGGAGAGCCTGCCATGGTCCCATGTTGAGGAAAGAACCTATGAGCTGAAGATCCCAAGCAGACCGACTAACCAGTCGCTGAGGTCAGACGGTATAAAAGGCTGCTAGGTAAATCACAGTCCTCGAGTGAGTCACTGTCGCTCATCTTTGCTTGTATTTTGCACCTTGACTCGAAGGCTCACACCTATTAACTGTCGATGGTTTTGGCGGGCCGGCCTGAAATCAGCGGACTGGGTTAATAATGGCTCACCTGGTCCTCATCTGGCCTCTGGCTGTCCCTGGCTAGTAAGTTTTGGCCATACATTATTCATCTTTCATGCTAACACCAATTTCAGGTCGGTAACATAAAATCAATCTGTCATTTCACAACACTATTTATACAAAATCATCTTCTTTCTCCCTGTGAGATCATATTCCCACTGTATGTTTCTAGATCTTCGGTTCATCGGGAGACTCTGGTTTAGGTGTAGTAGACCCAAAGTTACCTGGAAGGGTTCGGCGGGCTCGACCTGAATTGCTCGAACCTCTTGAACCACTTGTCGATGTCACTGAATTGTTTTCGGTAACAGAATGACCGGCGATTGGACGATGACGCGGATTTCCTGTGCCCGAGTTGCTGGGTCTAGCTCTCCTAGATCCCGAGCTATGATCATCATCAGGACGACGACCGGTAAACCTTGGGATCGACGACGTCGAATTTGGGTAACTACTTGAAGTCCTGGATATCTTTCCTGTAACAGTGTCGTGGAATGCTTGGGTTTCCGGCGTAATAATTATACCGCCGTCAGTCAAATTCCGATGGACCGGTATTTCAGGTGGTAGCTGCGCCTGGAGTTTCGTTCCACTTGAACGAGCAGAGCCAGCTGATCCGAGTTCACCTCTACTCGTCGATGGCAGTAAAGTCTTGTCGTATGGTCCCCAGGTAAATTTTGGTCGTTGAGCAGGTGCATTGGCGACGGGTCCTGAACCATCCTTGATTGTCCTTGCTGCAGACTCCGAAAGAGTACGCGGAGCTTTGGAAGGTCTACCGGAAGTTGCAGGTACAGGAATGCCCGTTTCGCATCTCTGAGTTACAGGTCGACCAAGTGAATCACCAAGGATCGGCTGACCTGGTGACGCTGATGGCGAACGACTCGACTTTCTCTTCCTGCTCGAATCAGAGATTGTATCTGGCGGATTATCATCCAAGAGTCGAGTCGATGGTGGACGAGTATCGTGACGCGCTGGAGCAGACCAAGTTGGACGCGATCCCGGTTCGCTGGCCGCTCCGGAAAGCGAGACGGTAAAAGACGAGACCAGGCCCGATACCTCTGGATCAGATTCATCGAGCTCTGGGGACGAGGTATTGTCGGGGTCCCACTCTTGAGAAGGTTCTATGGCCAGAAGATCCTGGATATCACCAGCGTCGGTCTTATCTGGAGAGTTTACTGCGACATCTGGTGATGACACTTTGGCTTCAGCTACAGTCTTCTGACCCTCCGGAACCTTGGGTACAAGCCATAGTTCGCGGAGGGTCATAATATCCCTGATCGACTTCAACAGGTCAGGTGCGGCCAATGCCAGTTGTTTCTTGATTTCTTCGAGCTTATTGAGATCTATCTTGACAAGCTGTTCGGCCACATGCCAGATAGCGCACAAGGGATTGGCATGCGATTGTATGAGCAATGTCTGGTATGGCCACACATGCTCCTCGTACTGGCCAGTGCTGCTGTACGTCCCGTCCTGGTTCTTCCTTAGTGTTTGGCGAAATATGTGTTTGTCTTCGTCCATAGTCAACGGAAGGAGTTCGTAAGTCCAACCCTCTTTGGGCGTCGGAAAAAGCTTTTGAGCACATTCAAGTCGAGACGTCAAAGCTAGGCACGTACACTCACCTCTTTGAAGGGTTTTGGTTTGATCTTTGGGTCGCGATTAGTATAGAAGTTGATTATTTCCTCAATGTGCTTTCTTGCGGGAATATGTGCCAACTGGTGGTGATCAAGCTGATAATGCTCGGTCGGGGCCTCTGCAGGTATTCAAAATGTAATCCAAGAGGAATTAGATGGCGTCTGACCTTTGATAATGTTGTCTGGCTCGTGAACATTATATATCTTTGAGATATAGCCCCATACAAATGCAAGTTGAATCAACTTGAGAATGACGTTAGACCATAATACGATTGACTGAAGAAGATTGAACCTACTTGAGCTTCCGTAGTGCTCTGTTCGACGAGGTGGCAGAAGTTGAACACTTTCTCAAGCGTGATCAGAGCTCGGTCGCTAGGACCATACTGCGCCACCAAGCGATCGACCAGCCGCTTTTCGTGATCGGTGAGGTCCCTCTTGTTATACATAAGTCGATTGACATGGGGAGTAGGTTGATCAGGGTTAAAACCGCTCTCCCCAAGAGTCGGTCGTGGATTGGATAGAGGACTTGTCGCAGGACTTGAATCGGGAACAGCAGCTGGCGCCGATTTAGTAGAGATTCGAGCACTGTGTCTGGTAGCATTAGAGGGTGGTGGCGTTTTTCTAGATCTCGTCGACATGGTGGTTGGGGAAAAAGAGCACGAGAAACCAGGCCATTGTTTTCACACTGTTCTTGCCTTGTGACATGTCACGATACCGTGACGCACGCCTCCCGTGATCGTGCATTGTTGACGATTCCCACGCGACCCAACTGCCACCATGACCGTCACTGTGCCCCTTCACACTCTCGCTGCTGCTAACGAAGATATTGATGAACCGCTGACGGAGAAATATCTTTTCACGGCTGCTGCGCCGGCTGGCTTGGTGAGTGTCTCCACCCTAGTTCATTATTTTTGCTAAAATCGATCTAGCATCGTCACATGGAATACCTGTGGGGATTGGAAATATTCACCATCGACCCTATTCACGAACGCAGCATCATACATAGTAAGTCATTCACCTTTTTGGGCTGGACGATGATGACACCGCCTCTCAGTTCGAAAGTCGATGCAGAAGCTGGTCAGTGATGATTGGGGCGACTGGACTCTCGTTCCGACGGAAGAGACCTTGGTCGCCATGTTTTCACTGCAGAAATACAATGCTTCATGCCCCATTTCCGAACGGAAATCTTTCCTCGCCGTAGGTTCTTCCAGCAAATCCATCGGGCGACAATTAACAATCCTATAGGAATTTACAGGGCTAGAATATGAATATATCTTTGTCCCGTTGCAGACAGATGTCGACTTCTTTATCCTCCAGCCTGGAAACGCTCCTCAGCGATTTAGCGCACCTTACCGCAATTTTCCTCGGGTCACATCATCCGCCAATCCGTTCTTCGTCACCTTCAACTCCAGGTTGAGAATCAGGCAGAATAATCCCTTATTTTCCGAAACATGGCACCAACTATTTGGTGATATCGCGCTTCAATGGCATGCATTCCCTCTTCCTCAGGACTTTCTCCTGAGCTGCTACAGCTGCTACCCGGACGACTTCAGATCTGAAACCGCCTACGAATCAGAATCCGACTCTCATTCTAGTGGTGACGGGTCGAAATCCGGTAGCGACGAGACGATGGTGAAACCGGTGGAGGAATGCCTTTTGCCTGTGCCCGGCAAGGAGGACCTGGTCTATCAATGGGTCCAGCATGATGCCGATCCGAGACTTCACCAACGACTCGGTAAGGTCAACACGACACCTTGGCCTCCAGCTCCATGCGAAGAGAGATCGAGGGCCTTGAAAGATGCACTTCGATTTTACCCTTGTTGGCATAAAGAGTCAAAGCGAGGGAGGCAGTGCAGCCAGCGGCTCTGGAAAAGACCGCCCCCAGCACATTTGATATCACTAGGACCCAGATTTTCGTCTTGAACTACTCTAGCTCTCGTCTTCATCTACCTATATAATTTCATTCACTGTATTCTCACTGTAGCAAATAGTACACTTTCCGAATGCCACTCGTATCGACGAACGCGACGCTCGTGAGCTCGGCTTTGCTCCTTGCTATGTCCTCGACGGTTCCGATCGATGCTCTCGCTACTGCCATCGAAGATATCGATGAGCCACTGGTGGAGAAATTTCTCTCCACGACTGCCGCGGGCTTGGTGAGGTGTTCTAACATCTAAACGATCAAGCCTTTGAAGGCTTCTCAAATCCCATGTCTGTGGGGCAATTTGTGCTGTGTCAAGGGTGTTGGTGGCGAGCAGGGTCAGTGATGGCTACTTAATGCATAAGCTCTTCAGCCCATCGACCCTATATTTATAGTTCAAGTTATGTGGATGGGACTGTATAGAATTTCGCGGCTGCCTTTTCTTGGCTTTACGCCTAGTTTTGGCGTCTTTCTTTCTCTTTCTTCTTGCTTCTGTACCATATTGATTCCTTGTGCATTTTTTAGGTGCTTGAGCTTGTGCTGCAATGCATTTTTTTTCTATTTTGCTAAGTCTGGATGACGGCGATTCTGAAAGTGTTCTGAGAATAAAGTGAGAATGATGAATGATCGAGGATCTCGTCAGATCTGGGACACGCCACGAAAGGGAAAACAAGACTTGACTTTGAGACCACGATGAAGATTCGGAATTATCATCTATGAGACTAAGTATCTCACTGAAGTTACTTATCACAATTTCGGTCATTCGTCCTCTGGGGAGGACTATACATGAATCCTGCGTCCCATCAGCGACAAAATTTTTGCGGGGCCACCCAAAGACACCCTTGAACAAATGCGACTTAACCACCTGAGCGCTGATGGCGAATGCGCTCATCAAAAAGTTCTCGCATGCCGCTTGCTAGTGATTTTTATAAGTACATGAATCATCTCCGTAGGATACAATCTTTGAATTGTCTGCACAACACAGAGAGGCTGTAGGTATAATTTACATAAGTCCCGGTCTAGATGCAAATTTGGCCATCGCTTGAACTGACGAGAATCAGACTCACGGACACGAAAAATAGGTTGACTGGCGGTTCTCGAAGAGGATATACGAACAGCGACACTGTACACATCACGCTATGTGACTATGTGTCGCTGTTTGTATACCCGGGAGAAACAACGACACATCCGGATTGGGAAGGCGTCGCATCAATTGCTGATGTAGGTTTGATGCGGTAGAGCTAGAGTGTTTTTTACAAGTAAATAATATAAATAAATATACTTTTCTTCAACTCAGGTCTTCCAAGGTCGCGGGAAGAGTACCCATCACTCGCTCCCCCTCCCCTCCCTCGCAAGCTCGGGGGGTCCCCCGAGCCGGGGGAGTCTCGGATGGGCACGCTAAAGACTCGTTCCCGCTTTTTTCCCTATATGGAGACTATCTTCGGCTCGGCCTCTTTAGTCACATGAGCTCTTGATGCGCATCTTAATTGGGACGTTCACCGCCCCGACGCGTCCGAAACAAGCCAGATCATTGATGGAAACATTGCACAGCATGTCACAGGTGTCGCTACCTTACCCGGGTCAGTGTCGCTGTTCGTTCATCCCGGTTCTCGAACCAGCGCCCGGAGCTAGTGGTCGGAAGCAAATTTAAATTTAAAAATAGAATTAATTGGCGCGCTGCACGTGCTTCTTCAGCTCTCCTTCCTTCCCAGCTTTTCTCCCATGTCTGCTGCTAGTTTTCGACCTTCGATTGCTTTGAATCGTTAACCGATATGATAACGAACCGCTCAAATAATGCCCGTGCTGGAATCCTTGACCTCCGTCACCCCAAACCGGAATTTCTGTGGTCCAAGTGCGTTTCGTTTTCTTGTCAAAGCATCCTCTATAACCCGTTCCATAGGAAGCTATCAAAGCATACTTCATGTGTAAATGCCCTGGCTGTCTCTTCCAAGGGTGGTCGATGGTTAGCCAGTGGCGGAGACGGTGAGCTGCAATGCTCTTGGAGCGCTTTTGTCGCTTACTTCTCGTTTCCACCTAGATCTCCTCATTCATCTCTGGGATTTCCATTGTGAAGATATTGTAGACGGAGGTCCGCCTGTCTCATTCACAGGCCCATTGGTGCGTCTTATTTGAGCCAAACCTACTCGTCTCATGCTCCCGATAGTTCAACATTTTCACTCTGGGATTCTCTAGTTCGAACAAGTATCTATTCTCGTGCGTCTCCTTGTGAATTACTATTCAGCACTGTCTCACCTTTATTTCAGCGGCGGAGCAGATGAGATCATCCAGCGATACCACTTTGGACGGCTGGAGGAAGCTGTAACTATGACCGACAGGATTGGTCCTGATGCCTGCTACCATGAAAAAGTGAACAATGGTCTCCATTGACCCGAAATTCTGATTCTGACAATTCCAGGCAAGTGTCGCCTCCATCTCGTGCCATCCCTTCCAAGACGAGGTGTTTCTCAGTGCCGGGTAATCTCATTCATCGAGCTCCATTCGAGATGCTAATCCTGTTGTTCAGTGACTTTGGTGAAGTCACAATGCGCGATCTTCGAAGCTCTTCCGGGGCTCAAATATCAAAGATTTCGCTTACCAGTGAAGTCAGTTCCGTGGCTTATCACCCTCTTGCCGAGCACTTGTTTGTTACAAGCGATTGTTCGGGTGGAGTACTACTGTGGGATGGACGGGTTGCTTGGGGAGACGATCCAAGTAGAGGCATTGTGCAAAAGGTAAGCCAAAGAAGCAATCAACAGGCCCATCGATAGACCTTGGCAGTACAACACGAAGATCGTGCGGAACAGTGCAATGAGCAACCCAGAGGCCAGCAGTGTCTGTTTCAATCCAGACGGTAATGTTTCTTTTTCAACATGAGGAATCTTCAACGCTCATGAATCGCAGGCAGCGAAATGGCGGTCACATTTCTCGTCAGTAGATTGTTGCTATCGATCTGATTTTGAACCCATGTCTTTTCAGCACCATAAGCCAACCATATTCGCCGTCTCAGATCCAAATCCGATTGCAATCTGCAGTGCCAGTGCATCTGGTTCAGATCCCAGGACATATTCAAACTCTTGTACTATGAAGGTATTTCGAGCCAGTTCGACAATATGACTTTGAGTTGACTTTTACTCAATAGCATGGCTCCTTTGGTAGCGGTTTTGGTTCATCTGCAGATGGTATCTACTGTACTGGTTCGGATGATTTCCGAGGTTACATCTGGCGCATACCAAATGTCGAAGAGCTCAAGGTCGCAAGACGGGAAATCAAAGCTTGTGACTGGCCAGAAGCTGGCAGCGACGATATTGGTAAGTTTTCAATCCAACGAATTGACTGAGAAACTGACCTTTTTTTTCAAAGGATACACAGATGGTCGCCTCAATTCTACGCGTTATGTTCCAGTGGATATCTCGGAACCTGTCTATCGACTTACTGGTCGGTCTTTTCGCCTCTCTATTCTGCAAACTAACTCGATGCGTCAGGTCACAAGTCGATTGTCAACACAACACTCATACACCCGACTTTGCCTCATATTGCAACTGCGGGCATCGAACGACATATATTATTGCACAGCCTGACCCCTTCTTCTTCCTGTGCAACAGACCTCGAACTAACGTCTCAAAATGCTCGCCCGTTGAACAATCTTGAAGGGCTTCCTGTACTCAGTCCAGGCCTCGATGTCTCCGAAATAGAAGCCGGTGAAAGAGAAACCATCCTACTCTTTGATGGGTGAGCAAGTCTAGTCCATTGCCGCTCTTCTTGACTGACCTTTGTTCCAGAATACTGACCATTGAAGGCAAATCGGATCCATTCAAAGTTCGTCGCTGGAAGCCTGGAGACGATTCAGACTCGAGCGATTCGGAGAAAGAGGGATATGTATCGCAGGACCGCATGGACTCGGATTCTGATTCAGAGTGGTTGACCTAGTAGTGCAGGACATTTGATGAATATGGAACCGAATATAGTGTAACCTGTTTCCTTCAAGGTTTAGTTCAGCACCTCAAAAGACGATCCTGGTGAAATGGGTTGCCATTGGGTAAATAATACAGACGGCGGATTTGAGATATAGTGCCAAGGCTCAACTTGCTGGAGAGGCAGCCGAAGCCGATGTCTCTTTTTCTCGCGCGAACCATGCCTGGACTAGAGCTCACAGCTCAGTGTATCCCCTCTCTGACGATGATCTATCAAGGAGCGCCCAATTCTGCCGTTGGCGGGCCGCGATGACAGCCCTGAGATTCAGAAGCTTTGAACTGGGCGCTTCCGGCTTTTTACCGACATGGACGCTGTTCAGGCTCAAGCCAGTGAGTCGAGCTGCTCTGTGTCTTTCTCCTTGTCCTGATCATGCGCCAAAGCCGTAGTCGGAATTCCGCCAAAGGAATTGAATCCAAGCGTATTCACCAGTTATATTCGCGAGGCCAAGATATACGATGAAGCCATGGTAGCGCGTTGGAAAATTGCCATGGACGGAATTCTTCTCTTCGTATGTCGAATGTCTCCCAAGATGTTGAGCTAACAGTCGTATAGGCCGCACTTTTTTCCGCTGTCGTCACAGCCTTCATCATCGAGAGCTACAAGCTTTTGTCACCGGACCCAGCCAATATCACGCTCCTCATCCTCTATCAGATCTCTCAGCAGCTCGTGAATGGCTCCGAGACCATCGTTCTCCTTCCGAAACCATCCGAAATTCCATTCTCACCATCGGTCGCTGCGGTTCTGACCAACGTCTTCTGGTTTCTCAGTCTTGCACTGGGATTGTCCTGCGCTCTTGCAGCAACGCTCATTCAGCAATGGGCCTCGGAATACATTCACGCAATTGAGCGTCGACAGGTTCCAGAGATGCGAGGAAGAATCCGAGCATTCCTTTTCGAAGGTGTCGAGAGGTCCAAGGTGTCGGCAATTGTAGAAGGGACACCAGCTCTTCTTCATGCTTCCTTGTTCTCCTTCCTCATCGGCCTCGTCTTCTTCCTTCGCCCAATCAACAATGTTGTTACATATCTAATGAGCGGTCTTCTCATTATATGCGGGACAGCCTACTTTTACGCGACAATTGCACCACTCATATCCATTTCTTCGCCCATTCGAACTCCTCTCACGACCTTCATCCTTCAGTTCTCCTTTGTCCGGAATACAGTTCGAATCGTCATCGGAAAAAGTTGGATGAAGTCGATATCAGTTGCCCAGTTGCTCTCAAAGTCCACCAAGGAGCTTGTCAGTCGTTCCATTCGTCTTCTTCATCAGTTTAGCATTCTCTTCTCCCGACACGCTTTGAATAACATCAGCATTATTGAGAACGAAGAAGAAGAGCAGCGGTCCCTTTGGTCGCGGGTATCGTCACTCGCGCAGAAGGTCTTTTCACATCGAGTTTTCACAACCTCAGCAGATCAAATGCTCACTGGAGGGAACCTTGATGAAATCAGGGAAAAGATTGCTCTTGATAAAGATCAAGCCGGCTTTCAAGCACGAGAAACACGAGCTCTTACCTGGACACTTGATTGTCTGACCACCGACATCGAGTTTATGCAATTCATAGAAGGTGTGCCGTCCTACCTTGACCGTCAGCGAAATGGTCGAACGATGCAATATCTACCAAAGCAAATCATGGCAGCTCTGCTTCGACACGATGACTATGCCTTTGCTCGGAAACAGCTTTCCTCTTTGGTGGACCAACCATATCCGACAGAGCGAAGTATGTCTGCAGCCCTGGGTCTCATTACCTCCCTGGCTGGTAGCACATTGTTCCCTTACAATCTCTTTCCCGAGGAGAAGAAATACGAGTGGGATGTGATTCCTGTCGTCTCACTGTACTATCATGCAGTCGAAGAATTTCCATCTCTATCCTTGGCCAGCAATAGAACCAAATTCTTGACGATTATCCAATGCAGTCAGGACGTCATATCGAAGCGCAACCCAGCATTTCGTCCAGAGTACTGTCGACATGTCTTGGAGTGGGTCCATGACCTATCTTTCATGGATAACACCGCATATCCTGCAATCCTTCGGGGTAAAGAACTGGATGAATTCAAGCGATCCATTGACATGCTCAAGCTCTCGCCAGGTACACGACTACATATTCCACTTGACGCCCCAAAAGTCAAGGCTGCGCTCGCATCTTGCATCTTGACGGGCCTATGTGATTTCTTCTTCAAAGAAATCAACAATCCTTTCCAGACGCTCGAAACAGAGTCTATATATCGATGCACTCGGTTCACTTCCTTCCTCGCGTCAGGGTCTCCTGGCGAACAGCAGGCTTATGCTTCTGTTGTCTGGCTTATCACCGTTGGACTTGCATACCAATACGAATCATCGGTAGCCAATGAGCTTCGGATTTACCTTCTCACTTCGCTCCTTGAACCACTCGTCAAGATCACTGATGTGAATGCCTTGCAGACCGTCAGGAAGATCCTTGCCTCGACTGTCTGGTGGGACGATGTCTCTGTTTCACAGGCGGTCAATGATGGCTTGCAGAACAGTCAAATTATGCGAGACCCAGCCATTGCTTCAATATATTGGGTCAAGGGTCTGCCTATTCTATTTCATGCATCCAGTACCACCAACACTGCCATAGCTTCTCATCTGGAACAACGTCCTTCCACTCTTTCAGGTCTTCATTCAACCCTCCAGAATGAATACGTCGGCTGTTTGGAGCGGTTTGGAAATGCAGATATCGTCATGGGCCGAAAGGCCTTGGCTGCTGCATTGCTCCGTCTTGCAGGGACACTTGACGATGTCAAGGCGGTGACTCGTGCCATCAAGTTCCTAGAGAGGTTTATCTTCCAGCTCGACATTTTGTACCAGAACTCTGACCAAACGAGGAAGGGTGGAGAAGACCTTCTCGAGGCGAAAGAAGCTCTCGAGAGGCTGAAAGAGACAGCCTCAGAGCTAGGTTTTGCATACAAGGCTCTTGCGCTTCGTCTGGATGAATAAAGGTGAGCATTTCACATTGGAATTGTCTCTCCAGACTAATGTGTCTTGTAGGCTTTGGTGAACAATTGAAGGAATCAACAGTCGAAAACCGTTTCCGAAGAAAGCGTAGATGGATTGGATATTACGAGCTGCAGCCCGAGCTGTTTGCCCAGCTGCTTCTCATCGATATCGATCTATTCAAGAAAGGTTTAGCTCGCCTTTGGGACCACGACGATTTGGCTTCAGCACCGATGAATGATGTTTTGCAAATGGAAGGCTGACAGAGTAAAGGAAGATTACATCTAGCATTGTAATAAATTCCCGATTTCTAACTGCACGATACAAGTGAAAAGATAGCAAGTAATCATTCATAAATCTTCGGCATTGGTGCTAATGGTCGTCTCGGAAGCGTCAAATCCAGCTGAATTTCCAAACCAGTCGCGCGAAGCCTCTCTACTCTCTGAACAACCTCAGGTCGCTTCCGAATATCCTCCCGAAAGCGCCAAGGGACGTCAGCCTCTGGACAATTGACCTCTGGAACAAGATCTTTTCGACGAATCCCTTCAATTATGGGTGCATGGTGTTCTGTGAACCCCCAGGTATGATTATGTGGGTCGAACAAGCCGACACGGATCGATTGGAGCGGTTGAACATGGGGGAACTTTTCCAAGTTTCTCGCTTCGACCATGGTGAGCAAGGCGTCCAACGCTTTTTCGTCGATACGAATGTCGAGATGGGTTAAATTGGGAAGCAGAGGGTTCGGGATAGCATCTTTGGGATTAATTGGCTCGTCTGCTTTCTCGTCGAATTCGTCGGATGAAGTTGGGGTGAGATAATAGAGCACCTCGTCGGAGAAATATTCTTGGTAGTCTTTTTCTTTGTAGTTCAAGATGCTGAGATGCGTCATGGCGGGAGACATCATGAAAATCTCGAACAAGTCGATGACGACCAAGTCGGGGAAGTAGTCCAATCTCAACGACTGCAGGTTGGTCTCGGATCTGGTGAGCAAATCCATAATGGCTTTCGGTTCAACCTGGTTTTGGGCATATGAGGATTCGACGTGAAGGTGAATTAGCTTTGGGAAGATGAAAGGTGAAATGAAGTCGCTGACGAATCCTTCTGCCTGAGAGCGGATAGAGAGTGAGGTGACGCTTGGAACAACGAGCTCGGCTGGCATGTCGTCCCATTCTCGCTCATGTTCCAGATCGTTGAAAATGATGTGCTTTAGCTTGGGGCACCTTCCAATCAACTTTACCACATCTCGAGGATCTGAGCGGTCAAAGTGTATCGACTCGACATTCCTCCAATTCCCTTCTCCAACATCACTGGCCATCTCCGTGACGTGAAGATGTTTCACTGAGGGAGTATTGAAAAGATTCAACGACCGGGGCTGGCTTGGTATTCCGATGACACCGAGAGACTGGAGATTCGGAGCATTCAATTTGTGAGATTGGTTGAATATCAGGTTGGTCCCCCGTATATGGAAAAGTCGAAATTTGTCCACATATTTCAAGACGTGCTGCTCGAGAGGACGAAAATTATGAATCTTTGCACGACCTGTCATCCGAATGTCCAGCAGCTTGTGCTGAGCTCGGGAGATGTAGAGATCGAATAATGAAATGAGCTTTAAACCGGCATTTATGGAAAATAAATGGGTTGTGTCGATTGTAATGAAGCGCCAAAGATTCGGGAGCGCTAAGGCTAGCTGTCGCCATCGTCTGCAAGTCTGGGAAAGGCTGAGAGCCATAGTCATCCAAGTGCGACGGGCTTTTGGAGGAGAGTTGAAAAGAGCTTGCGCTTGGTCTTCTACGACATACTCGAAAATCATGGTGAGGATGTCGTCAGGAACTGCACTGGCAACAGCAAGCATGCTGCTGTAGTCGAGTTTGCTGCGCTCGAGTGTTGATTTGAGGGTAGTCATGCTATCCAGAAACTTTTGGGCTTTTGCAATTTGCACCTCTATTTCTGAAATGTCTGCATTGACACCGTTGACGACTTGACGCGCAAGGCGAGTTGAATTCGGATGGTAGCGGTCAGGCCAGCGATCTGCCGGTACTGGGACATTAAATGTCAACTTGTCGCCACATGAATCGCAGAGCGAAATATGGACTGGTCCATGATCGAGCCTGGCGCTAATAAAATCGTCAGTAAAGGACACGCAGAAAAGAGAGCCACCAACCGTTTAGCTGGTCGTTGAGACATGGTTCTTGTGGTTGAAATTCGACAGCAGATTGGTTTTGAAGGTGCAGTGCGGTCTCAGGTGAACAATAGCGGATCAGACCCATTTGGACAACAATGGCCGGGAGCGTCCGCATGCTATTGTTCCCTTTTCGGCCTACGGCTGCCAGCTGGGTCTTGTGCTGGTCACCGGGAGATTTGAAGGAAGAAACTGAAATTCGAATTTCATGATGCTGGTTGAGAGATAGACGACTCGTCACGCGGATCGTCACAGTTTTCGGAAAAGGCCTTACCATACTATCCAGGACTCTTGATTTTTGGCACCTGTTCTTTGAGCTCTTTTTGGCATCAAGATTGGGTCAATATGCTGTCAACCATCAAATAATTGTATTTTCACCCGCCAGAAACCAATGCAGATAACCTTGAAACAATACCAGAAGACATGAAGAAAAAAAGAAAGAAAGAAAGGATGTTGAATTATTTGAGGATTCGGGACAACTTGACGGCCACAAGAGCCGTGGGAATGAATTCCGAAAACAGCAATTCATCACCTGACAGCGGTACCCCGGTATGTCTCCAAGTAACTTCAAGTTCAAGTATAGCACAAAGAGGTGGCGTCGGTCACGCGACCGTCTGTTAGACGTCTTCATCAGTTCCCATGCAACTCTATCACGACCTCGATGGCCCAGCGCAGAAGATCGACCTCTGAGAAGGAAAGAGCTGAACCTGTGTCGCAAGGAGATTGGTACACGAGTGTTCAATACGAAGTCGGTGCGCCTGGTTTACCTTTTTCTTTCGACGTGATTCCCAAACGCATCTTGGTCAACGAAGAGGTCATTATTGGCGCGAGAATGCGTAACGGACAATGGGCAAGTCCTCCTGCTCCATTCAATCGCCTGAATCTGATATCTTTTCTTAGGAATATCGAATAAAGGTACATTCCGTTTACCAGAACCGTTGTGGCGCACTATAGATTTTGCAATAGTGGGCAGATTGGGGAGAAGAATGGAACACGTACGTCTTGCGAATGTTTATTCTTTCATCTCTCGTCGATCTCCATTCCACAGATGGGAACCTTTGCAGAATCTTCAGAAATGCTCTGTTGCTCTTGATGCCTTTCACGCGGAAGCCGAAGAAGTGGGTAAAGCAATACATGCTGAGCGTGAGGAAGGCTACATTGTCCTAGCTTCATCGGCGTGGATTAGTGAGTATAAACATCCTTTGTCCTGACACGACCTAAGCTTGCCCAGAAAAACAACAGACCAAATTTCAACAGTCGAGAGCCTCTCGTGCCCCCAAGTCTGAGGATCCAGAAATATCTCAGCTTCAAGCCCAACTAAACCATTTAGAACAAACGTTGAAGGAATTCATGGAGAAGGATGCTAAACGGAGTTGGAAGAAACGAGCAAAGAGCTTCAATTGATCAATGCACCGTTTTGTGAGCAAATGTATTATTTGAACTGTATTTAAGAGTTGGGACAGCTTTCGTGGTGTCGAGTTCAAATTTTGAATCGAACGTAGAAAGAGATAGATAAGCAGTGAAAACTGGCTTCTCGAGTTTGTCCCGAGCACAGTGAAGCATCGCCTCGGTGTACTGTCCAGACCGAGAAACTTAGATGTGGATCTCGAGAGCTGCCAAGTAGGTAGCAGCCGTCATAACAGGGAACTGAGGACGTTAAGCAAATGGCATTGAGATGTCTGACTAGTTTGCCATTTGGTTCAGTATATTCGCACTACTTACAGTACATAGCTCCTTCGGTAGAAACTTTGCAATCGTAAACACATCATCAATCCAGAGATGGAGGACATATGTCTCCGATTCCTTCGATGTATCACGTTAGAAGAGAGCTCAGAGGGAGAATAGGCAAAACTCACTCCCAGTACAAAATATAGCCTCTATACGACAAGGCCACGCCATAGGCACCGCTTTTCCATCCACGATCCTGTAGCGCCCCTTCGAATAGTAAAAAAATGAGTCTACGAAACAAACGTCAGCAATGAAGAAGGAAAACAAAGCGATAGTCTCACTCATAAAGACACATTCTTGAAGATTAGGACAGCTGTTCAAACAGGATTGGATCATTGACAAGTCATTCGCGTCGTCGGTGGGGGCAACCACACCGAAGGATTCCAATTGTTTGAATCCGGAAAGCTCTTCAATGAGGATAGACGTTGGCTAAAGATAATAAGTGAAGCTGTTTATACAAGGAAAAGACGACTGACTAGATCGAGTAACCAAAAACTATGTAGCAGACAGCACTTGAGGTTGGGGAGCTGGTGCTTCAGACCCTTGAATATGTCTTGGATGGTCGGGCTTTGTTGTCGAATTTGAACGACCACGTCCTGGCAGGCGGGGAAAGAAGCGAGGTCGTCCAACTCGTCAGAATGTAACCAGACAGAGGTCAGTTTGTTGGAATTCATGAGATTTCTTGGGCGTAAGACAAATAATCCTCGCCAGACGACAAGGTTTGGTAGCTCAACCAACGGTGATGTCTTCAGTGGCGCTGGAGAGGAGACACGAGCGTCCAAGTACAAAAGGGTTGGATGTCGATTGAGGAAAGCCTTGAAGATATTTGGCTCACGCCGGTCGACATGCCCATCGATGCTTAGTGCACAAAGTCGAGTGAACGAAAAGCTCCCGAAATCGGGCCTGCCACCAGTGTCATAGGCCAGCGAGAGCTTACGCAGTTCGCTCAGGCGTGGCAGGATACGATTGCTAGGATTATCTGCACTGTCATAATCGCTGGGTACATGCATTAATTGTTTAATTTAGAACTGCTGAGCGAAAGAATTCACCGAAACATGAATATGGTCAGCTCCTTGACCCAAACTCCATATTGTGGGTTGTCAGAGATGACATTGGCGAACGAAATGGCTGGGTCATCATCTCCGAGGTGCACAATTTGATACATTTTCCGAATGGTGAGCTGCTTGAATAGCTTGCAAACGCGACATAGCGAAGCCTGACTGCTGGTGCCGGAAAGAGAAATGATGTGCAGGGTCAATTCATTTGGGAAGACATCTAGGATCGATTTCTGGGCAATGCCAGCCGAAGTTGACATTATTGAAAAGCGAACTGGCAGCTATAGATATATGAATTGATGACAGGACCTGCAGAAAATAGCATACGTATGGTTTCACGGACAGTTTTTATCATTGGAAGACCCTAGTTGGTGCAATTCGAAATGGGCGGAGCTTGAATCCACCATTTTCCATTGTCGACCGGCGCGCTACTGGCAATTTCAGGCATCCAAGTGAGCTATTCTACACAATGTTTTTGGAGAGACGAATCATCATGCATCAGATTAGGCGCGCAGTGTTTTTTTAGCCTGTTGTCTCCTGTTCAACCTTCTCACAGCCTCCGAGATATCTGCCTGGTCTTGCCGTTGTTCCGATATTCGTCGAACATATACCTTCATGCTTGAGGTCCTCTCCGTATCCAGCCTTTGACCCGACCTATCATTGCTGGAATCCTTCGCCGATTCAAATCTTGGATCTCCAGTCACGAACGAATCAGAATTTACGACCCTCAGGAGCAGATTCTTTTACCGTCGAGTCTAACAGGTTCAGCTCTCACTCATGCTCCAATGGATCCGATCCACCCGGTGTTTCCACCACGACTTGTGATGTTTTCTAGATGGCCGTCGTCTTCAACCTCTTTCAACACAGTCCCAATGTGCCGTCCTTATCTCGCCCAACAGTACCACAGGACGCTTTCTTGGAAAGGCTGAGTGCCAAAATCGACAAAATAGTGCCCTTCCGGTATAGCAGGAAGCGCTGATAATCCTTTTCCATGGCCGTCGTGAACTTGCCGTCCTTCGACTCTGGTTAACGCATATTCTGGTCATTCTTTGGCCTTCTTTTTCGGACTATGGTGTGTTCACGCATATCGTACGCAAATTTCAACTCGATGGAAACATATCCGCGGTTTCAGCAGGCCAAGCTAATCTCACTCTGATCTCTCAATAATGCAGCCTTGTGGACACATCGATGCTGCCATGTACAACAGACTCTTTGAATGCCAAAGCGACATATTCAGGCGTCTTTCAACTGTCAGGCAGAGCAAGTGATCAAAAGCCCCAAGATGAGCATGTCACCTTCTCGGGTGTCTTCGTTGGGTGGCTTGCTTCTCTATACAAAGAAGCCTCATTCCCCATATGTGGCGACATCTGGACCTCAAAACATTTAAAGGTCTGATTTTCTCGGGACATCGCCCAGACGGAAACCGACGAGGTGTATCCCGAAAGAGTTGTACCTCCAAATCCGATGTCAAGGCTCCGATCCCGCTCATTATTTCCTTCGTCTGATCAATCTGGAGCTCCGCATAGGAAAGCTGGGTAAATGAATGAAGCGCAGGGGAACTCGACGAAGTTGCAGAAGAGGAAGCATATCGCTTTGATCAATATTATCACCAGCTCCCTATGAAGGGCGTTTCCTCCCAATCCTTTGTTGTTCAACTGTATTTAAGAGCGGCGACAGCTTTCGTGGCGTCAAGTTCAAATCTTGAATTGACCTGCTATTACATTGCGTAGAAAGAGATAGATACACAGTGAAAACCGGCTTCCCGAGCACAGTTAAACTGCGCATGGTACAGAGAGATAAGGTAAGTGTGTCTTTGAAAGCAGCGGTCGGTATGTGTAAGCAAAAAAAAAAGTTGGATGCAAGAGACGAATGTCCTTCAGATTCCTTCATGGCCCTCCAAACCTTTGATGATTCCTCAGTATTCACCCTTATAAGGTGGATATTGTGACTGATTGTACTGTGAATCATGGTTGTACTGCTGCGGGTGCTGCTGATTGTTGTACTGAGAATCGTAATTGTACTGCTGGTCATGACTGTTGTACTGCTGGAGATCGTGGCTGTTGAACTGGTGTGATTCATGATTATTAAAATTCTGTTGGGAATCCTGAGGGTACTCGTCCTTGGTCGACGGCAGATACGGGGAGCTTTGAGCTGCAACAGGCATGAAACCCTGAGAAGGCGCCTTCATGGCTTTAGCCTCCCTTCGTCTCTGAATCCGTTTCCTGCAGCAGCATTTCCAGATGATGAGCCCGGCAATAATGAGGACAAAAGCCAAACAGCCAACAAAGATGTATGGCCATCGACTGAGGATCATCTCTTGGTATTTTTTCTTCTTCTCTTCAGCAGAGACCGGCGAATGTTGCATCTGATCTGCAGGGAGCAAGTTCCATTTAGCTGCCCCAGTCGTGTCGGTTCCACTGAGACGAGAAGTGACAAAGTCAGCATGGGCAGTCTGAACGTCGGTGAGAGGAAGGAGTTGGATGTAAGGATCAACGTCTTCACCGCCCTTGACCCAGCTTCCATAGTTGAGGAGCGTATAGGCATTTCGAACTGGAAAACAAGTAAATCAAAAGAATGTAACTGAAAAGGCTCACTCACGGAAGCTCATCCCCATAATCATGTCGTAATTTCCGAGCAAACTAAAGGCGGTCGTGATGGGTTGGAACTAGAAAGGTATAAATAAACCAGCTCCCTGAATCAAGAAAAACACGAACTGTTCCAATGCAGACGGTATTCCCATTAGCATCCGTGATCCCGAAGCTGTTGTCTACGGTGTCCAGAGGATGAATAGGGAAGGTATGACCACCCATATTAATTGAAATGTTTAGCATTTGACCACATGGCACTGTCCACCATTCATGGGTACTGCAAAAGTCAGCAAGCAATCAAGGTAAATTGAGCTGCTTTACCTGTCGTATACAGCGCCTTGGACACGACCATAGATAGCATCACTGACGTCTCTTGGAACCTGACTACATCAAAGGTCAATTATCAGGCCACAAACACGAATGACCGAAAACCATACTTGAAGGTAAAACCTGAATCGAAAACTACAACCAGCTGACCATCTGGGGCTTTGGGGACAATGGAATCGGTCGGGATAACCTGTCCATCTGGGCCAATGATACCGATGTCCTTGTCGGTTAGAGCTTGCCAGTGCTGGTCTGGAGAAGAATAAGCCAAAAGCGCTTTCAGAAAGGAGAGTTACCGACCCTGGTCTAGAAGTTTGTGAACAGTCTCGACGTCCATCTTCGGCATGTTGTTGATGGCCTCGAATCCAGGCACAATCTCTGAGACCGTAAGCTGACCAGTGAAATTTGAGGTGACACCCTTTCGGTCAAGGAGGAAGGTTATGTAGTTGCTGGACAAAGAATTGCCCTCAAAAATACGCATGAGAGGAGAATCGCCTGCTGAGCTGTCCACCTTGTCGAAGATGGAGCTGCCCTCGTTGGGGCCAAGCCCCATAAGACCATCATAGCCCTGCTTGTGGATGTTGGAAGAAAATGAGCTAGCGTCGGTAACCAGCACTACGAAACTAATATAAGCAGACCAACAAAATTAGAGATTGTTCCTCTTACAAAACGCTTGGTCCTGGACCGTAAAGTTATCAAATACCATGGTGGCGGTATTGATGCTACCGACTGCTGCTCCGATGGCATAATTGAGGGTTATTGACTTGCCGAGATCCTTGGTTGTAGGCGCAGTGCCAGGGAAATTTACCCAAAGGTCGGAGCTGTACATCGTTGAATCAACTGAAAGGAAGACAGTTCATTAAACATACCTCCCGGTATCGAGCAGAACCCTGGCTGTCTGGCCTCCTAATGTCATGTTTGCAATGTATTGTGCTGTCCTTTTTGTGAGCTTTCTGACCGCGGAATCTGTCTGTCTTGCTCACCATTTCCATTGTTGGTAACAGGAACTGAACCAGTTGCAGCTCTGCGGGCCAGACCAGTCACTGGATAATCTGTTGTTCGTACTTCGAATGGAAAGATGACTGCCTGGCAGACCGCCAGAAAAAGGGAGAGTGAAACAAGAGAGTGCATCGTAAGGAATGGATATGAATAAGGCCTGGAATCGCCGCAAACAACGAGGCTGGAAAAAGGGACGGTCGTTGTGACCGCTCGGCGCTGATGATGTTTTGACACGTGGTTCAGAGGCGGCTTCGCCTCTGCCAATGCCATACTTCTAGTCTCATCGTCGTCGAGAAGCTTAACACCATTATTCCGGGCAGAAATTGCATTAAAACCGCCTTAAAATTCGTTCAGTTCAAAGTCGTCCCGGCTTGGATACATCACCGTCCAAGGCCGGTCGGCAGATCACCCTGAGTTCTGGGTTTGACATGCACAGGATTTTGTCACGCCGCCTACATATTATATTTCCTTCATTAGCCTGTAGCCTCCTCTAACCACGCTCCTTCTCAATTCCTCCTATTATGAAGTCCTCATTGTCAGCTTTGGGACTGGCTCTCGTCTCTGGGATTTCTGCCGATGCACTTCGGTTCAAGGTCACTGGTCGCCGCAATGACCCCACATCAATGAAGCGGGCTGTCGCTGGCAGCTCTCCCCTCGCCAACTCTGCTGACATCTCATATCAAACGAATATCACAGTGGGAGGCTCACTTTTCTCCGTCCTCATCGATACCGGAAGGTGCGACAGCTGTGTCTATCTCTGAATGCCGCTCATGTTATTCATCTAGCGCCGACCTTTGGGTCGCCGGAACCGTACCCAACGCTGTAGACTCGGGCAAAACAAGTGGTGTGCAATATGCTGTCGGTTCAGTCCAAGGTATCGTCAAATCCACTATTGGTCTTCAACATCACCTTCAACTTTGTCAGGTCCTATTAAATTTGCTCCAGTTGAATTTGCTGGCTACACCGTAGCTGATCAGGCTTTCTGTACGTCTCTTTTCAACTATCCAGACCATGCTCGTTTACATCTATCATAGTACAAGTTACGCCAGATTCCTCGAATCCAGAAGGCACCGGTTTAATAGGTCTGGGCCCTGTTGGCGGCTCAAACATCTATTCCACGATTCCGACCAAGCAAGGAGCGACACCTCTTGACCGAATCTTCTTGCAAAACACCTCGACACCGAATTATCTGACGGTCCTGTTAGGTCGTACAGGTGACCCTACCGATATCTTTGCTGGTGATTTGAGCGTTGGGGAAACACTCGATGGTTACGCCGACGTCTTAAATCAGAAGAAGCAGGCGGTGACCATCGTCCCAGTTCGCCAGGCTGGAGACCAGCACTTTCAGCTTCTTCTGGACACCGACGGGCTACTTGGCCCTGATGGCAAAGCGATCTCGTTGACGACGGAAGTCACAAGGACTTCAAACAAAAAGCAAGCTACTGCGGTTGTGGACACAGGTTTCTCGCTCTCACAGCTTCCAAAGTGAGCCGTCAGGTTTCATCGTCTTGGTACTGATCACTGATATGTACAAGGTCTGCCGCTGACGCGATCTATTCACGGTTCGCTGGCGCTGAATTCGTGAATGTGACTGGAATTGGCGCTGTATGGATTGTCCCTTGCGATCAGGAAGTGAACATTACTTTCCAGTTCAATGACCAACAAATTCCAATTCATCCAATGGACGCGACGCTGAACCCGACTATCCTTGGTATGGATCCGATCAACAATTCTGAAGGTAAAAAGTCTTGCCTAGGCATGGTCAGTTGATACAGCTCGTTTCTTTCCCATCATCACTCATCAAGTATCCCGCAGTTCCAGCCCATTTCCTTTGATACCGGGAATAGTCCAGACTACGATATGATCCTCGGCATGTCATTCAGTATGGTCTCATCATTACCCTTTGGTTCAGGTCAATTGACATTTTTCCCAGTTCGGAATGTTTACGCCTTGTTCAATTATGGCGATTTCATCGCCGGATCGACTTCTACTGACAACAGAGGTGACCCATACATCCAATTCCTTTCGACCACCGTCCCTTCAGAAGGTATTGCTCTTGTTCTTGGCCCATAAACATCTTTTGACCCATTGATGCAGCACATTCTGACTTTGTCAGTGTTCGTCTTGGAGGAAAAGACACGACGGGCGATCAAGTCCTTTTGCCCGCTTCCAGTTCGGGCTCGAATTCGAACTCAAGCTCGTCATTCTATTCGAGGAACAAAACCTACTTGATCATCGGGGCCATATGCCTCGCAGCGGCTGGACTAGTCGCCATTGTATCTTTGGTAATCTGTGGGCGCCGCAGACATACTCGATTCTCCAAGGGTGGGGCCAGGGAGCTGGGGACTTATGCGGCCCTGGATGCCCCAGAACAAAAGGGCATTCCTCTCAGCTCGGCCCCCAAACCATACAATCCTCAATACGGACAACCTTTGTACGATCCTCCTTCACAACAAGGATATCAGAACCCATGGGATCATCGCTACTAACCTGGATTATTAGAGCTTCATATTCACGGACAAACTAGTACTTACGCTTTGCATATTGTATTCAAATTTTACACTGACTAACTAAACCACGCCTGAATTCACATCCTGAAGACCCGTCTCAGGTAATTTGAGGATGACTACGCTTTGCAATTGTATTCAATTTTGCCACCGACTAAACTACGCCTGGATTGTATTAGGGCATGTTTAAGAACCGTTTCAGATAATTTGAGGAGCGACTCGGATTCAAGATTCGGCGAGCATTACAAAGTCCGAAAGACTGGCGCCTATTTTTTTGATGGCGCTTCTTGCTCCTCAGTCAGCGCGGCCAGCGTCTCGCCGACCCTTCTTTCCCTTGCTATCATTCTTGTTCCTAACAATTTCCGGATCCCTGGTTCGGAATACGACATGCTTGTTCACCATTTTCTGAACATCAGTCAGACCAATGGCACAAAATGTCTTGAAATTTGAAAATGTTGTTTAAGCCTGTTGGTTCCTCAACCAAACGTGCAGAGCTCAGGCTTCTATCTGCCCTGTCGCGATCATTGTCGGTTCTACGATCTTAACTCGGGTTAACGTTCAACTTTCACAATCCCGTCACCCTGCATCTAAATATTGTAAGGAGAGACATTTCTTCCGTGAGCTGATACGGAATAGATTCAATATTCAAGATCCGAGTCTCATGGCGCCCTATAAAACAGGAAGAGAGACATACAGGAGACATAACATCGAGCTCTCCAAATGACTGACATCCCCAAACCTTCAGTACCATCTCCCGAGCTTCCTCCCGCCTTTTATGATGCTTTCATCTCGAATCATGCAAAATCTCTCAAGCCTTCCCCTAGTTCGTTATGTATTTTCATCTTTTCATGGCTTTTTATGGATTTCTGTCTCCAGTTCGCCATCTGCTTTACCATGAGCAGAAACCAGGCATGGTGTCAATGCTAGTAGGAAAACCCAACCCAGAAACCTTTCCCTTTGCTTCAATCTCAATGACAGTCCGGTCACCCACTCCTGGCATCGACAAGGAGCTCACTGAGCTTGTAATCAACGATGAAGACCTGGTTGCTGCATTGCAATATGGAGTGACATCTGGCGACCCGGAGCTCGTTCGGTTTCTGACGGAACTGAACCTGGCTGTCCATGGAGGACAGCGCAGCGACAGCTGGAGAGTCAGCGTCGGAAGTGGAAGCCAGGATCTCTTGTTCAAGGCTTTCACCGCTCTAATAAATCCCGGCGACTCTGTTCTCGTCCAGGCACCGACATATCCGTGAGTTTCCATCCTTTGACGGTTTGTTCCGCTTATTGACAAAAACACAGAGGCGTCCTCCCTATTGTTGGATCTCTCGGTTGCGAGGTCATCGAGGTTTTGACTGATTCCGAGGGTATCATCCCTTCGTCCCTTTCGAGCTGCTTGGAATCGTGGCCCGTCGGCAAGCCTCACCCCAAATTGCTGTACACTGTACCCCATCTGGAAAATGGTTTCTGTCAGGTAAACGACATGATTTATGTCCACGTACATAGATAGAGGTCTTATGGTGCTCTAGGTAGCTCGCCTAGCTCGCATAGACATGTAGAGACACAGCAATCGGGCTTAGTCGGGTAGCGCGTCGGCTGCTATGGGAAATGATGGAATATTTCATTCTCCGCTGAGCACCGCTTTCTTTCTGCGACCAAGTACAGCCTTCGACGCGACCGTCGTCAGCGCAAAGACGAAGAAAAAGACGAACAAGTCCTTTACCGGGGCGCACGTGAGACGGTCGGATAACGATATAAATAAGGTGCGTCTTGTCGTCAACTCAGTTTTTCCCCTCATCATCACGAACTTTGCTGCCTTAGCATATTTTCCTGCTTCCTTGTCCATTTCTGCTGGACCTTTGTAAACCCGCTTGTGGGTTGGTTGTGAGGCGAGCGTTGAGCTCATACATACCTCTCCATCATTGTCCATTCTCCGTTTCTTCTGTCGTTGTCGTTGTCGTCTTATATGATAGGCCCCCTGTCTGGAAACCTGGTGCGTATTTCTATCTTATTTGAACAGTGGCATTATCATTGATGTTCTATATTCTAGGGAAGCCTCGAACCAGTTTCTTTTCTGAACTGTCGCTGCTGTTTTCATGTCAGACAAAATTCAACTTTCCTTGGGCCACTTCCATTCTAAATAGTAAAAGTAGTCCCTGACTCCCTGTTTCTAGTAAAACCAAGAATATCATCAATTTTATTCTTATTATTCTTTCCCTGGCATCGCAAAGGCTGAAATAATGGGTTGTAATACTGGCAGGTTCTGTGGCAACGGCTCCAATGCAGTGCATTAATGGTAGCGATACAAGGTTGTTAAGGCTCGGCTAGTCTCTATGCGAGTCTACAGTTGTCTACACGTAGCATCGGCTAGAGCTGGGCTCTACATAGCCCAACAAACAGGCAGGGAAGCAACGCGACTATCAGCTCTATGTGAGCTACCTAGAGTGATGTAAGCTTGAATCATTTTCCAGATGCCGTGAGTTCATTTTTACTTTTAGTCGCGTCAACGCTGATCTATGGATGCCAGTTTGGCTCGAATCCAACAGGTGTCTCGACGACCCTGTCGCGGCGTCTCGAAGTACTGCATTTAGCTCGCAAGTACAGTTTTATCATTCTGGAAGACGATCCCTACTTTCACATTTACTATGGAACCTGTCCACGTCCGGCGTCATACTTTGCATTAGAAAGAATGATAGAAGGCGACCAGGGTCGTGTTCTACGTTTTGACAGTCTCAGCAAGGTCCTTTCTTCTGGATTCAGAATCGGATGGATAACTGGACCTTGTAGGCTTGTGGACATGGTGGATTGTCACGTATGTCTCTTTTCGTCTCTCGTCATTCTATTTTCACTGAACACCGCTTAGAGCGCTTGTACAACGATGCAAGCCCCGTCAATCTCTCAAATCATGATTGTCAAGTTGATGAGACTCTGGGGTATCAAAGGCTTCCTGGCTCACGCGGAGCAGGTAGCGAATTTCTATCGCGAAAGACGCGACAAGTTCCACCTTGCTTTGGAGCAACATCTATCTGGTCTTGCGGAATGGACTGTCCCCGACGCTGCCATGTTCTTCTGGCTTAAACTCCGCTTGCCGCCTTCGGCCTCTTGTGAGAATACCACAGACGAAACAGGCGATTCTGAGGTTTTGATCAGGACAACGGCCATTGAGAAGGGGATTCTCTGTTTGCCTGGAGCATGCGCCAACTTTGATGAGCGTAAAAGTTGTCATGTGAGGTTGTCCTTTAGCTTGTTGTCAGATCAGGACGTCCAGGTCGGTCTTCGACGACTTTCTGAAATATTGCGGGAGCAGTAGTAGGGCATGTTTCCTTCTCGTTATTGATCAATAGACATGATGAAATCAAGCCAACGGCGCCACCACCAGCAGAGATTGCGGCGCACTCGGTTGCTATCAATATACAGTATGCGTCATGAATGGCTTGGAAAGGAATGACTTGATCAACACAAGAATATCGCAAGAGAGCGTCAAGAAAACGCAGAAAATGTACGTAGGAATGCAGTGTTCCGAATGTCCATGCTCCGAACTAGTAATAGCCTTCTGGTATCCTATCGGTGAGCCCCAAAGCCCAAGGTGAATCCATAATCCCTTCCAGAGCTGCAATCCTATCTTGAATGCCCATACCATAGCCAAAGTCGCTCGAGCTCTCCCTCCATCGCGACTGGGCCACTATATGTTGCTCCTGAAGCTGGACTATCTTATCGTGGATATCCATCTGTCTATCTGTTCGAGGAGGATCCAGTCCTCGTTCAGATTGAGGTGATGAGGACGAATTGAATGTCACGGGAAAGTCCATGGGATTATCGACGACACTGTTGAGGTCGCCTGGATATGCTTCTGGATCGTGGCGTCGCATCGATGCCGTCGTGACAGGCAAGAAAGATGGCTCTGGGACACCTCGAACCATCAGATCGCGATGGAAGATACCGGGTCGATGTTTCCGACGGCGAAGAAGGATGCAAAGGAGAAGGACAATGAGGAAAAGGCCGATGAGGCCTCCAACGGCACCGGCAAGGATAGCAGGCAGCTTCGACTTGGGCGTTGCATTGGCTCCAGTGTCGGCGCTGCTACCGTTGAGATCTGAAGACCCATCATCCGTAGCCGAAGAATAGGAGGCTGATCTGTCGATTCGTCAGAATAAAGATAGACCCAAAATTCAAAGACATACTGTGAAGTCGTGGGTACAGTTGTCGTAGCTCTTCAGTAGACGGTGAACAGAGCATTTTACAGGGAAAGACAAGACTCACCCAACGACTGTACCCGAAGTAACGGCAACTGATGTTCCCGAGCCATTCCCTGCACTGCTAATGGATGAGCTGGATTCACGTCGTGACAAGCTGAAGTATATTACCTGATGGCCGTTGTAGAAGTTAAACTGCGCTCTGTTAGCCCGAAGAAATTCGAGAGAAAAGGAGACTTGCATGGGAGATGAGGTCGATTTCAACGACGAGGAAGAAGTCACTGTTGCGGTTTCCGCGGCGGGTGTTCTAACGAAAATTAGACCAATATGATTCACGGTCAAACGACTTACGATGAGGTTGTTGTTGTAGTTTGCTTTGTCGTACTGGTCGTTGGGGTGGTGGTAGCACGAGTCACGGTCGCAGATGTGGTCCTTGGAGAATATAAGCAAAAAAAACCTGTTACAGAGAAATGTATATACCCATCATCGCCTGGTTGGTCACCCGAATTGCCTGTATCCGGTTTGTTGCCTGTATCTGGATCGCCAGGCGGATTCGTGGGTGGTTGTTGCACCGGTGGAGCAGCGACAGTGAACGCAGTACTAGTGTCAGCAGGACTAGAATTCGATCCACTGCAGATAGACTGAATAAACTGACATGAAGACCAGATACAAAACTACTCACTTGAGCAGTCCTATCAACTTTTTCTTAAAAACGTCAACCACGAATGTACTGGACCATATGAATAATATTCCGAGAATAACAGTGGTTCACTCACCCAGCACTGGGAAGCTGAAAATCGACTGTACCTGTCCTTTGCAACAAGCCAGCATGGACATCCTGAATAGATCGATTAACGATTGTATCTCCGGGGAGCCTGGTTCACGAGGATACCTGACTGGGACCATCGGTATTCCCGTTCGTGTTGCGGAGCTTTAGAGTGAATTCGGGGCCATCGAGACCGACACGGGCCCAAGTTACGGTGAACGTTTGACCAGCAGTCACCGGAGTGGTTGGGACTGATAAAGTGTAAGATGTCGCTCCAGAAACCAAGAAGAGAAAGAAGAAACTGGAACCAGTCAATAAAGCGGGAGCAGTCAATTAAGGGGACTTACCAGAGCAAGGAAAGCATCCCCGCGTTCGCTGGAGAAAAGAGAACGGAGAGAACAGCCGGTCGTGTTGTGAATCATTGTCCATTTTAACTGTTACCAGTATTCGTTACCAACATCAAGGAGCTCAACAAACAGGGGTGATAAAGGCGGCCAATTGCGATATTGGCCACATGCTAGTTTGTTGGTCGCTAGAGTACCGGCAACTTATCGGCATTCAAAATAGCTCTTCGTTTCAACGATGAGCCCGAGTATTTTCTACCATTGTCCATGTCTCTCAACATCTCCAGTCCCGCCGCCACCAAATCTCCCCTCTTCATCCTATAGCTTCCATCCGCTCCATTCCCTTTTCTTCTGCGAGGAGTGCGACGCTGTTCGCTGCAATCGCTGTGTTTCTGTCGAAGTCAGTGGCTATTACTGTCCGAATTGTCTTTTCGAAGTCCCCAGCGCCAGTGTCAGAGCTGAGAAGAACAGGTATTTCTTTATTCGATTAATATTCTATTGCCTTTCATGATCACCTTCAGATGTGCACGAAATTGTTTCATGTGCCCGAATTGTCGCAATACCTTATCAGTGGTACCTTCTGATCCACCAGATCCTGGAGACAGCAGAATTCCTATTAATATCAGTTCTGTTGGCGAGCCTCCTTTCTTTCTCTATTGCAACCACTGCCGATGGGATTCCGCAGAAGTCAACATTACCTTTGAAAAGCCTACTGGGTTGGCAGGTAAGCCTTCGTTTATTGTCTTTATTGTCTCGCTACCCAGACTTTTTCAGCCCAGTTGCAGAAATTCGAAGATTCGGCACCAGATTCCTTGGAATTCGAGCGTTTGAAGGAGCATTTTGAGCCAGTTTTGCGAGCTTCTACTTCCCTCACGGCGTCTACTTCCGGTGCTGTACCAAGTTCCGCAGCCCGTTCGCACCATCTTCATACAAATTCTATCACAGCCGCTGCCTCCGCCGCTCTGGCAAGAGACATACCTGGCGTTGGGAAATACAACCCTCATATGCGAGCAGGAAGAGGTGGAAGTAACAAAGACAAATCGGCAAACAAGGATGAGCTTCCTGAATATAAAAGTCGCGTTGACATATCAACAGCCAGCATGCATGGCTCTGGAGGCGGGGAGCATGATGTCGAATTCATGCGACATCTGGAGGACATTACTCAAGTCTCAGGTTTAGACCAAAGATGGGAAAACAGTTGGGCGACATCTCTCAAAAACGGGTGAGCTTATTATTTTTGTTCCATGACTATGTGAATTTATCTTTCACAGCGACCTTCGACCTTTGCGTATCCCACTACATTCCAAGCGGTCTAAACGATGTCCAGCATGCACGCATATCCTCATCAAACCTGAACAAAAGGCCCAGTCTGTCCGCTACAAAATCAAGCTCGTTGCAGCCACTTATCTCCCAGCTATAACGATTTCGCTTCCACATCAGAGTTTAGAGAACAAAAAGGCACTGGCGAAATCTACGACAGCCAATGCAGAAGAATCTGTTGGCGGTTTACATGCTGGCAAGACCTATGCTTTCCATCTCGCCTTGACGAATCCTTTGTTCGACGTGATTCAAGTTCGACTGTCGGTTCAGCGAATGCACGTCGCCACTACTCAGGACGGCGGCCAAGATAAAGCGAAACGACCGCCTTTTGCTGTCTCGATCCCGACTGCAACTTTTACTGTTGCTGCTTTCGCCGAGTCTTGGGAATACGACGATGACGAAGAAATGTATGGAATCGACGATGACGACGAGCTGGGGTTGAGGATTGGTCGAGAAAGAGATGCCAAACCGAAAGCAAAAACCATTGGGGTTCTAGAGAAGAAACTGAATACGACGACTGTCGGAGGTGAAGTCGTGGTGGGCAAGGAAGCGAAAGGGAATGTCAAAGTAAGCAGATTCTTTCTTGTCTGTTTCTTGGACCGATCCATTTACAGTTCAACATGCTGGTCACCTATACCTATATTGCAGACGACCCAAATGAACCTGCCGATGGGTCACCGACAAAGGCCGGCGCTTCAAAGGCTCCAGAAACCAAGACCTTTGCTTTTTACACCGTCGTCGACCTCGGCGAGATCATTCCCAGAGAGGAGCCCAAGCAGGATACCGACTTTTGACGCTTTGTGCGACATCTAGAATTGTTCGTCAGCTGCCAGGACGGTCTGCCCGGATCTTTCTGTTACTTTTTTATCTGTGGACGAGGTAACCACCGCCACCAAGTGATGGATATGATAGAGATAGAGCTTTGAATTGGGGTTCTGGCCGGCCTAGGAAGTCCTTTGACATTCAATAGTCTTGTTCTATACTGGTCGAATTTACAAGGCTTCGCCAATTAGTAGCAGCGGCAGCAGTAGTCGGTGCCTTGCAATTGTATTTTTGTCACATGCTACCGCCTAGCAACAAGCCCATTTGAGATGTATTGAGGCGTGATTTGATCCCGCACGTTATTTTCATTTTCCTTCCAACGTCTGCGTATCGTATTCGATTCCGAGCGCCTTCAGACGCTTGCCAGGTGCAAGTCTTTTTTCATTTCAGACTTTCTGGTTGAGAATGTCGTCGACTGCATCATCCTCGACGATAGGCTCTTCGTCTTCTTTATCGGCTGAAGAATCTCGACCTCAGGCAGGGCCTTTACCAACCAAGAGAGGGGAAATCGGGTTCACGGAAGAGGTTCAGGCTGAAGCAGAGAGTGTCCCTACATCGGTCGCATCCTTACCAGAGCGACATCCCGCTGATAGAGATGCTCAGGCTCCGGCGACGGTACCGACAGCAACAGCAGCAGTAGCAGCACCGGTTCCAACCCCTGATGATGCTTCATCTACGAATTCCATGCCCAAGAAGAAGATATTCCTGGCATTCAGGAACCTTCCATCCTGGCACGGAATTCATCTCAAGACGTTGCTACTCCTTGCTCTCCAAGTGCTCTTCTTCTGTGGCACTATCGCTGGCTGGGCTCTGACTACCATCGCTGTCTCGAAGGGCGCCTCCTCGAACCAGAATTCCTCCTCTTCCAACAATTCTGATTCCAGCAATCAAATGAACGGCACTTCGGCTATTTTCATCCATGTCGTTTTCGGAGTCACCTGTCTTGCTCAAGCTCTCTTCCTCGAGCGTCGTATTTTCACCTTGCGAGCCGAGAGATATGCTTTCCTTCATCCTGGAGAAATGCTTCCAACTTCACGACAACCGCGACGTGCAGATCCATCATTTGCTTTTTCACCTTGGAATCGACCGCCTATTCCGACTTATGCTGCGGCTCTAGCTCAATCTGGCGGTGGCACTGGTGATGTTGAAGACCATCTCATTGCGCCACCTCCCCCACCGGCATACGGGAATACTCGTGGCAGCAGATTGCTGCTGACCGGTTTCTTACGGGACAGTCTCAGAGCTCAAAGACCTGCTTCTGTTGCAAGTCAACAGACAACAGGTGGCGAACGTCCGTTAAGTTATGCAAGTCACGACGAAGAATGGGACATTATACAAGATGCGGATAGAGCGAGACAATTGGAGGATACTCTGTCGAGCCTAGAGAGGCCGCGAACCAGAACATAGCATTATCGTTATCATTGCAGGTGAGCACCAATTCTTTCGAAAATGAGCTGTAATTAACCTCGTTGGAAAGTTTTTTAAGTTTCAGGACTATTTTTGTAACCTACCTCAGATGTTGGTATTTCTTAACATCACAACGCTCCTTCAGCTCAGGCTCGGTCTCTCCTTTCGAATGTTGGTGTTCTGCGATCCTTATCCCGAAATACTCGGCGCCTAAAATGGCGCAATGATGCTCTCCGCTGCTGACATATAAATAGGGCTTATCTGATATATATCAATAGAGCTCGCGTGTGACTCATGAAGGCTTGCTCTGATGCTGCCGCCATCTAGGATTCACCCAGTGTCCGAGCGGGACCTATTACCTTCTTATAGTACATCGCCTCCACCGCCATGCTATTCTTCGAATCTGAATCACGACGAGGAAATCCTTGAATATTCCCCAAGGTCTTTGACACGCTCGCCGCCTACAGGATCTTTCACGAAAAATCTGGGAAGTCTTGTTCTGGTCTTGAACAATCAAGACCGGGACGTAGAGTTACCTTGCTACGGGTTAAATGGTTCGGTTTCAGGTCATGTCGAACTGAAGAAATGCGACTTTGTCTCGTTGGTACAGCTCAAGGCAAGTCACTGCGCTTTGTTCGTGTGATCATCCAAGAATAACCTGCTTATCAGCTTCAAGGCCGAATAGTTCTCACTATATCGGAAGGCGGCTCCAAGGTCGTGCCAATATTATCAGATTCCTATACGCTTTGGCGGCATGACGCAGATTCAAAAGCTTGTCCAAGTTCTCTATCGTTTTCTGCCACTTTGCCGCTGGAGTTCAAAGATGGTGGTAAAAAGTACCCTCTACCACCAACTTATGGGGCATCCTTCCTCAATGTCCCTGGCTTGTTTGTCTCGATTGGCTATACGCTGAGCGTTTTGGTTGTCAAACAGCGGATGCGAGGCTACTGGATAAAAACCAAAAGGTATGAATAGTATTGGCTTCGGTTCATGTTGGTCTCATGATGTTTTCCAGCATAACGACTCGTTTCAACTATCAACCAAACTCACGACCTCATCGGCCTATCATTCCGTCGAATTCGATCCTCCGGTCTCTCAAATCTGCCCCAGAAGAATGGCACGACGAATCGGGGGAAATGAAGATTCGACCTGGTGCCGGTTTGGAGCCTCTTTTTTGTCATGTACGTTTCTTCCATCTGGAATACTGGCTGGAACTGACATGTGGATAGTTTCTTCTGCCTTCGGTTCTCACATACGCGCTAAGCGACACGATACCCTTTCACGTCCAATTGACTGGACAAGTATCTTCTCTTCGAGAGTTTTTACCTCCAACTGAAGAGGTCTTATCTTGTGCAAGTTCAAGCCGAACCAAAAATCGACATGTCTTGTCAAAAGGGACTGTATCAGTATCCCTTCTTCGTCAAATTACGGTAGAAGTTCGAGGGGAAAAGGCCTGGAGAAACGTCGTCATGGGTGAAGGAAACCTATGGCCCCTTCCCCCTCCAATGCGAGGCTCGCAATCGGTACTATCTTTGCATTCGTCAGATGAGGCGCTAGACTGGCAAGGCGAAATTTGCTGCAAAGAGAACAAAATTGTTGGGGGCTTTAATGCAGGGGCGGTTTCGGTAAAAGTCAATCGCATGTTGCTCTTTACCCTGTTCAATCGTCTGACGCGTCTATTAGGACTTTATTGTATTGTCACTCAAACCTCCAGATCCGCAAAAGTCGGCGCTGTTGGAGTCTCAAATCGCGGTTCCCATTCGACTAGTGACTGAGCAATGGATAGACTCAGCTCTTCCGCCATGACCTGGGTCTTTTGGTCTTGGAATTTTATCGGGGTTCTGTGTTTCGTTTACTGGGGAATGATTATCACTGCGCTTTGACAAGGGTCCGCTGGCCTGCGGTTTGCAACTTGCGCGCCAGTCGCGTATCAGATCCTTGGTAATTTTCCTGACTCATTCAAGTATGAACTGGTTTGAGAGGTGTTTTATGGCCCAAGAATTTTATTGATGTTGATTGGGCAAGCGCTTTGTGAGTCATTCGCGAAGCGTTTCCGCCGACTTGCATATTGGCTGCGCAGAGTCCTCCTGGGTATACTTAGCGAAACAACCGGGACCGAGACTCCCAAGCAGCGTTTGACTCGGACCACGAAACCCGCGTTGGCGTCTATTGAGACTGGTCGGGTCCTCAGTGACGGAAGGTTCTGAGTCATGTTCTGAGTACCCCAACGAACAGACATCTAGACCCCCCAGCCAATCATATCTGATAAATATAAAGGGTCGTTTGAGACTGTTCTACAGCTTAATGTCGCCCGTCAACGCGACACCTAATGGAAATCGTCTCGAATCTCGAACCTCCCCGCTATCCTTCTCCTCCGGCTTATTCTCATTCTCCTGGTCTTGACGAGCAATGTATAGCCCAGACGCGATCCCGAGTGGCTTCGTTTAGTTCAACATATACTCGAACAATTGGGGACGCCACACTAGTGCTCTTCAATCAAAGAGCAAATACTGTGCACCCGGTGTATGGTCGTAACGGGCTGATAGATGGGGTCTTGAGGTTGGAAAGGACTGAACAAACTCAAGACATCAGCATCCAGGTCAACGAGCTGGATTTTTCGACGCGTTTATGGGCTGACAAGATTCTAGCTTAACGGTCAGATGACTTGCAGCGTCGCTCGGGCACGTCCTGAAGTTATCAGGCTCGTTGATATCATCCATACCCTCTGGAATGGCGCTGATTCGGTGATTCCATGTCCAACAACAATCCCTTTTTGTATCGTTCAGTCTCCGTCGCGAACCTTTCAAGATGGCGAAGGTAGATTTGATCTTCCCCCGTCGTACCAGTTCTTGCGCGGCCAGGAAGGATCAAAGAAATTCCATGTATCGTGCGTATATACACTCACATTGTCGATTGTCAAGGGAACTGGCAGTTCGAGGAATCTGATCCCTTGGTCAAAGAGTCGGCGCTGTCAGTACGAGAAGTTTCGAGTCATCGTAGCTTAATTGGGCTTACGGGATTGAAAGATTCGACATACCGATGCAGTACCAGCCTCGCTCACGACCTCCAAGGCCAATATCTGCGAGTCTACCGTGTCTCGGTACACTGAAAAGCATGATGGACGACTGGCATCAGTCGATTTTTGAGATGAAGGCGCAGCCTAGTAAGCTTGATTCTCTGTGGTGCAACGTGAGGTTTCCTTCTAGTTTCAACTTGCGAGCTGATCTTTCAAAAGCTTCTCGTACCTGAAGGCAGAATATATGGAGTGTCCGAGTGCATCCCATTTCACCTCCAAATTTCCGGTCCTACGAGTTCTCTGGACATGCTAGTTCCATCGAACTCCTCACTAGATATCTCTGTGACTTTGATGCGACAAGTAACTGTTGCCAGAGGTGGAAGAAAGGCATGGCAAAATACTACTATGGGGAAGGCCAAGATTTGCGCGCTTCCTCCAGACCTCGACTGCGATGATGATTCGGATTGTCCGAGTCTGAATTGGGAAGGGCACCTTTGTTGCACCAATCAAGACGTCCTAATAGGGGGATTTGAGGCTGCTGGAGTCGCTGTAAAGGTGAGAAACTCGACATATTAAAACGCCTCACGTTCAATGCTGCTGGACAGGATTTCATCCTCGTTTCGATAACATCAATGGGATATCCTGATTCGCCTTTCCTTCCTTTCCGAAACGCCGTGGCAATTCGTCTTACGAGTCATCCTTGGACATATGGGCCTTCTTGAGAGAAATATATCCTCTCTGAACTTCTAATGTTCTTTTGATGGTTGCTAGAAGCGCTTCGGAAGCATGATAGCCATGTAATTCACATACTTCCTTCTGTACTTCCACATCGGAGTCCCGGCGGTTGCACGCTTCCCAAAATTCAAAATTATCCACCTGGAAAAGCGAAAGACTCGTGTCTTCTTGAATATTCGACGTCATTTGTGCATCTACCCTATGATGGTTCGCTGTTGGACTCTGGAAATACATAGAGTTGTCGTAGAGCTAAAATATCGCTGCTGGATACAGATATATCAATATTAATGGCGTGAAATACTTGAAAAGACCCGTCGGCTCGATTTCACACGTTTGACCGTCAACGGGAAATCGGAGAAAGGTGCCACCCGTTGACTCAGGGGCAAGTGTCGATGTTTCAATCGGACTTCGAAATTTTAGTTCTTCATCATTTTCGACCACCGTTTACGTTCTATCCGACGGTTGTTTAGTTCCTTCGCTCCCGATGAAGGGTGCTAGGTTGGACCTTTTCGGTTACATATGGCACTATGCAGACTTGCTGGAATGGCCCATCTCGTGTTCCCAGCTCACATGCCGAATGGACTGATAAGGAACCAGATCCATATGGCACATTAATTCACAGCCACTCGTTCGCTATTTTGGATAAAAACCTCGAGTTGGGCATTCCCTGGATTTTACCCGCCTGCCATGTCGAGTACCAGTCTTCCGTCTTACATTGCGCCGTCGCTTCACCACACTATTCCTCGATATACTGCTGAGCCTCAGGAATATGAACGTCGAATTGCTTTAACAGACCGGACACGACCAAGACCTTCTGGAGACTTTGTAAAGCTCTCAAAAAGCGGTGACGCGAAGCTACGTTTATTCGCCCAGGTCAGTTCTCATCTTCTATTTCCTAATTCTCTGCCTATAAATGCTTCTGGCAGGAAGACCGTATATCGCTTCCAGTCTACGGTCAAGGTGCAAGCGTCGAAGGTGTCGTGGAACTCTTGAAAATCGACGGAATAACAAGCGTCGAAGTCAAGGTTGGCCTTCAGAACACTGTTTCTCGTATTTTCCTGACTATTCTTAGATCGAGGGACGACTGAAACTACAGGAAATTGCAGAAGGCGGAACTACTGTGGTAAAACTATGTCTGGATACCGCTCTGCTATGGATCAGAGACCCAAGCAACCATGTGTGCCCATCAAGTCTTCGATTCCGGCTGAGTCTACCGACGACATTCACATACGAGCGCAAGACCTACGTCAGTCTCCATGGTCTTAATTTGGATTATCGGCTTATTGATTCTTGACAACAGATGTTGCCTCCAACTTATGAGGTCAAGTTGGACGGTCTTCCAGGCTTCAATGCCTCAATAGATGTACGTAAATACTTCCTCAGTTGTACCAAGCTAACTGTGGCGGCAGTATTCTGTGAGTGCTGTGATCAACAAACCTAATTCTGTCCCGAGTCTGGTCCCTCTGGTCAAATCCAGTCTTTTCGGCATCAATATTGGAAACACGTATGGTGCATCTCCTACAGCCATTGACGCCAAATTGATATCCGGATTTAGGACGGTGACGACGCCCTTCGTGTATTATCCTCGTACTCGACCAGCTGTTCCGATGCCTTCCCCCCTTCGCCGAGCACATCATGGATTTCATAGTGACAGGACTGACTGGAAGGTCTATGAAAGCTCGATACGATGCAAAGCGGCCGGTGGACAAGATATAGTCACCAAGCTCTATATTCCGGCTTCGAGAATATTTTGCATGTCACGGCCGATTCCCTTCCATCTGACTTTGCAGTCATCTGCTCATTCTTTAGCGGTTTTCCTTCCTTACGGTCCTATGGCCAACTTGTTGGGCAAGCGGCCGACACGTATTCAACTGATGCGACAAGCCACAGTCGACGTCCGGTACGTTAATTTTATTGTCAGAAATGTCAGAGTTCATGCTGGCCCAAGGAATGAGCTGATACTCGGGACCAAGACCGACATATGGAGGGTCGACTGTATTGGCGAAGGCTCTTTTCGCCACGCGGTACGTCTCGGATCCTTACCTTGGCACTGTCAGTCCTGACATATTCTCTTCATAGGGCGATGGAGCTTCGTGGGTGTCTTTCAGCGGTGAAATCAACCTCTCAGACGTGAAAGTCGGAGGGTTCAAAGCTAGGGGTCTGACTGTGAAGGTACGTTCCGAATCATCCGATATTTTCTCGATGTCAAGCGTTCTTCTAGGATTGCATTCTGTTGTCAATGTCGCCTACAGATCCCCAAAGGTCACCATTTTTGGAACTTCGACAAGTAGTGCCAATAAGACTGACTACCGATGACTGGGCCCCTGATGGTCCTGGTCTGCGTCGTATCCGAGCTCCATCTCAGGAATCTGTGCCGTCATCTTCTGAAGGCTGAGCATCATTCTCCCACTGCTTCGAGTCTAAATGGAGAATTTTTCTTGATGGTCAGTCTCGGTTTTTCGGGACTACGTGAGTACCCGGACTCTATGTATAACAAAGTCGCAGTATTCGAGTCAGTATTGCTGTCTTTCTACGCAGATTTTCTGGTGACTTCGGGAATCAACTAGTTTTTCTGCCATTTTCAGGCTGGTTCCATGACCTGGCCAGTCGTAATGATTTAAATTGCATTAATGACCTTCAATGACCCATTGAAGCCGTCTCGGAGGTCGTGGTGCTCTAGCGTTTCCGCAGGTTTCCGCTCAGGTCTAGAATCATCAGGTACACTGGGAGCTGCTGAGTCGATGTAATTTTTCTGGAATAGAATATATTCCCCACTGCTCGAGAGCCTCCACCTGTCATAGACCGGTGCAGCTGGATAAAGTCAGTGACAACGGCGCCCGCCGCCGACGCGACGCGTTTGATCACGCGAAGATCACATGTTCAGCCGACCCCACTTTTTCGACGTCATCGGCGTCATCGAGCTTCACCCTCTTAAACCAGAACCAGCACCAGAACAAATCCTTTGAATCATCTACCTTTTCTATTATGCCTACAACGACACAGACCGCAGAGGCTCCAGTCGCCAACAACATAACTCTCTCTGATAATGGTCTGTCGTACATTTGAACGAATCAGTCAGCTTTGGTTGAATTGGACCGATAGGAATCCCAGAGGCTGCGCCTTCAAATCCGCCTCCAACAGCAGAGCAAACTGCTCATGCTGGATCCGGTACGCATCCCGACCAGGTTCCTTTCAAGGACCGTGTCATTGGCAAGTCCATCTCGAGCGGCACTCTGGATGTATTTTGACCTTTTTATTCTCTTTACAGGTGCGGCCCAGGTAAGTCACAAATATCGCCAGCCTCTGTTCGGCTCGTTAATGAAGCTGCGATTCTAGAAAACCCGAGGAACGGTGAGTCCAGTCCAGATGATGTCGCGATAACTGAGCCTACTTGTTCTTTTCAGCTTTTGGGAAAGGTCTGTGGCGAATTTCTAGTAGTATTCCTGATTGATATTGATTCTCGGTAGCCTGATCTGAAAGCCCATGGACAACAGATTATCGATGGAGAGGTCCCAGCAGAGAAACCGCAGTAAACCATTGGGCCTTCGTGAGTAGTTCTTCTTCTGGACCAACTCGTCTAAATAGCTCAAGCAGAGCTCTTGAACCACAGCGCGAATTCATTTGTACCACGTAGTGTCAGATAAGATAATGAAACTGTAATCTAGTCGAGTTCCCTAAAGGAGTTCCATCGTTTCAGTGTCAGAACCTTAATTTTTTTCTGCTCGCGCGACCACCACGATATTTGCCAGCCCACACCTGACTGGAACAGCCTGCGCTGGCAGCCAGACCCCGCTCATTTCAAAATATCTCTTGTTATCATTTTCCTCGGTGCACCGCCATGAATCAGATACAGTCGTCAGAGGAAGCCCCAGCTCTGAATGAAAAGCAGGACCTGTGGATTAACGAAATCGATGAAGGGACGAATCCAGTCATTGATAGCGCGGAATATGCGTACAGGGTTAGATTTTAGATTGGTCGCTCAAAGCTTCGACGGTCTCTGATCATCCATATAGAGAACCAATATCGTCCAGGTCAACCATGCTGGCGTAGATCTGGCTGCCCATCATGTTCGTAGTTTCCTCGTCTTTGGATTCGTTGCTGAAAGATTGGCGCTCAGATTCACGAAAAGCTCCTTTCCGAGAAATACACCCCTCGAACATGGCGATCCCATGCTCTTCACATTTGTCCCAACGAGCCGCATATATCGACAGATCCCTGGAACAAGGCTATGCTAAACTGGATCTTCCTTATTTCCGCTTTGAACTTTAGCTTCTGGTCCGAGAAAGAGGGTAGCCCTGAGCGATATGGTGTAGAATGGCAGGAGGGTTGGCATTCCAAGGACCGGAAAGTTTGGACGGGATACTGGAGCTTGATAGCAGCCTTGAACCGAGGTGAGAACCCTTGAACTTCCAAATTACTTGATCTGACATTTGCCAGCGTTACAGGACGATGAGCTGCCGATAACAGACCCCACATTCTACGCGTCGGAAACTCTTTGTCCAGATGTCTGCATTGAACAGGTGTTCAGACCTGCTGCGCAGTGCACTGAAACGATACCCCTTCTACGAGAAAGAATAGCTGTCATGCGAGAAGTCGGCTTTATCCTCTCCAATGTGAGTCTTTGTGTTCTGCTTTGGGATGTGACTGACCACCTCTGACCCAGAGTTTCGGCGGCTCATATCAAGGCTTCCTGGAAGAATTCCAACGCCGACATAATGGCGAAGGCACCGCTCTGGACCTCGTCAAGATGGTCACAGAAACATTCCCGTCTTTCCGTGATCAAGTTTACCTCGATGGTAAAAAGGGTGAGCAAAACGACTTTCTGAACGATATCTTTCTTGATTGGTCATTAGTTTGCTTTTGGAAGCGCGCCCAAATCCTGGTCGCTGAAACCTGGGCTGCTTTCTACCCTCAATCAGCCACAGCCCCACATCCTATCTTCCCTGGCCCTGGTGGCCCCAAAATACATCAACTGACGATGTTCGCGGATTACCGTGTCCCAGTTATCCTCTTCCACCTCAAAATACTGTCGTACCCTTCATCTCTTATACAAACCCTTCAGGATGGGAAGCCGCTAGAGCCGGGATCCAATGAGGAGATCAGTCTACGTGCTGCCAGTATCGTGGCCGTCGAGCGGGTCCGTGAAGCCATGATAAAGCTCAACGAGGGAACATCCGAGCCAGGCAATGGGGTCAGTAGTGTTTTAATCGATTTCTTCCTGTGGGATCTGGCGAAACGTGTTGAAAGAGGAGAGGAAAAAATAGATGGCATTGAAACAGCAGCTTCGATACCTCCGCATCGAACAAGGAGCATCTGGTATTGAATCATATCTACTCGTAATCTCATCTGCATAGAGCGTATAGTACTAATTCTTAATTCGGTCGAGAACAATATACACGCTCGACGCGTGTTCCGGATCTGGCAAGTGAATTACCTCTTGCAGTTAGCTCAGAAGAAACTTTTTTGACAAGCCCCAGTTTCGTCAGACAAGGACCCGGGCCCACTGTGACTGTAAAGCGAAGACAAGGATATCCGTGGGAAGTCGCGCTTTGGCAGCCACGATCGCTTTATTGTTCTCTGGACCAAAGCGCGAAACCGAAGAACAACATATAAGAGCGACAATAAAGTAGCCATGTCCTTCAAACTCTACAATGATCAGCACAACTTGTATACGGAAGCCTTGGGCGCTCGACGAGCCATGGCAGCACCATTCAACCTTGACCAGCACAATTTGGACACCCAGGCCTTATGAGCTCAAGACCACCATCTCACCCAATGGACGTCCAACAACTCCAGGTCTTCCAGAGGGCTTTCTCGACAGATTCCCATCTTCTCGAGCTGAAGACTGGCCTGTCAATATCAACCGCGCCCGAAATTCAGCTTTACCTCCTGATCTAAACATTCCAAGAAGCTCTATACCTTCTCCAACATCCTTCGGCCTCTCTCCTTTTGCGCAACCATTCCAGCCGAAAGGAATATTGATTTCGCCCTCGACCAGCGCTTGTCCATCCGAAATGGATATTACGGAGGTTTTTTTTGCAATCTGGAGCACTATTGCCTCCTTCCCCAGCGCTAAGCTTCGTCAGCGACGAGTATTTCACGCCTTATGGGACGCCAGAGACGGTATTCGCGACACCGGGACCTTGGTTCGAGGTTCCATCGTGCGCTCAAACGGTTCCATCTTATGCTTCAATGATGACCCAGTCTCGGGATCTCGCAAGTTCAGTCTGGACGTCGTCGAGGTCGGCATCGAGTGCAAGTTCTGAGATTTTGCATGAGTGGTCGGGGAATGAGGAATTGTCGAGAAAATCGAGTCCAAGACTGAGGGAGCCAGCGAGAGCATCGTATGTGGCGGTGACGACCGGTCACTCGAGCACTGAGGATTCGAGAGCTGAGGAAGCAGTGGAAGAGGTGGAGACGCCGGTTGGAGGAGAAAGCCGAGGTCGGGATCGCACTCCCAAGGACATTCAGGATCGTCCAGGTCCTGAACAGCCTACAGTTGCTGTGGGCGAACCAGGTTTACCAGCCAGGAATCGACAGCTAGCTCGGCCGCGTGTTATGTTGGGTAACATGGCGAAAGAGGCGTGGCGAAAGAGGCAGATGAAAAGGGTTACAATAACTGGTATTGTTGGATGAGCGTTGAATTATGAATGACTTTATGCACATGCTTCGTGGATTTCGGAGCGCGATCAAACCAAGGTGCTCACCAGTTTCGTCTCCCATCTCATCTTCAAGCCCTTCCGAGCAGGACCATTGAAACACTCCTGAAATCGATACGTACGTACAACTGCCCAGGCCCCCAGGGCTCTATTAGCTGCTGAATATGGCAGAGTAACCGATTTCATACCTTCTCTCAACCTTCTCTCTCGAGCTACAGTGTAAATTGAGCGAAGAGGAAGTGCGCGAAAAAGCCGGCTTCCGATATGCGGCTCATAAGGGCAGATTGCGACCGTTGAGAAGAACGACACAGTCCTCTATATTGAACCAGAGCATCTCAGTGGAGATTATCTCGGTCTTCGAAGTTCGGTCCAGAAAATTGGGAAAATCGGAGTTCCAAACCAACCTTGCTCTTGTTGTTCAAGTTGTTGCGTCCGCTCAGCTGTCGCTCATTTGTTGGCTTTCGCATTTTGCACCTTGACTCAATCGCCTGAGGCTCAGACCCATAACCGTCGACAAGATGTATGATTTTGGCGGGCCGGGCTGAAATCAGCGGACTCCTCACCTGGCCTCTGGCAGTGGCTCAGGCTGTCCTGCGACGGGGCCCGTGGATTCTCCGAGCCATATAAACATCATTGCGAATTCGATGAACACCAATCATGAAGACGTTAATCCTTTGCTTGGTGGCCTTATTAGCTGTAACTTTTGCGAAACCTGCGCCCGAAAACCGCAGAACGACACCGCCTCCAGGCTCCCTAGTTGTTAGAGCAGGTACCAAAGCCACGAACGAGTTTTCGACCATTATCGACGCGGTTAACGCGCTTCCCAACGATTCTTCTACTCAATCCATCTTTGTCTTCCCTGGACTATATCTCGGTCAGGTCTCAATCACCCGTCCAGGTCCTCTTGCCGTACACTATTTCATTTCATTTACGTTTCCAGTCTCAGGGGAGCTGCTAGATCTATGGTTATACCAACGACATCTTCGATTATCAGCAAAACGAGGTGACCATTTCATCTGGAATCAATGCCACTAGTGTTGGTTCCAACGACCTCAGCGCCAGTTTGCGCGTCGAAAAGGACAACTTTCGGCTTTACAACCTTAATGTCAAGAATACATATGGTCCTGGTGTTCAAGCTCTTGCTCTGGCGCAGAATGGGAACCACGTCGGGCTTTATGCATGTGCTTTTTTTGGGTATCAGGACACCTTATTCCCGAATAATGGTATCCAAGTCTATTTACGCGGTTATATCGAGGTGAAGTGTCTTTCTTTTGCCTTGTATTTACTTGACTGAAATCGTGTGATAGGGCGCAGTCGACTTTATCTTCGGTGGAAAGAATAGTACACCTCGAGCCTATTTTCTCAGAAATACCATCGGGGTCGTAGGCCCAGGATATATTACTGCTAATGGCCGAATCATGGATGACGTGGGAATCTGTGAGCTCGAGCTTCGGTCTTCAGGACGTCACTCACTGTCCTTTTACAGATCTGTTCGAACATACGAAAATTGTGCTGGCGCCTAACGCCGTCAATACTACTGCTGGCAATGTCTATCTCGGTCGACCATGGCGAGGTACATCTTTTCCATCGATCTCAATTCATTGTTGACGACGGAATGCATAGATTACGCCAAGTATGGTTCCAATATGCGTTACGGCCTTCAGCTGACCTTTTTTTTTACAGGGTCGTGTTCAAAGATACTGTCATTACTGCTCCTTTGAATCCAGCGGTATGGTCGGTCTGGAATAGCTCGACACCGCTCACAGATCATATCCTGTTTGGGGAATTCCATACGACTGGACCAGGTGTCGCCAATGCTGTTCGACCTGACTTTGCCACAGTCTTGACCGTAACCGAAGCAGCACAGTATAACATCTCACTCGTGCTTGGAGACGAATATGCTTCTTGGGTAGACGTGCGATACCTGTGATGATTTCTGAAAAGCTTGGTTTAGTCGATTCTCTTCGGTGACCAGTAAGTTTCGGTCATGCATTATTCGGCTTCCATGCTAACGGTGTTTTCAGGTTGGTAACATGTAAAATCAATCTGACATTGCAAAATACACCATTTTATACAAAATTTTCTTTCTGCGCGATCATATTCCCATTGTATGTTTCTAAATCTTTGAGTCCTCGTTCGGTTCCTCGGGAGGCTCTGGTTGAGGTGCAGACCCAAAGTTGCCTGGAAGATTTCGGCGAGCTGAATTGCTCGAACCTCCTAAACCACTGGTCGATGTACTACGTGGAAGTTTGGAAGGTCTAGCAGCAGGTACCGGTAAGGTAAGTACTGGCGAAGGGCCTTCCTCTACTGGTATCATCACGGTTTCTTTGCTGCCTAGTTTTGATTCGGCACCGCCAGAATGAGCTTTGGTGTCAGATTCGTAAGCGGATTCAGATCTAAAGTCTTCCGGGTAGCAACTCAAGAGAAATTCCTCAGGAAGAGGAAATGGGCGCCATTGGCATGTTGGGTCGTTAAAATGCGACACCATGTATTCGAGCTTGAAAGCTGGAGGATGAATTTCATCGCATGGAAGGTGGCAAAGAAGGGCAGGGAAAGATGAAGCAGGTGGGCAACCAAGGCGCTTTGGCGGTCACGGTGGATCATCTTGGACAATGGGAATGAGAATGGATGCCAACAAGAAGTAGAAACAAGACTTCTCTGGCACGATGAACCCTTCCTCTAGGAATAAAAGAAAGTCCACGCACCAGCTTTGGACCAGTTTCTCTGAAATCCTCCAATCGTCTTCTCCCGCAGCCCGCAAACATTGACGACAGAGCCAACAAAGCTTAGGGTCCAGCGTCCAGGAAATAGAGAGCCTGCAGCGTCTTTGCCTAGTGAACCCTTGGCAAGAGAGAAATATTTGTGTCTCCGCAGGACCAACAGAATTCGATAGACAACCCGTCGCGATGTCTGAACGAAGATGAAGACGATAGAATAGTTAACTGTAGAGCAGAACCGTCACTTTGTTTTGGAATATGGACGAAACGATCTCGATTATAGTTTCTGGAAGAAGCGTCAGCCTTGCTCTGCCTTGGAAGAAGCTCTCCGCATACAGGATAAACGGGCCATAGCAAACACTGTCCAGGCCCTTGGCTGCGGAATCTGGCAGGATAACCGATTCATACTAGGCTCGAGCTACAGCACAAAATTGAGCCAAGAAACAGCACGTCAGAAAGTCCACTTCCGGTACACGTCTCATTGAGGGAGTTGACGACCGTTGAGCAGGACATGTCATGTCTCAATATCGCACCCGAGCATCTTGGAGGAGATTATTCGGTCATCGAAGTTCGGTCCAGAAAAAAACGAGAAAATCGGAGTTCCAAACTTTTTATTGCTCTCACTGTCGCTCATCTTTGCTGTATTTTGCACCTTGATTCGATCTCCTGAGGCTCACACCTATAACTGTCGATGGTTTTGGCGGGCCGGGCTGAAATCAGCGGACTGGGTTAATGGCACACCTGGTCCTCAGCTGGCCTCTGGCTGTCCCTGGCTGTCCTGTCGCAAGGCCCGTCAAATCTCCGGGCCATATAAACATCATTTCAAATTAAATGGACACCAATCATGCAGACGTTAATCCTTTTCTTGGTGGCCTCATTAGCTGCAACTTTTGCGAAACCTGCGCCCGAAAACCGCAGAACGACGCCGCCTCCAGGCTCGCTGGTTGTCAGAGCAGGTACCAAAGCCACAAACGAGTTTTCGACCATTATCGACGCGGTTAACGCGCTTCCCAATGATTCTTCTACTCAATCCATCTTTGTCTTCCCTGGACTATATCTCGGTCAGGTCTCAATCACCCGTCCAGGCCCTCTTGCGGTACGATAACTCATTTCATTTACTTTCACAATCTGAAGGAGGCTTCTAGATCTATGGTTATACCAACGACATCTTTGATTATACACAAAACGAAGTGACCATTTCGTCTGGAATCAATGCCAGCAGCGCTGGTTCCAACGACCTCAGCGCTAGTTTGCGCGTCGAAAAGGACGACTTTCGACTTTACAACCTTAATGTCAAGAATACGTATGGTCCTGGTGTTCAAGCTCTTGCTCTGGCGCAGAATGGGAACCACGTCGGGCTTTATGCATGTGCATTCTTTGGGTACCAGGACACATTGTACCCGAACAATGGTACCCAAGTCTATTTACGCGGTTATATCGAGGTGAATGTCTATTTTCGCCTTGTATTTACTTGACTGAAATCGTGTGATAGGGTGCAGTCGACTTTATCTTCGGTGGAGTGAATCGTACACCTCGAGCCTATTTCCTCAGAAACACCATTGGGGTCGCAGGCCCAGGATACATTACTGCTAGTGGACGAGTTGTGGATGACGTGGGAATCTGTGAGCTCGAGCTTCGGTCTTCAGGACGTCACTCACCGTCCTTTTACAGATCTGTTCGAACATACGAAAATTGTGCTGGCGCCTAACGCCGTCAATACTACTGCTGGCAATGTCTATCTCGGTCGACCATGGCGAGGTAAGTCTTTTCTATCCATTTCGATTCATCGCTGATGATAGAATGCATAGATTACGCCAAGTATGGTTCCAATATGCGCAATGGCCTTCAGCTGACCTTTTTTATAGGGTCGTGTTCAAGGATACTGTCATTACTGCTCCTTTGAATCCAGCGGTCTGGTCGGTTTGGAATAGCTCGACACCGCTCACAGATCATATTTTGTTTGGGGAATTCCATACAACTGGACCAGGTGTCGCCAATGCTGTTCGACCTGACTTTGCCACAGTCTTGACCGCAGCCGAAGCAGCACAGTATAACATTTCACTCGCTCTTGGAGACGATTATGCTTCTTGGGTAGACGTGCGATACCTTGGATGATTTCTAAAAATGTCAGTTTCGGTTGATTCTCTTTGGTCAACAGTAAGTTTCGGCCATACATTATTCATCTTTCATGCTAACATCAATTTCAGGTCGGTAACATAAAATCAATCTGTCATTTCACAACACTGTTTATACAAAATCATCTTCTTTCTCCCTGCGAGATCATATTCCCACTGTATCTTTCTAGGTCTTAGGTTCATCGGGAGACTCTGGTTTAGGTGTAGTAGACCCAAAGTTACCTGGAAGGGTTCGGCGGGCTCGACCTGAATTGCTCGAACCTCTTGAACCACTCGTCGATGTCACTGAATTGTTTTCGGTAACAGAACGACCGGCGATTGGACGATGACGCGGATTTCCTGTGCCCGAGTTGCTGGGTCTAGCTCTCCCAGATCCCGAGCTACGACCATCATCAGGACGACGACCGGTAAACCTTGGGATCGATGGCGTCGAATTCGGGTAACTTCCTGAAGCTCTGGATATCTTTCCTGTAACAGTGTCGTGGAATGCTTGGGTTTCCGGCGTAATAATTATACCGCCATCAGTCAAATTCCGATGGACCGGTATTTCAGGTGGTAGCTGCGTCTGGAGTTTCTTTCCACTTGAACGAGCAGAGCCAGCTGATCCGAGTTCACCTCTACTTGTCGATGGCAGCAAAGTCTTGTCGTATGGTCCCCAGGTGAATTTTGGTCGTTGAGCAGGTGGATTGGCGACTGGTCCTGACCCATCCTTGATTGTCCTTGCTGCAGACTCTGAAAGAGTACGCGGAGCTTTGAAAGGTCGAGCAGAAGGTACAGGTATTGGAATCCCCGGTTCGTGTCGACTCTGAGTTGCTGGTCGACCAAGTGAATCACCAAGGATCGGCTGACCTGGTGACGCTGATGGCGAACGACTCGGCTTTGTCTTCCTGCTCGAATCAGAGATTGTATCTGGCGGATTATCATCCAAGAGTCGAGTAGATGGTGGACGAGTATCGTGACGCGCTGGAGCAGACCAAGTCGGACGCGATCCCGGTTCGCTGGCTGCTCCGAAAAGCGAGACGGTGAACGACAAAACCAGGTCCGATACCTCTGGATCAGATTCATCGAGCTCTGGAGTAAGGTCTGGAAGTGCCATATCAACGATATCCTCGAGGTCGCCGACATCGTGCGCTAGATGTTCTAGATTCGCATCATCATCCGCCACAGGGGACGATATGGCCCGAGGCTCGAGAGCTTCATTGCCAGCATTCTCTCGTGCTTTCCTTTTCCCACCAACATCTTTAGGAACAGTCCATATTCTTCCGAGTGTCATAATGTCGTCGATCGAGTCTTGCAAGTGCTGCGGCAGTCTTGCAGTGACTTCTTCGAGTTTTTCCACATCAAACTTTGCAATTTGTTCAGCTGCATGCCAAATAGCGCACAAGGGATTGGCATGCGATTGCATGACCAATGTCTGGTATGGCCACAGATGCTCCTCATACTGGCCGGTGGTGCTGTGCGAGCCGTCCTGGTTTTGCGTTAGTATTTGGCGAAATATATGTTTCTCTGGATCCATAGTCAATGGAAGGAGTTCATAGGTCCAACCGTCTGTGGGCGTCGGAAAAAGCTTTTGGAAATACTGTAGTGTTTCGACCAAATGTTCAGTAACGTGTAACAGACCTTCGTGAACTGAACAAATCCGAAACAGGTAACGTGTAACATGGGCCGATGAACAGTGTTACATCCAAGATTTTCCTAGGTTTAATTTTTTGATTTTTGAGCTCGGTCCGACAGATTTCGGTACACTGGAATAATGACGATATATTATTTCTGAAGCTAGAGTCAAAATAAATGCCTGCTAATCAGTGTCCCAGATTTGGCGCCCACCAAGTGCCTTGAATTTGGGGAGCCATATAGCACATTTACCAGGCCCTCGAGCGACAAAGCTGAGGTCCTCAGAATGAACACCTGAAATTCTGTGAACACTTGCCCAGTCTGTAACGGGTAACGTCCGAGTTTGAACGGGTCCACCAACTGTTCATAATGTAACGCGTAACATGGTGTGAACATTTGGTCGAAACACTACAGTAGTAAGTATCTAAGTCGAGACATCAAAGCTAGACTTGTACACTGACCTCTTCAAAGGGTTCGGGTTTCGTCTTTCGGTCCCAGGTGGTATAAAAGTTGATTATCTCGTCAATGTGCTTTCTTGCGGGAATGTGTGCCAACTGATGATGATCGAGCTGGTAATGCTCGGTCGGGGCCTCTGCAAGGATTCAAACTGCGATTCAAGGGGAGTTGGATGGTGTCTGACCTTTGATAATGTTATCTGGCTCGTGAACATTATAGATCTCTGAGATACAGCCCCATACAAATGAAAGTCGGATCAACTTGAGAGTGAGGTTAAACCATAATACAGTTGACTGAAGAAGATTGAACCTACTTGAGCTTGTGAAGTGCTCTGTTCAACGAGGTGGCAGAAGTTGAACACTTTCTCGAGTGTGATCAGAGCTCGATCACTGGGTCCGTACAGCGCCACAAATCGATCAACCAGCTGCTTTTCATAATCGGTGAGGTCTCTTTTGTTATGCATAAGACGATTGACACGAGGTGTAGGCTGGCCAGGGTTGAAACTGTTCTCCCCGGGAGTCGGTCGTGGATTGGGCAGAGGACTTGTCGCCGGACTTGAATCAGGGACAGCAGCTGGCGCCGATTTAGCAGATATTCGAGCACTGTGTCTGGTAGCATTGGAGGGTGGTGGCGTTTTTCTAGATCTCGTTGACATGATGGTTGGGGAAAGAGAGTGTGAGGAACCAGGCCATTGTTTTCGCATTGTCCTTGAGTTGTGACAAATCACGCGTCTGTGACGCATCACACCTCCCGTGATCGTTCATCGTTGACGAATTCCCACGCAACCCAGCTTCCACCCAGCTTCCTGTGATGACTCCAACTGTACCCCTTCACGCTCTCGCTGCTGCTATTGAAGACATAGATGAACCTCTGACGAGCAGATTTCTCTTCGAAACTGCCGCTGCCGCTGGATTGGTAAGTTTCTATTCGGCTCTGCTCGTCCCTGCCTAAGCTTGCGTCAGGACAGAAACCTGGAGTACTTGTGGGGTTTAGAGATATACACGATAAATCCTATACATGAACGCAGTATTATTCACAGCAAGTTTCTCTCTCATTTAGCTCGGATGCCACGATTAACCATTTCTTTCAGTCCGAAAGTCGATGCATGAACTGCTCAGTGGCGATTGGACACTAGTTCCTACAGAAGAGACATTAGCTTCGATGCTTTCGTTGCAAAGGAGTAACGTCTCTTGCCCAATATCCGAGCGGAAATCTGTCCTCACAGTAAGCCTTCATCTTGAATGCGTCGTGCCACGATGAACAATTCTGCAGGAATTTCCGGCCCCAGAATACGAATATATATTTGTCCCGTTGCACACAGACGTGGACTTCTTCATCCTCCAATCTGGCTGCGCTCCTCAGCGATTCAGTGCACCTTACCTCGCGTCACATCGTCTGCCAACCCTTTCTTCGTCCTCTACAGCTCTATGTTAACAATCAGACGAAATAATCCCTTGTTTCCCGACTCATGGCATCGCCTTTTTAGTCGAATAATCCTCCAATGGCGCCCATTCCCCCTTCCTCAGGATTTCCTCTTGAGCTGCTACAGCTGCTACCCGGACGACTTCAGATCTGAAACCGCCTACGAATCAGAACCCGACTCTCATTCTGGTGGCGACGAGTCGAAATCCGGTACCGACGAGACGATGGTGAAACCTGTGGAGGAAAATCCTTTACCTATGCCTGACAAAGAAGAGCTGGTCTATCAATGGGTTCAGCATGATGCCGATCCGAGACTTCACCAACGGCTGGGCAAGGTTAACACGACACCTTGGCCTCCAGCTCCATGCGTCGAGAGATCGAGGGCCTTGAAAGATGCAATCCGATTTTATCCATGTTGGCATAGAGAGACCGAGCGAGGGAGACAATGTAGCCTTCGGTTATATAAACGACAGCCAGCTCCCCATTTGTTCTCAGTTAAGACCTATAGCTAGATTCTCATCTTTATTACCTATATGATTCTATCATTCACTGTATTTCTGAACTGTAGCAAATAGTAGACTTCATTCGATTTTATTTTTTTGGTGAACCTGCAAGCGGCAAAACGCGACGCACGTGAACTCGACTTTGCAATTGCGACCTCGATCTTCAAAAGTTCCTTGCTATGTCCTCAACGGTTCCGATTCATGCTCTCGCTACTGCTATCGAAGATATCGATGAGCTGTTGACCGAGAAATTTCTCTTCACAACTGCCGCTGGCCTGGTGAGTTGTATAATCTCGAATCATGGCTTTGCTAAAGCTGGAATCAGCACAGAAACATGGAATACCTATGGGGGTTGGAGATATTCACTATAGACCCTACACACGAGCGTAGCATACTTCACAGTGAGTTTCTGCAGAGTCCACCATTAGCCAGCGTTGACTGTTCTTCCTAGTCCGAAGGTCACTGCAGAAGCTTCCCAAAGGCGAATGGACTTTGGTGCCAACTGAAGCCACATTATCTGCGATGCTTTCTTTGCAAAAGAACAATGCGGCGTCTCCCATATCCGACAGACAGTCATTATTCAACGTGAGCTCGTCTAATTTCCATGATCTGTAACGTGTTGTCTAACAATAATGTAGGTATTTTCAGCACCAGAATATGAATATATATTCGTGCCTCTGTGGACTGATGTCGACTTCTTCATCCACCAGTCTGGCCATGCCCCTCAGCGATTTACCGCGCCTTACTTCAATTTTCCCCTTGTCACATCATCCGTAAACCCCTTCTTCGCCACCTTCCATGCCATGTCGAAGATTTATCCCCCAGCTGTCTCAAGCTCGAAGACATGGTGTCGCATGTTCAACGACCTAACATGTCAGTGGCGCCCATTTCCTCTTCCTGAGGAGTTTCTCTTGAGCTGCTACCCGGACGATTTCAGATCTGAATCCGCCTACGAATCTGACACCGAAGCTCATTCTGGCGGTGCCGAGTCAAAATCAGGGAGCGAAGAAACCGTGATAATACCTGTAGAGGAAGGCCCTTCGCCAGTACCTGGCAAGGAAGCCCTGGTCTACCAATGGGTGCAACACGATGCCGATCCTAGACTTCATCGGCGTCTCAAGCAGGTTACTCCGGCACCTTGGCCTCCTGCACCTAGAGACGAGCCAGCGAGACCGATAAAGGATGCCATACGATTTTATCCTTGCTGGCATTTAGAGTCAAAACGAGGGATTGCGTGCAGTCAGCGTCTCTGGAAAAGACCGCCCCCACCACATTTGATATCACCAGGACCTAGATTTTCGTCTTGAACTACTCTACCTCTCGTCTTTACCTACCTAGATAATTTTCGTCGCTGTATTTTTCACTGTAGCAAATAGTAAGTACACTTTCCGAATGCCACTCGTATCAATGAACGTGACGCATGTGAACTCGACTTTGCAGTTTTTGTGACCTTGTTCTTCGAATGGACTAGCTCCTTGCTATGTCCTCGACGGTTCCGATTCATGCTCTCGCTACTGCCATTGAAGATATCGATGAGCCACTGGTGGAAAAATTTCTCTCCGCGACTGCCGCGGGCACCTATGGCGGGGCGCCAGACATAACGTAATAGACCTTATGGTACCCTTTCATGTCACGTATTAAATGACCAGTGAGGTACCAGACTCCTTCCCATTCACTCCGCAGTGATTTTCGGTGATGACAAAATATGATGACGTGAAGAGGAAGAATATCACTGCGGAGCGACTGGCTTACTACTTAACCCTGTGTATAATCAAGATAATCAAGTTGCCATTTAGCCACAGAGACAGGGACTTACCATAGGATTGCTGGGACTAAGTCAAGACCTTGAAGCAACGGATCATGACAAATTTACTAATCGGACCCGGAGCTTCTGAATATTACCGATATCTGCCCAGAAACCAATCGCAAACCATCTCAGTGACTGTAGACTGTCCATAAAATGATAATAATTGCACAAAAATGAATCTACAGGCATCAACTATGATCTATTGCTCCACTCGGCGACGTTTCCGATTTTTGGGGTTGTTCCCATGTGCCCTGTTCTGGATACATTTACCGTGCTTTTCGCCACCTCTTCCCTTGCAGGACTCAGACAAGGGACAGTTGTGAAACCGGCAATGATCACAATGCCGGATTCGCTTCCCGAGGACTGGAGTAGTGCTTGCCGATGACGCCACATTTGCAGATGCATTTGTACTGTTGGTACCAGAGCTATGGGCTACTTGGGTGATTCTTGGGGCTTCTCTCTGCTGATGTGATAGAATAGAAGGAACCGTTGGTGATGCTGAATGACTTGTCGGTGGAATCCGTGGACTCTGAGCTGCTACTGGATCAGATGGAATCGGAACACTGCCTGTGTCATGGACATTCAAACCAGGATCCATTTCAATCATTGTGGATCCGGCTAAGATTTCAGACTGAGCTGGAAGAACATGTGCAACACGTCGGGGGTCTTTGAGCATGTTTGAGGCCAGCCGCCGCTGCTCCTGACTGGTGAGCAGTGTAGCCTTTTCAGCTCGATATGCTACCCAGCGTTTGTGATAGCGCTCAAGCTGTTCTGGAACTTTGTAATATATCCCTTTACACTCGCTAGGAGTGGCAAAGTTGAGATCATGGTTCCAGTGCTTGGCCAAACGGTCGAAATCAACAGTTTTTGCAGTGTTATTTGCTGAAGGAGCATGTGACTGGGTAATCTTAGTGAATTGCCCACTGTTCATGAGCTCCGTAAACTTTTGGGACTCCTTTGCGGTGTGTACTGGTGTAAGCGCAAACATGGTCTGCTGACGCTGCTTAAGGAAATCATATGAAGAGACTGGAGCTGTTGAAAGATGTGTGAGAAGATGAATGGGCGAGTGTTGAGATGTCGGTATGCCTTCAGCTATCGGAACATCGACTGTCTGTAGCTCATACTTGCTCGCAATCGATTTGGGGACTTGGGTGATTCCAAAGGATTCATTTGTCACAATACGAGTTGAGAGAACAGCAGGAAGTGGGAAAGATGGCTTGACTCCCGATTCCTGCGCAAGTTCGACAATCAAATCGCATATCCAGATGTCATAATGACCTCGGAACTTCTTTCCTGTGCGACTGTAGCATCCGACCTTGTAAATAATCAGTTTCTTTAGTCGATATCTGTATCAGAAGACTGACCCTTTCATTTCGTCGAAGACGGATAGCACAAAGAAGTGCATCGCCAAGCTCTGGTGATGCGCTCAGAGGCCCAAAACCGCGTCGCACTGGCATATGTACACCTCCTTCAAGTGAACTTGTGCCGCGTTGACATTTATATAAAACAAGACCATCAGGGTCTACGCCGATTCGTTGATAGAGTGGATGCCCTGGAGGATCCGAAATGAGACCGCGGCGCGCAGTATCAATGAGGGTTGTAGCTTTACGACGAGCTGCTGCGGAAAACAGTCGAATATGGTTGGGATCTGTTGTACATTCGACATCCTGCCATGACTCGAAAAGGTGTTCGAGGTCAGGAACAAGCCTTTCTGGTGGTGGACAGAATTTGCGAACTCTTTGACTGATTCCATCCGAGTCTATCCGATGGGCCCATTCCCAGCTCAATCCACGACGCTGCAGGGACTTCTCTACAGCCTCTTTGTCAGCTGCATCATAGACGAGTACTGTGTCTGCAAATTCACGTGAAAAGGCCTTGAAAGCTGAATGTGACTTGGGAAGCAGCTTAGTAAGGCGGTTTTCGAAGTGAAATATATCATCTGAAATACGTGTGGCCAATGCATCACCTGCGGCCAATGCTTCTGGCTGTTGAAGCTCTAGCTGTGGTGGATCTAAAGAGGGATCCAGAAACATTGCAGCACTCCCTGGTGACATTGGGAATTCCTCGGGTTGAGGCTCTAGGATGTTCATTGTACTTGGATCGACGATCTGATTGGATTCTGAACCAGAGTCCGACTCTGAATCTGAACCATCAGAGTCCATGCCATCCTCAATGACAAAGCTAGCTGTTGAAGGAAGCTGTATCTCCGCTCTCTGTGGAAAGGATTCCATGTCGGTATGTTCAGCTGCCGCTGTCTGAAGACTGCGCTTTGACACCACAACATGGAAAGGCCCAGGAAGAGACGATATATGTGAGAGAGTGCTGCCATGGAGGGAAACAATGAAGTCTGGAACGAGAACATTTGTGATTTCCACAAGTGCTCGTGAGGTGGTGATATTTATGACCTTTGTAGTCGCTCCATTGATGGGTGGATCAAGTGGGATAGCTAATGAGGGTGACTGGGGAGCAATGATTCCATATGCGACAAGTTTCTTGCCTGAATGCAAACTAACACTCACTCCAGGTTCAAGATCAGCGACGGATAGTCCAACTGATGGGTACTTTGAAAGTTTTGAATAGATCCGCCAGCATGAATAGACGCGCAATTGAGCATAGTCTTTATGCTCTTTTGAAAGCTCTGGGATGCACCAAGGAGAGATGCGAAGCTTGTTAGCTTTGACAATGCGACGTTCAAGAACTCGGCCACAAAGAGACTCCAACGTTGGATTAGATCTCAAAACCTTTCCTTTGAGTCGCGCTAGATCCACTAGATCAAGATAAGGTGGATCATCCATGTCGAGGAGATTGTGAAACTGCTGGTGAGGCCATGCGCGAGCTATCCTTCGAAACTGCGCCTGGACATCGTATCCAACTTTGACTATCTGTTTGGAAAGAATAAGGGACCGAAGACACGGAGGCAATTCATTGTATGACAGATATTTCGAAACCTGAAATTAAGTCACTTACATATTGACTTGTAAAATTGAATCAAATTTACCTTGAATATGTAGACCTCTTCGGATGTTGAAATTGAGAGGACATCAATCTGCTCAGCTCGAGCTGCCCTCCCTTCTGGAAGAGTCTCTGTTGGTTCTGAGAATAGGATATCAAGACCAATGACTCGTCGTTGACTGCTTTCTTGTGGAAGTGCCTCAATGATCCGAAGACAGGCTGCATCAATCAAATCAGGCGCTTCGTAATAGTTGAACGAAAATCCAGCTGGGACTGTGAGCTTTGACAAGGCTGAATATGGATCTGCATCAATATGAACGACATCCTTGGCTAATGAAGCAGTCGTGCTCTCGTGAAATGTGAGTTCAGCTAGTTAAACGAGTTGAGTATTGAAGAGAGAGAAATCAAAGTAAGATAGACCTTTGGCATTGTCGGTATACATCTGATAAGTCGGTGGATGACCATGAGCTTCGAGACCCTTACTGACATCAGAGATCATATCCTGAACGACAGATAGACTTTTCGAGATAGTCAGACTTTGCGCACGTATCTCTTCCCATTCGTTGACAAGGGTGTACATGGCTTCGAATGCTGGTTCTCCAGATAAACAAGAAATATATTTCGCCACCTGAAAGCTATTAGTTATGGTTGACAGAATAAATCATAATTTCTTACCTTGAACGTGTGATCACCCTTCAATATACCACCCGGTAAACATGCCATGGCACGATCGAAAAAGACACTGTGCTCCCTCATCCAGTCGACAAACACTGCCTTGCAGTATTGGTTTGATGGATGCTTTCCATTGTAGCGCAATGGATCATCATACTTCGAGAATGACTGTGGTTTCAGTGGCGGATGAGATAGACAAGTAGAGAGGTAGATCAGCTCTCGCTGTGCATGCTGGAGATATCGCATCTCTCCCATGAGCGAGGCAAAAGGCTCAGGGCCAAAACGATTTGCAAAGGTAGAGCGCATTACTGCCACCATGGATTTATCTGCTGCTGCTCTTTCCGTCAAAAAAGCTGTTGAATAGCCAGTCTAAGTCTCTAGAACTGCCTAAAAAAGACATATTCACTCACCAGGAAATGCTTCTTGGATATGTCGGGGAAGCTGTTGAATGATATGGGGATCTGTCGCTTGGTATGATCGACCACATCCTTTTACTTTGGTCTTCTCGTCGCATCGAAAGCGAACCCTGAGCAGGAAATAGTCCCCAAGTAGGTCTCGGACACGCCGTGCTATAGGATTTTGATTGTATCCTGAGGAAGATTAGCTTTTGAGTCACCAAGCAATAATGAAAGCATGCCATTTCTCGAAAGATAGTGTCCGCATGAACAGAGAAAGGTATCTGGGGTATCTGGGAGCATATCCGGAAACCAGACAAATATCGGTAGCTGATAAAGCTCATTGGGGTTCACCCCATCCTCATGAACCTTCGCTGCATTCAGGGCAAAAACTGCATCCCGAGGACGTATCCAGAATGTGCCATCCCGATAGCAATCTGGCTGAGAGTGACGTGTAATTTGACTTTTGATTTTATCGAGCGTGCACTTGAGATACTCTTGATGAACTCCAGTGATGATCTCATCTTCCTTCGTCTCTTTCTCTGTGGCTGCTGCAACATCCTCGCTCGTCTCTTCCGCATTCTCACAAAGTCTTCCCTCTACTTGAGCTTCACTAGTTCCTTCATGCACAGCCAGCTCGTCGGCTTCTACAAGCTCTTCCTGCAATCTTGAATACCACTCTTCGTCAACTATGCCATTATCCAATGGACTAGAATTATCTGAAGCAGCCAGACGAATTTTTCAGAAGGAAGATACAGGACTGAAATAAATAGAGTACCGTTGTTGGAACCATCAGGTTCATTAGGTTCTTTGCTGGTCTGTGGAAATGCATTGACCAAGCTTGGATCAGCGCGCTGGACACGGTTGAAAAAAGCACTCGGACGACCAGCACAACCAGGTACAAAGCCATCCTTGTATTTGTGGGCTGGATAGAGAGCTTCATTCTTTTTTTGCCACGACTGGTGCCCAGCCCCAGGGCAGGCACCTCCCCAAGTTGACTTTTGGGAGGTTTCGGCCATGCAGAACTGGTTCAAACTAAAAGAAACAGAAATTAGACACAAGCTAATTACCTAATATTGAACATTTACTCAACAGCTGTGGGCTTTTGGCCACGACGCGACGATGGTGGACAAGCGAGGCAGGTTTGTAGGCCTGGGAATATTTTCCGGAAAGGGAATCCATCACATGATGGTCAAGTGGAGTTAACCATACACAGGGATAAGCAGTGAGCCAAGTGACTGGCATAAACTGCGTGGGAAATTTGTGCATGTTTGGTTCAACTATTGCTCCCCTTGACTAGTTCTTCACCTGTTCTCTCTTTATTCACTTTTCTGGTTACTTAATTGCTGCAGAATACCTGAGAAACTTTGAGTTGGATGAAAATGCAGATTCTGACCAGGAATTTAAACATTTTTTCTGCGGGTTGGCAAGTTGCACTTCCACAGTATGGTAGCTCTTAGTGGTGTCTTAATTCAATGAATGATTCTTCCATTTTGACCAACATTATTTGAGCTATTTAGGGCCCAGAGACCGAGAAACCGCGAGCAACCTCTTGATGGTGGAACCAAACATGCACAAATTTCCCACGCAGTTTATGCCAGTCGCTCCGCAGTGATATTCTTCCTCTTCACGTCATCATATTTTGTCGTCACCGAAAATCACTGCGGAGCGAATGGGAAGGAGTCTGGTGAGGTACCTCCGCTGGCGGATCCTCCCTGTCAATTTCAATTGAGAATGCAGGTACGCTAGGATTCAGCGATCCGCTGGCGCATCCGATGCCGTATCGCTCCGCTGACCACTGGCAGAGGTGCTCGCAGGGTTGAAAACCGCATATTTATCGTAGTCAGACCTGAATTATTCCTTGAAAGTACGGATAGTGAGACACTTGATTTTGGTGCTATTTGGGTCCAGCGTTGGATCATTTATCGATGCATGGCGCCCGCTGCTATGGCTGTCAAAAGAGGAAACATCATCAAACATAACCTTTAGAACAGTTGCGTGAACGGTGTCCTGTAATTGATTATTGGTCACTGCAATGCGAGAGCAAGCATTGAAGCAGAGAATGTCGTAGTGCATGGAAGGGAAACGAAAAATCCAAAACCTGATCCTGATCCGACGATACCCAGGTCCGTGGCCGAATGATCTGAAAAGAAATGTGATGTGTTTTCTACTTGTTTTCTCAGATCCCAGTCTCTGTCGAAAGGAGTAATAAGTGTTATTTGTGGAGTCTCTTACATAACTCCCAGCTCCAACCAAAGAGAACTGGGCAGAGCTACTATTGTTCCCATCAGAGTGAACGATTCCCTGGGAAGTGAACGATTGTTTTTCTGAATTTATCCATTGGTTCCTGGCCCCCGGAAACGACCGGATATTGTACGGGTTTCACTTGTCCTTGTTTGTGTAGAATGGCTAAGGGATTCGGGCAGGGGAGCATACCGAGCTGGATTAGCCGGTGATCACAATGAGTGATATTTTCGTTCACTCATAGTTTACAGAATAACGCGTGACACTGGGGTCGTAGGAATAATTGAGGACATTATTCAAGACATGGAAAGACATATTGCCATGTATTTTCAGTGAAAGGACAGGTCATTGCTTGAGTGCAAGCTTTTCTTGCGTTTTGTGACATACTGTCACAGAGGCGTGTCCTGTCACACAGAGTCCTTTTCGACGCACATTGCGAAGGGGGAAACTCCTCTCATCTGATATACACATGGAACTGTTTTTATATGACTGAATTATTCTATCTTAATTTTCCTGATGCGACAGGACGAGAAGGAAAGGCAGAATTTAGGAATGAACAAAAATATGACCGAATTTGATGCCCGGCTATCTCAAATTCACCTGTTCTCATCCTCCTCTCCTTTATATCTTTGGGCCATATACAGATGAATCCTCAGAAAGTAATATCCGGTGGTTTCCGGGAACAAAAGAGGAGACATTGATTTTAGAAAATTGATCATTCACTTCCCAGGGAATCGTTCACTCTGATGGGAACAATAGTAGCGTTGAAGATGCCGAGCAGCGGATCACTGGTGGTCTGTTTCTTTTTCACGTGAAATCTGTAACATACATACGCTAGCAAGGCTCAGATCGCCTTATTTCACATTCATTCTCCCTTTATTCCTGCCTCTTTATCGACCATCCTGATATGAATTATGTGCAGCCTGTTTTCAGTGCAAGCAGCTGGAACCAGCGTAGCTCTGCTATCGGTGACGATTTGGATCTCACGGCAAGTTTTAAACAACGCGTCTTTTGCATGAAAAGTTCACTGAAATCGAGCGTAGGACCGATTTCTCTGTCCCTTCTAGGATTGCTGCGGGTTTCCGTAGCTGACAAAACCTTCGGGCACATTCTCGCCCTAGCTTGGGTATCCATTTGCCGCTGGGTCATTTCATCTTGCCTGCTAAATGACGGTGTATATTTCCACTGGAACTAGAGTAATGGAACCCTTGAATATCCATGCCGGTATACATAAGAAACAAAGCAAAGAAGAAATGTTCGGCGCTGTCAGATTTGGATCTGATCCGCTGGCCGTGATCTGATGACATAAAAATCTTTCTTCGTACATTTTGCCCTGCCTTGCGTAGCAATTATCTGGTTTTCAGGGAGATATCAATACCTTGGAATAAAGTCATTTTTGTGCTCTGGATTAATAGAGAGCTTGAGCACTTGGAACCACCGCCAGAAGATGAGTCATCCATCACTCTTCTGTACCTCAGTCTGCTAGCCGCGTGGCTTCGGCAACATACCAAATCGTCCGTCCGACGAGTCCTCCAGGCTCCTTTATTTCTCTTTCCCTCAGGTGCATTGCTTGGGTGATCCTTTCCAGTGGGTATTCGGCAAGGGCTATATTCAGCGGTCCACCGGCCTCCAGCGGCACGAGAATGTGAAATAGTCGTTTCAGACTGATATCATTGTCATAGCGCTGGCGTTCACTGTTTCCTGATGATATGTATCTAGAGAATGGAGATTATTCAGTGAATAATAATGTATTGTTTATCTCTGCTCCTCAGCGACTGACCGCCACATTCCGCCCGTCACGCCGCGGAATATTTGTGGCGCGACACTTATTCTGACCGTGATTCTGGGACTAGAGTAGATCCATTTTGAACTCGTCTGCCTATGTATTTATCTCCGGTCGGTCATAGTACTAAAAGACGGGAGATACCAGAACAGATTCAAGCCAGAACCCCAGCCACAGTAGTTTGTAAGCTGTGAGTGCCTTGCGAGATCTAGCTCCTTTCTATGTTAATGTCTGTATAACAGTACGCATATTGCCTGCAGATATCTACTAGCTGTACCAGTGATGTGCATTCAGACTGAACCAACCAATCACCTTGACTGTTGCTCCGCACTCGGACCCTCCAAGCTCCGCTCGGTATTCACGCTAGTGCCAAATAGCCTAAGAGTTCTGTTTCTTGGACGGCAAGTGGAAAAAAGCATCTTGGATCGGTCCAGCCATTGGAAAAGCATATTGTCCTGATTTGGACATATGTTATTTCTTCGATAGAACCCCAGCTACGCTCTTGAAATGAGAGAGAAAGGTCCGGAATCATTGTTTCAATAAGTTTTCAAGTATTTTGAATGAAGATCTACTAGTTCTGATATTTGAGAGTTTATATCTAACAGTTTACTGAGCCTGACCCACATTCCTATAGGCGAGTCAGTGTGAGTGAGCCAGTTTTCGAGGTTTCGTCTGAGATTTTGCCCTGCCCTTGGGGAGGTTACAAACCACTTTTAGATGACTCTTATTGATTGAAAAACACTTTCTGGCTCAAAAGCAAAGCCAATAACGTACCTGTTCAGCCAGGATGCCCTAAAATAGTTGGTGAATGGACAACAACTATGATGCTTTGAAAGGGCACAGGTCTCGGGGCATGTTGAATTGTCTCAGAGGACATATTTGAGTATATTCGAGCAATATAGGACCGTAAGGGACAATATCCGAGTGGCAAAAATCCGAAATAGTATTATTTACGAGATCTAGCCAGAAATGCATTCGGGATGTTATTATGGATTGATCGGTTCAGCGCATTCTTAGTCATGTTTGAGACATCCCTCTAGGCCAGGTTCCCTAAACATGCCGCGCTAAGAGTTCAACGATAGCTACGCCACAAATACGAAGCTTCGGTCCGGATTACAACACGGCTCGGGGATGGAAGGCTGAAAATGGGTTGTATCGTCAGAGGCGGGGAATATTAAACTTCGAGTTTCCTAGACTCACCGAGGTACACGTAGCCGTGGATACAAGTTTACAACACAAAGAGCGTCGGACCATATTCCAGCTGACAGGTATTGAGTATAACCAAAGGTCACCACAAAATCACTAGTCAATTTGGAGAGAACAACAGTAATGTTATAAGGAAACCATTCACTCCTCACAAGACTGGCAATCACACTAGAGACCGACCAGAACCGGTGCATGATTTTGGCGCAATCCGGTCCCAGCATCTATCGATGCTCACTCAAGACCCAAGAGCTTCAAGATGAATTTCATTACCAAAAGATTATGCCAGGACAGTGGCCAGGGATCCCTGACTATCATTGGCGCTGATTGCCCAAATCGGGCATTGCGTCGGCGTCGGCGGTCGGGAACGGGGAAAGCGCTATCGCATGACTGCCGTGTCGGCATTCAATTTCCACCAGCGATCTCTGTCCAGACCAAATGTAAATCATGGATGGAATTCATGCCAAAGCAAAGTATAGAAATAGCTGAGTTCTGATGCAGAAAGGCTCGCCGAACCACAACAAACCGTGGATCAGCATTTTGGGGGTTCATAAGCGGATAGACAGATGGGCTTTCTGATTTAGTGCCCGAGACAATTGGAAGGATATCCAGATAGTATTGATGCCAGATAAATGTGCCTGCAAGCCCACAAGGCCGGATAGTGTCATGTGGACGGTATTGGGCAGAAATGGATTCATGATCTCTTCTTTTCCTTATGTTGATCGGAAATGGGCTCTTTAATTTGGGAAGCATCCTAACAAGCCCCCACTGACCGATTTCTAGTCAAAACGCGTCACGTTCGGCTTCTTAACGTGATGCGCCACAATTACAAGAGCTAATTTCCAGATTATTATACAATGGGACCATGACAACAGGCAGAGAGATCAATTTTATCGATTCAGTGGGTTTCCTTCTCGACGCCCGACGCCCGACACCCAGCGGTCAAAATGCCGCATCCCAGTGGACCCCCAGTATCCCCTCAAGCGAGAGGTCCGCCGCCAATGGTTATGCAACGGAGAGGGAAAAATCAGGCGACGACTGGGAAACGATGACCCTATTATTGCATTGCATTCGCGGGACCAAGACTCGGCCTGCGCGGTGAGAAACGAGCAGCATCGCGCCTCATTTTCCCACAATCGGCCCCTGCTACGCGGCAGACCGGGACAGCGAGGCTCAACAAATTCCAACACAGTTCTTGAGCCAATAGCAAATATTATGATCCAAAGCCAATAAGAGGAAACCGACGGTAAAAGGACCAAGGATTCCTGTCCAAATCAGGAACAATCGGCGGTATCTTGGCGCATCACTCTTGGACGTAACGGATCGGGATCTCCTCGGAAAACCATAGTTTCAACGCGAGAATGCTCGGGCAACAGGCTTGACTGGAAGTGAACACAATGTGAGATACTAGCAATACTGGAGCAAGCAGAAAGGACGACATGTCCTTAAATCGGAACATCAAAAACATAACAGCCAAGCACGAGGCTGCTTTCGGTCGCGGTTCACAAAGCAAAATATGAGTTTGGACCAAAGTTCTTCTGTCTTTCAATTTGGAAATGAGGCTATGATGAGTGAAATATGCCAGGCAAAGAAATCCGAACCGATGTATGGGTAAGGTCCGCTGCCAGCGGTGGCGTAGCGAAAAAATCAGCAGACAGCGGATGACGTTCAAGGGATCTGAGGGTAAATGCGCTGCCAGCGTAGGTACCTCAATGGTCATTTAATACGTGACATGAAAGGGTACCATAAGGTCTATTACGTTATGTTGAGCGCCCGTCTAGCTCTGGCCGCGGGCTTGGTGAGCTGTTCTAACATCTAAACGATCAAGCCTTTGAAGGCTTTTGCACTCCAAGGAGATGAGGACCAGGAAGACTCTGAAAATACTGTTACCTCAAGCGACACGGATTCTCCGAGGTCCCTCTATATTCAACGCAGCGGTCTGCTTCTCCAGGAGCCTGCAACCAGCTTGAAAACAACCCTTGAATGTCCCTGTAATGTTTTCCTTCTTTATAACCTAGTTATTGGGACTCCAAGCTGTATTGGATCAGTCACTGCGGTGGACCGGCCATCAAACTCCGTTAAATGTAGCGTCATGAACAACGGAACAATTTCGCAGCCCCGAAGCAACTTTCATGGAGCTCAACGTATTTTACATACGACGATAACTCTCTTTTCGCTTTTCGAACATTTCGTTGCCTTCATCTTAACTGAAACCTGTCAGAAAGACATAGATGAGAATGCTACAAGCATCGCACCAGAGATATCCGGATTTCGCTGCTCTTGAGGACGGTTCCATGGGATGATCCATCAAGCGGTCCCTTTTCGTCGTAACCACTGCCAAATACACAGGATGCGATTCGCCTTCAACATTCTCCGTCTTTTCCTTCAATTTCTCGAACAACTTCCTTCCTGTTGTCTTAATCTCGGCATCCTCTGCCGCAATTGTGTTCGCTAGCTCCTGCAACTTCAATTCCGCCGACACGTTGAGCTCTCCAAGCAACGTGGGCTCTGGAATTTCAAGCGATGGCTCAGTGGTGATTTCGACAAAGGATTTGTCGGGAGCGTGCCATGCTAGCATGGTGCGTCTCTTGTGTTCCTGCGACGGGGCACCGATAAGCAGGAATTCGTGAGTGTAAGATTTCTTCTTGAAGAACATCATGGTGGTGGCGGAAAGAGGCTACACCAAATAAAGACCGGTTGTCTCCCACGTTCAACAACCATGCACAGCTTGAATGCGATCCCCCGAAGAGACCGCAGATTTGACGCCAGCATTTGGACTAAAAAAGAAATGAACGAGGAATCTCAGATCTTTCCATGATGATCAGAGCTCGGCTATAATTGCGAAAACTGGACTTGTGGAACCATTCCAGCCGTTATGAGGGATACTCGCTCGATCACCGAGAATGTTCTGTTGGTATTTGGCAGGTCTGAGCAGACCTCCTTGCTTTCTTTTTCTTGAAATAAGTACTTTCAAATAGAGCATTGTCAACCCATAAAAGAAATTATTGGGCTGCATAGCCTGGCTGTCTGATCATCTCTCGATCCTTCGGATGATCCGAGTTTGGCTTGGAAACCAGGTAAACCAGTGTGAGTTCGGGTGCATTGATATTGAAACGATGGTGTTTCTGAGAGCTTGACAACGCAGACTCTCTTCTACTACCGCGATAAATCGGCTTGATCAGCTCAGACTGGGAGATTGTGCTCAAGTTTCTCTCGCCCACTGGGTAGAAAAAAATAGGACTGTGTCACTTTCAAGTCGAGTCATAGAATTGCCGTGCCCAGTGTAAGACTCTTTAAATAGCCCCTGACACTGTCAAGGAACTTTTTAGGGTAAGAACTTGAGATTGTAAGTCTAAGGAATACAAGAGTATTCTAAGACTACTTATACTACTTAACACATTTGTACCTCATGTCTTTCATGCGGCTCTTACTAACCGCCTCATGCTTAACAGCCCTTGGCCCCATGATAACCCTTGTGTCGAGACCCTGACACGTTCATGGAGAGCTTATGTCATGAACCCTGACAGACACGATGAGACCATCAGGACTTCATGTGCATCTTCTTCTTCTCCCGCTGTCAGGCTATGCAAATTTTATATATTCCTGAAAGCTATAAAGAGCAGAGACTTCCACATCATGATCTTCTCGTACCGCAGGCCAGCACTTATCTCTCTAGTCCTTTCAACGTCCTTGGCACAGTGAGTCTCTTTTCCAGGCTTGTGGAAAAGGGCTGAGATATCCATTCCAGCCTCTTCAGCGTCATGAAACAATCAACCTTCATCGCCGTTCTACTTATTTTCTTCTTGAACGTTTTGAATGGCGTCAGTTCGCAACCATTAGTAGCACGAACCAATTCCCGTGATCTCTACATCGTCGCTTTCGAGCAAACTGCCCTGAAATCGATGTATCACTGGGGCATCTATGTTTCTCCAAGTGCTACGACATCCACAGCGAGCCTACCACCAGGGAACCTATACCACATCGCAACCGAGGCTAATCTCGTGGTTTCCATAAGTGGTACAAGCCCCCCAACGCTCAAGACCCTTACCAAGTTCTCACCCAATTCTGCCAAAACATTCGATCCTAAAATTTCGGTGCGAGTTGCGTCGGGCCTTGGTATCAGCGACCAGGATATGACGGCAGTGACTACCAAGATAGCCACTGGATGGAAATATAATGCAGTGACAAATAATTGTCAGAGATGGGTTCTTATGGTTCTCAGAGAAATGGTGAAGAATGGACACTTGACCAAGGCACAAGTTGACGCTGCGGAGAAGGCGGTTCCACATCTGAGAGGTAAATCACTTGCATTGAATCTCAGTTTTCGTAGTCACTGACCATTTTACACAGGATCATAACCGACAGGCTCGGTTATGGAAAGTATCCAGATTTATATCGTGATATCGTAATTATTATATGATATAGTGGAAAGTAATGTACATACACGGTATAATAATTTGATTGCAACGCCACATTTGTCTACTATCATAGATCAGAGAAAGATTGAGTTTCGTCCATTCTATCACGATATATTGTATTTTATAATTTAGTGACTCGTCGAGCGATATATAATGTACGTTGAGAAGACAGTAGAAACTCGCAGATAGGGATTCAGCTCGACGGTCGAGGTTCAGAGTGTCAAGGAAGAGGTAAGTATAGCTGGGCTAGTTATGAGGTGAAGTTTTCCATTTAATATCGTTCCGGTTTATGCTGACACTCATGTGTTGTTAAGGCCTCACGCACAGTGATATTGCTCGAGAGTATGAATAATATTACACTAGCAAATCCCATCGAGTACACAGAACCCGGATCATATATTCTGAGCCTTCAAGTTGCTCTATTCCTTCTTCCGTCGAGAAAGTGGAGTGGACTTAAGTAGCTCCTTGCTATGTCCTCGACGGTTCCGATTCATGCTCTCGCTACTGCCATCGAAGATATCAATGAGCCACTGGTAGAGAAATTTCTCTCCATGACTGCCGCGTGCTTGGTGAGCTGTTCTAACATCCAAAATCAAGCCTCTGCTAAAGCTTGGATCAGCACAGAAACCTGGAGTATCTATGGGGTTTAGAGATCTACACAATAGATACTGCACATGAACGCAGTATACTTAATTCACAGTGAGTTGAGTATTTTCTATTCGGGCCTGAATATTGACCGGCCGGCCTGAATTGTTATGCTTGATACAACTATCCTTGCTCTCAGTCCGAAAGTCCATGCAACAGGTCAGCGAGGGCTGGACTCTAGTTCCGACAGAAGAGACAGTATCTGCGATGCTCTCGTTGCAGACGCAGCCTGCCCATTATCTAAACGGAAATCCTTTCTCACAGTAGTAAGTTCATTCTCGACAAATTCATGCACGACGATTAACAATAATGCAGGAATTTGCAGCACTTCTATTCTTCTCACTGTAGCACATAATACCTCTTCGATTTTTTTCACCATGCATCATTCTCGAAGGCAGAAAAAGTGCGCCATAGTTCAGCATCAGAAATCTGGCTTCAAGAATATAGCTGGTCGAAACGCCTGGAATTGATCCCGAGGTTTCGCACATACAAGAAGACGATGAACTACATCCTACGCAGTGACCTTCTTTTCTACAGCCTGCCGAACTTCGACTTGAACAACATCTTTCATCAGCTGCACCTGTTGCGCCACACTTCTCAATACGCCCAAGACATCCTGATTTCCCCGTACAAAGCCAAATTCTGCATATTTTAAGCCCTCTTCTTTGGCAAACTGTTTCACCAGCTCGCTTCCCTTTTTCAAATTGTGCCTGGGCAAGCGAGGGAAGAAATGGTGCGTAATTTGGAGATGCAAACCACCGTGAATGAAGGCCATGTATGGAGGACAGATCACGTCGGACGTGGTGCGAAGCTGGCGATGAGGGAATGACTCGTAAGGTCCAAGATCTTCGGTTGACATTGAAAAATGAGACAAAACGAGCTGCAGGCGCGCGTTAGACATGGATAGATAACAGCAAGATGGAAAGAAATACCTGGACATGCAGGGGACTAGTAGCAGCATGACTGACTAGGACATAGAGTAATGCTTTCTGCCAGGTTCCACAACCCCGAAGCACAGCGCTGAACCATATCCAAAAGCACATAATGCCTGCTATCTCCAAAGGCCAGGCCCATCTGGCACCGCGAGCTCTTCGGGTATCAAAGGCCTTAGAGAAGAGATACGTGTAAGAGCGGAAGTAGAGATTTAATCGCCCGAGAGAGAGCACAATATAGAAAAGCTTGTGTTGCATCGAAATGAAGAAACGCGAAAAGGCGTCGAATGATAAGACGCGCTTGTAATAAGTCGAGTAGATGTTGGAGAAGAATGAGGGCGAGATGGCGAAGAAAGGGAGGTGCTCGATGTCGGGGTCATGACTGAGCTGATTTGTGACGACTGGGATGAAGATAAGAGGATGTTGACAATGAGATATCATGCTTACGATGATGAACGCTGTGAGTCTGCCAGAACGCAATCAGCTTGATTCCATATCCATAAAGAACACATACATCGACCCACCATCCGACGCTCAAGCCTCCAATGAAATCTGCTATGAAGATAGAGACCAGCCGGTCGATAGTCCAATTGTGTGTAACTCCCCGATGAGCCAAATCGTGCACGAAAAACATGAGCTGGTGCCACATGAGCCCGAGAAACAAAGCACTGGTTATAAACCAATTATTTCTGTATGCGAAGGCGGAAAGAGATCCCAACAGCACGTAGCGCAAGACCTCGGGACCATAGCCTGTCAAATACGGTGTATCATACAAGCCAGCCTCTATCACCCGTTGATGAAGACGCTTGTAAGCAGCTGAATGTCGAGCTTGGACCTCTGGAGAGAGCTGCGATACCGGTGGGGTCAGTGACGCCAATGTTGGACCTGATGACAGCTGAGGAGTCGAAGCGTCTTCTCCAACGAGAAGTATCTCTGGGAAAGATTGGGACTGCAAAGAAGCAGCTTCCTTGTACCATTGGTTGTTTTTCCGAATCCATCCGACAGAAATTGGTGGCAGCAGAGGTTTCCATGCCTTTTCTAGTGTGCCTATGGAATAGCGCCGAATCAAATCGGTGGTCTGCTTGTCGTGATAAGCGTCTATCTCGTCGGTCGCGTCTTTTCCAACAAAATGTAGAATTGCGAGAGAACCGCCTGGATGTGCTTCAAGCCAACCCGTCGGTATAACCAGAACCTGGCCGTCGTAGATGATGATGTTTTGGCCTTTTAGAATTCGGTCGGTGACCTCGCTGGACGAGAGGGCAGACATGGCTGCGCAGTCGAACTCTGGACCATGGTGACATTTCTTGACAGACCGTCTCTTGTCTTTGTTTAGCTCTCAATGATATTATCTAGTCTCGACTCTCGAACCCAGACGTTGGAACCGCCTCGCGGAAGCTCGCTCCGCTCGCTGTCGCCGATAGCGACCATCATGATGGCCACGCGAGCGGAGATTGAAAAACATAAGACAAGCGAGCGGTAGAACGTCTGGTGCATTTTGATACGAAGCACCTACAGACCCCTTCTGCCAAAATTTTCCATCTCACCAAAATTTCACGGTTTCCTTGTCTGATGACTTGACACCAGACTGGAGTGTATAGATATGAATATTTCGACCATGTGAGATGTTTAGCAAGCAAAAGAGAAGGAAAAATGAGGCCGGACTGCTCTGAGCCCACCAAAAAGGTCCCAGATGTATTCCCGAGTTTTTCAACAACAGATGCTAGATACTGCCTAAAACTTCTTGAATTCAAGTCCAATGAAGTTCATGATGTTGTTACATATCTCGCTGATGCTGAAAAGCGACGGGACAGGTCAAATTTTGGGTCTGTAGGTGGACCCTACTGAAGTGCACCAGACGTTCTACCGGTCGCGAGCGATGTTTTCATTCTCCGCTCGCGTGGTCGCCACGCGAGCACCGGACCGGTAAACGGATGGAGCCGAGACTAGATATTATCGAGAGAACACTTCGAGGACTTGAATGGATTCAAAATGAAGGAAGAAGGAAGGAAGTAAATCGTTGTATTGCAAAAACAAAACAACAATTCGTTGCATGATAGGTGCTGTTTCAAGAAAAATGCCATTATATGGAAAAAAGGCGGTCTACTTGGATATACTACTATATCCAGGCGGAGGTTCGGTGCTCAATCTCTGTGCCTGCAAGCGCTCTCTGTCTCTACTCTTTTGGGTTTGTGGACTGTCTCCTCCGGATTCGTACTGAAGATCATTCATCTGGCGCTGGATCTCCTGCATCCGGAGCTCTAGTTCGATCTGTCGAGGAGAGCTTATTGAATAAGGATCGACAGACATAAGAGACGCGTCAAATAGCGGAGAAGCACGAGCTCGCCGTCGTTCGAGACGGAACCAGAGAAATAGACCGAGTGCCAAGGCGATAATGAGGGCAAGGGTAATGCCTGCGATGAGCCCGGGCGAGATTTTTGAGCTGGTGCCGTTGGGTGAGGATGCCCTGGCGTTGTTTTCCGGTATGGAAGAACTTGTAGTCGGCTGAGAAGTGACCGCCTCGGATTCTATCAAGGAAGAAGTCGGTGCAAAGGTCGTGTGAGCGAGTTGAATGAGGCTTGTTGAAAAGCTAGAGGAAGCGGAACTGATGATGCTGCTGCTAGCTCTGCCAACTGTGCTGGTACTACTACTGCTACCTCGGACGATTACAGGATCTGGGACACTATAAATTCCAGTCAATATGGTGTAGAACAGACTCAAAAAAACTTACGTGTAGATGGCATAGTCGAAATTGACATAGACATGGTGGTCTTGTCCAGAAGCACCGATGACCAGCTTGTGATCTGTGTTGGCGAGATTCTGGGCAAAGAAGACGAGCTGGTCGTACTGAAAGCCAAGACCAGGTACCGGTTGATGAGAAAAATTGCCCGCTAAGCTTCCGTCCAGTATGAAACTACTCTCGGTCAAGGTCGTGACCCCATGCGGGGCGTCGTTGGCCAAGATGAAGAAAACATATATTGCAGTTCCTGGGAAGAAAGCTTCAATGTCCTGTATCATTGGATAGATATGAAATAAACCTTTGAAGCTCAATTCAACGGTGGCCAGGGGGATGTCATCTGTCGCGGTGCATGCAGTCCAGGTCCCAGCAAAAGCCAGTGAAGGGATCGGTATGATACGACAATCAGGGCAAGTTGCGTTCCAAACACCGATTGTTGAGGGAAAATAGACTGGTCGAACGCCAGTCAAAGAGTCTCCAAGGGTGTCATCGATTGTCCGGTTGGTCGCCGCGAATACCGTGGTGAAAAGGAATAAAAAGAATGATAAGGTGGTGGCCAGCGACATGCTGGAATGCTGGAATAAGACGAGGCGTATATAAACAGTGATAAGCAGTGACAACCATCGAGCTGTCGAGAACTACTGACACCGTTGAGCAGTTTGACAGAAGATCATCACAGCGGATTGACCGAAGATTTTCATCTGGCTTGGCAACCAACAAGTGAACATTGGCGAGAGGATGTCGGAGAAGCTGGTTGGACTGAAGCAAGTGAAACAGGTACCCAGAAATGGCTGGGTTTGCCTCGTACGTGGACTCTTCCCTGTATCTCTCTTGGCAGCTTCGACATTCTATCACGTCCGACTCCGGTGACTGTTGGTCGTAAGGTGATGGTCATTTTCGAGAGAATCAGGTTCGAGGTTCGCAGAGCCAAGGAGATGATTGGACGAATAGAGATATTGGAATTACATATATTGACGAACAGATTGAGATTCGACATGGATTCAGCGATCCAACTAATCCCAGGGAGATGCCAGTCGTGCGGCATCCGGATTGAGTGGTCTGAGAAGAGAACAAGCATCAGGAATCACCGGACCTGGAACAACAAGAAAAGGGACAAATCACATCTTGGCAGGAGCAAAGAATGGGAACGCCAGAAGATCACAGCAATAAAAAGATTCAACCAATAACAAGGAGAAAGCTGCACACCTTTTGTGACCGAATAATTTCAAGGAACTGGCTCGCGCCTTTTTTGCTGTCTCTTCTCTCATCCACTGATCCACCTCATTCTCATTCAACTGATGCTCATTGACCTGACCATATCCTCCTGCAATCCACAACGAGAGTTCACTGGTACCGTGTTCGCGGATGCCGTGAGGGAAATGATTCTGACTGACCCGCAACGAAGCGATATGACCATGTTCAACGAGACAGGTGGGGTTACAGCTAGGATTTCAGCCGTTATATCATCGTGTTGAGGAGCTGGCGCTAGCTACCGTAGAACGGCACGAGCATCGTTAGAGTTGCTAGCAAGCCAAGCTCAATCAGCAGTATAATGATAAAGGACCATACCGTGAGAATCTCGGAGCTGACAGTGGAAGATTCCGATCGCGACAAAGCAGCAGCAACTCCATGTTTTTGAGAACTTTAGAAATTGATCATCGACGATCTTTATAAATGATTTCCAAGCCATAAGATGCGGTAACTGGATGGTGGCTCGAGAGTCGAGCTGGGTAGGTTCGGCGCGTGAAGTAAAAGGTAGTTTCGGAAACGTCGCGCTCGTGACAGACCGTCTTCGGGGACAAATGCTCGAGGCCAATGCTTGGACAACTTTAACGGGCTCGAAATGTCCCGATTTGAAGCTCATTGGTGATTGTATTGCAAAAAGTAATGACCGTTTAGTGATTCGGGCAGGGTTTCTGTTTCAAGAAAAGTGTCATTATAGGGAAAAAAGGCGATCTATCTGAATACACTACTATATCCAGGCGGAGGTTCGGTGCACTCTCTGTCTCTACTCTTGTGGCTTTGGGGACTATCTCCTCCGGATTCGTACTGAAGATCACTCATCTGGCGCTGGATCTCCTGCATCTGGAGCTCTAGTTCGATCTGTCGAGGGTTTGTACTGGAGCTTATTATATAAGGATCGACGGCCATAAGGGGCGCGCCGGATAGCGGAGAAGTACGAGCTCGCCGTCGTTCGAGACGGAACCAGAGAAATAGGCCAAGTGCCAAGGCGATAACGAGGGCAAGGGTAATGCCTGCGATGAGCCCCGGCGAGATTTTTGACTTGGTGCCATGGAGTGACGGTGGCCTGGCGCTGTTTTCCGGTATGGATGAACTTGCAATCGACTGGGAGGTGATCACCTCGGATTCTATCAAGGAAGAAGTTGGTGCAGAGGTCGTATGTGCAGAGGTCGTATGGCTGACGAGAATAAGGCTTGTTGAAAGGCTAGAGGATTCCGAGGAAGTGGAACTGATGGTGCTGCTGCTAACTCTGCCACTACTGCTAGCTCTGACGATTACAGGATCTGGGACACTATAATTTCCAGTCAGTATCACGTAGAGCAGACTCGAAAACATACTTAACGTGTAGATGGCATAGTCGAGCATGACAAAGACATGGTGGTCTTGTCGTCCAGAAGCAGCGATAATCAGTTTGTGATCTATATTGGGTAAATTTTGGGCAGAGAAGACGAGCTGGTTGTACTGAAAGCCAAGACCAGGTATCGGTTGATGAGCAAAGTTTCCTGCCGATGTTCCATCCAGCGTGAAACTGCTCTCGGTCAAGGTCGTGACCCCATGCGCGGCGTCGTTGGCCAAGATGAAGAAAACATATATTGCAGTGCCTGTGAAGGAAGGTTCAATGTCTTGTATTATTAGATCGATATGAAATAAACCTTTGAAGCTCAATTCAGCGGTGGCCAGCGGAATGTCCTCTGTCGCGGTGCATGAAGTCCAGGTCCCAGCAAAAGCCAGTGCTGGGGCTGGTATGATATAACAATCAGAACAAGTTGCGTCTCTCCAAGCACCGACTGTCGAGGGAAAATAGACTGGTCGAAGACCAGTCAAAGAATCTCCAAGGGTGTCATCGATTGTCCGGTTGGTCGCCGCGAATGCCGTGGTGAAAAGGAATGAAAAGAATAGTAAGATGGTGGTCAGCGACATTCTGAAATGCTGCAGATGAGAAGACGAGGCGTATATGAGGAGTGATAGCCATCGACTGTCGACTCGACTGCTGACACCATCGAGCAGTTTCACAAAAGATCATCACAGTGGATTTCCCGAAGACTTCATCTGCCTTGAAAACCAACAAGCGAAGATCGGCGAAAGGTCGTTGGAGAAGCCAGTGGACTGAAGTCGGCGATAAACTTGTATACAGAAATCGTTGCTCTGCCCAGCACGTACTAGGCTCTGCTCTCCTCCCTTGTATCACCCTTGACAGCTCCGATATTTTATCACGTCCGACTCTTGTGACGGTCGCAAAGTGATGGTCATTCTCGGGAGGAGTCTAGGTTCGCAGGGCCAGTGAGATGATTGGATGGTTGGAGATGGATAAAGGAGATAAATTACATTGACGAACGATTCGAGATGGGTTCAGCAATCCAACCACTGTATGTCTAGGTCGTCTGCCAAGACACCAGTCGTGCAGCATCCGGATTCAGTGGGGTCTATGGGAAGAAAATAAGCATCAGGAATCATCGGAACCAGGGAACACGCAAACAACAAAAAGGACAGATCACATCTTGGCGGGAACAAAGAATGAACAAGGGCCGACCATCATGCATCACAACCAAAAAAAAAAAGATCCAAAGAATGAAAACGATACATAGCGATACATACCTTTTCAATTTGCCGAACCTTCGACAGTGTCTGTCAAGCGAGATCTATGAGCGGACTCCAGACCACGATGGGAGCATCACATACAGATTCTGGTATTTCGAATGCTCAAGTCACCGACATTGGGACCCCTTCGCTCAGTTGGGGGAGATACAGCTGAATCAGATGCAGCTGAGCGCGATTACAGCACTCATGATGGTACGTTCCGCAAAGCGCTGGGAAAAATGCAGGCCTTGGATATCGCGGGCCCGATACGGGCCGATGGGCCTCAGAGGGCAGAATACCTGATAACTAAAAATGAACAATGTATTGGAATTTAAAGCATCAATCACCAATATGTGCAGCTGCTGTTCGTGATTTCGGAGCGTTGGAAATCAGTCGAAATCACCGGAGTGGCAGCAAGACAACGACGCGCTGCACGTGGTTGCCAGAAGGCGTCTCCTTGACTTCGACCACAAATTTTCAGGCTTGTAAAAGCTTCAGGCTTCAAGCTTTGAGCCTGAAGGACTTTTACAGGCTCCGGACTAGCTCTCTGATTCGATCTTTGGCCTGGGAAGCTCGACAATCCGGACATCCTTGTCTTCGGCCACGATGAGCAGAAGGGAATCGCGCGTCAGTGCCCGCCAACCCGACATCTTATCCGAATTTGAAGCCTGTACGTCGACACCCTTTTCTCTCCAGACCTAGCTAACGATCAGCTTTTTTCCAGTCAAGAAGAAATGCCTGCTGGCGAACAAGCATATAGCCAAGTCGGTCCTTATTCCTTTTCTTATTATCTTGGTACTCATTTTCAGGCTTAATGCAACGTTGAGCGTCCGGATCAACGAGCTCACTGCCCAGATATCGATATTGCAGGCTGAGAATGCCCAGCTCCGGTCGTCTGAAATCTCTCTTCTTGGTCAGCTCAGGCGCGAAAAAGATATCTCGAGGAGGATAATCGCTGAGGCAGAAAGTGCAGTACGTTCCATTCAAATATTCTATTCTCCGTCCTTTTTTGACAAGCTTGTATTCCCAAGGCTGCTGGATTATTCGCATCTTTGCGTACGAATTTAAATATTACATCGCCTCGGACGTCAAGCCCTAGTCCACCAAGAGCCACCCGTCGACCGCCTTATAATCCGAATCCAAGCCCTGGTTCACCTGTGCTCGGTCGTATAGCGAGACCACCAAATGTACCAGGGATCTATGAAGAAGACGAGCCTTGTCTTTCCGATGACCAGCAGCTCGACGAGCAGCCCAAATCCCGCAAAGGGCGGTTATCTGCCTCAAAATTGCCCATTCCAATAAGAGGTTTATCGCCTGTTCCACCGAGAGTTCCCTCTCCACCGCCTAGACAGATGGATTTTACGACAATGACGAAGCGACCTTCGAGGAGACAGAGCGGGCTTTTACAAGTCACGCGAGTGGCGACGCCGGAGGAAGATGATGAGGACATCGATGAAGAGGAAGTTGTTCCCAAGAAGGAGAAAGAGAAGGAGAAACGTCGAGCGAAAGCGACGGAATGGGATGCCAGGCAACCGGCAGAATGGGATACTCAACCCAAGGAAGAGGGTCCATCCGCTTTTAAGAAGTCGAAATCAGGGACGAATGCAAGTACATCAGGGACACGGAGAAAGGTTTTGCTTCCTGTTGACAACATCGGTATGTCGTCACCTTTCTATTTCTTTGGTTGGACTAAGATCTGTCTAGAAGCTCCAACAAGGACTTTCCTTGCATCATCTCCACCTCGGACGAGTCGTGTTCCAAGTCCACCGAGTCCACAACCATCTAGTTCGACACACGAACCTCCGGCGATACACCAGCCCACCTCGAATTCGCCATACAGACCTAATTCGAGATCCAGTCCGACTCCACCGCCTGATTCAGATCTAGAAGGCTTTGCAGGAGATACAGAGAGCTCAACAGGGGGAGGGAGGGAGAGACGAGTCAGGAAAAGCGTGAATTATACGGAACCAAAGCTCAATACGTGCGTTGACTTTTCATTTCACTCACTCTTTTTTTATTTCCTTCTTCCTCGCTCTTTTTCCTGCTAGTCACCATTCTGCCATCTTCTACCTATTATAGTTCGTTAATATCTAGGGTCAATCGCTTTCCGGGTTTGGTTCATTGGATTTCTCGACTTTTTCTCTCCCTCTCTTTCGGTCATTCCTTTTCTCTTTTTGTTAGCTTGGTATCGTCTCCGCTTCTCTTTCCTGTGCTAACATCGATCTCTAGGAAAATGCGGAAGCCAGACGGAGCTCCAGGCTCTTCAAAGCCCAGGAAACGCGCTTCGGCGGCCGCTGTGCTGTACGAGGATCCAGGTCTGTTCGCCGTTGGTCTGTCCGATCAAGGTCGATATTCAGATCGCCTTGGTGAAGAGACCGAGGAATTACGATCTTCTGCAGAGTTTCCTTTACGCGTAGACCCAGCCATGATCCCATTGCCTAGCTCGCGGCGTAACTCGTCGACATCTTGACATGACCCTGATGCAGCGTCACCTGTCGCCCGACGTTAGAAGGCGAAACCATATGCTGATGAGATGAGGAAGAAGTAGGACCCATTGGAGCTAGAAGGAAATCAAAAAGATTCACGTCTCGCGATGAGGGATGGGAAGTTGTGAGACGCTCGAATCTCATTCTGTCCATCGAGAACCAGCTAGAGTATCATCACTAACGAACATTCATCTCTCTAGAACATCGGCTTGAGAACATCCGACTTGCATTGCATCCGCGAGACAGTTCATCTTCAGTCGTTGATCCATCACGTCTGCTAGGTCGCCAGTTCTTCAATATCCATTTTCTTGTCACAATATCATGCCAACTGTAATCCAAGCTCTAGCTTATACACTCCATAATGCCAGCAGGTACATATTACAGTCATGAAATACACAGAGATGTGTCTAATTATTCAATACAAGTTTGAATTGGTTGGGAGCGTTGTATCCCAGTCGCTCCATCAGATATTTCTTGTCGGTCTCGAGGCATTCGAACCATGTGTATTCTCTCAGCCATTCTACATCGAGCATCAGGATCATTGCAACAACAAAATGCGACAAGCATACCTGATCTTCGAAACTGGGTCGGCGCGACTGCAGGCTGATAAAACATAGTCCTGGTTCCCTGGGCAGCATTCAGGCTGGCCATGCGCTTCATGTGCTCCTGAACTCGATGAGGAAGCTTCCCAAACTCCTCGTCGGTGACCATTGATTCCGTGTAGCTGTTCCGAGCTGCTTAGGGTTTGTAGAATCGAAAGGAAGAAAAGGAGGACGCACTCGCGATAGAGAGCAGAGAAAACATCGTCCAGCGTGATACCGACCGCAGGGTTTCCGGCCTGGACGATGGTGCACCATGGGCTCTTCTCTGTTACAATAATCATCTCGGTGACGCGAGGTACAGTCGCTGGTTCCTCTTTACAGGAAAAGACTTGTTGGCCACCGTCGTTATCAGCCAAATACGAGTTGCCTGGATTCACCAAGCAAGATAAATGGATATTGCAGCAGCAGCAGCAGCCGACTTACCCGTCGTGAAATCGAATCCGAGGGCCAGTTTGTGTTTGCGGGAAAGCAGTGGATGCAACTCCAGGGGAACTTTGAGCAGATAGAGATCGGTTTGAGTGAGAACTGGTCCATCTGAGAAAGAAAGTCAAGGACTGCGCCAAGGTGGCTCTTTTGTCCACGTACAAGCGCTGCCTGGCTGCCATCGGCCGATATCAGATGCCATGTATCCGAGCTCGGATGTTCACCAGTTAGCGATTCAAGTGGTTCCGATGAACCAAAGGAGAGCCCAGGACAGTCTGGGAGCCGTTAGGCAAGGAGAAAGAAGAAGGGAAAGAAGCGCTCAGGGTCGCGTGACTGTCGTTATTGCTGTAAAAAGCAGTCTTCATGACTCTGACCATTCAAAGAAGCTAATAAAGGATTTTTGGGCTGTTTTCAGGCTAAGGCTATCTTATTTTAGACGGTTGACGCGTCTTGGAGCCCAGATCTTAATGGCTGACGCGTCCTCCTTAAGCGCAGATGCAACGTGTAAGCCTTGAGGTAACATTAATATTCCTGATGATGTGGATAGGGGCGGGTAGATAAAATCTAATGCGTAAGCGTAGCAGAGCGTGAACGATAGATAAGCGGAAAAGAGACGGAAATCAGCGCCTTAGACTGAGGAGCTCGTCCAGATACTCTCCAGCCACTCGTAGAAACCAATGAACTTTGAATATCCACGAGATCCCGTGAACCCTCCGACAGTGAGAAGGAAATGACCGAGCCCGACTGAAAGAGTTTTTGAGGACAGAGAACAAGAAGAAAAGATTTGACCTACCCGCTAGAATCACGGCGGCTACATTGGCCACATTGTAGTTTCCTTCCTCCGGAGAGACATCTTTGGGCAAATTGGATACATTGCCCTCCGATATTTGAATGGCCTCAAAGACATCTCTATTGAGATGGAAGACGGAGTCTGCCTCTGCAACCACCGCCGCTGCAAACGATAGTTAGCCGGTTCAAGCCAAAAAAGGAGAGATGACGCACTCTTGACTTCTAAATCATCACCGACGCCCTTGTTCATTCCAGCCCGGAACCACTCCTTGATCCGCTTCATCTCTCCCTGTGAAGCGGCCTTTGAGGAACGTAGTTCTCTAAAAGAAAAGAAGGAGACTCCCAAATCTAGTTCATCGTCCAGACCATAAGCTTTCCCCAGTACCCGCTTGATCGTTTGACCACCAGAAAGGTCTCCAAGATAACGAACATAAGAATGGGCCAGTAAAGGGGACGGATCGTTCGAGTTGGAAACCTCCTGGATTTGAGCAATGTATTTCAGCATTGCTGGTGGAGGTTTCGCTATCAAGGTTTTCGCCACAGGATGCGATTTCCAAGATGACTCCGGGACTTGGAGGAGGTGGGAGATGTCGGCGGCCAGCGAAGCCGTCCGTGAAAGCAGCTGCGGATTATAGGTTGGCTCGAGAACCGGATGGGTGGCATGACGCTCCAAAGCCTTCTCAAACTCGCTGGAAAATAATCGTCATGAGAAAAAATGGAGGAAATGATGATAGCAGGAGACTGACTCGTAGATGTGCCATAGAATTACAAGGAAACGGACGTATTCCTCCTTGGGAAGCTCGCCCTTGAGCAGAGCAATGGCCCCGGCGCTGTGCTCTATCTCATCGTGGGCCTGTTTGGTGCTTTCTCGCAGCAAATCGGAAATGGGCAATGAAAAATCGAGGATGGACATTAGTGATAATGGTAGAGGAGAGAGGGAGGAGAGAGGTCGTCAGATGGCGTGATTCGGCAAGGCGTTTGGCTCTTACAGCTTTGTGAGGGCAGTTGCCAAGCAGTGAGATTTGCTGACACTCTTTGGGGAAAGATTTCCCCTAAAGGCAATCTTTGTCTAATCTTGCTTATCAGATAAGCAACCCGGATCCGAATCTGGATCCTGTCGCTTGCGTCTCGTCTTTCTTCAAATAGATATGTCCATCCATCCAGAATATATACATCTTATTATTTGAAAATATCAACAGCCAGCTCAGCCAGAAGATCGAAGGAGGGTTGAGAGGCATTCGTCCATGGTCCTTTCAGTAACTACCAGGCGATTCTGCTGAGAAAAGCTACCGGGAATGTCAGACGGTTACAGTCAAATGAAATGACCAGACGGACCGCTTGAGCATCAGTTTGCGCAATGCTTGGTGTCGGAGGAATCGAATTGGCTCTAGGTCTCGGGGTCTTCCTATACAGCGGGATGTCTTGGTTCTCTTCGAAGTCTGAGCCGACATCAATTGAGAGCATCGGCTTTGCAGCCAAGTTACTTTGGCGGGATAGCGGCGCGAAAGATGCCGTTACGATCTCCATATCATCGTCTTCGGGTTCTTCTTCTGAATCATAGTCAGCGTCATTCTCTGTCTCAGGCATGGGGGACTCACTGGAAGATTCGCTAGGTGGTCCAATCAAGACGCCGCCACCAATGACTCGCCAGGAAAGCGGAAATAAGCCACGTTTATTATTGTCCTCTTTGAGTGACAAGGGCTTTCGCGGGAGCGATACATGCTTGACGCGATCCGAGTCTGGATCATGAATGCTGTCCAAGGTTCAGCCGAAGAATGAAATAGACCTCCAGGCACTTGCAATGTACATGCATCGCCATTCGGACAGGCCATCAGTGACCCCGGATTGTAGAATTTGCATGGTTTCGCTGTTAAGATCATTAACAACATAAATGAAGATTCCGAAAGACTTACTCTTGTAGCTCTCGGCTTTCTGGCGCGAAGCTTTGGAACCATGAGAGGCTCTTGGTCGAAAGTTCGTCGGAAATCCAGCATGATTAAAGACTGGCGGCTCGAACATGCTCTGTTCAGAATACGAAGAGCGTTGGGATACTGACGGACTTTGCGAAGGGAAGCCGATTTGCACTGGATCTTCCGACCAATCATTAGACCATACTAGGCCTTGATCAGAGTCGGGAGTCGACGGCGCGGTTGGAGATGGTACAGAGTCGAATGAAGCTGCTGGAGATAGCACTGGTGGCGAAAACATCGGGGGGCCTTCCATAGTATATCCGGGAGTGCTGTAGACAGGCCAGACTGGAGAAGTAATGTAAACCGCATGAAATGGTGGAGCGGGTCCAACATAAATCGGAAGAGGTCCAGGGATAGCAGTTGACGGCTTTTCATTCGCTAAGAAATTCGCTTCAGTCAACATTTCAACAATGAACAAGATGCATACGAGAGTACAACATGTTTTCCTTCGGGCTACGGGCTGTTCTGTTGTAAGTTTATGATTATCTAGCGAAGATGAGACGCACCTTCAACTACTGGTGTCTCGAGAGTCTGATGTCTGTATCGACACCACATTCCATCGACACAACTACCGGCCGGAAAGAAATGGCAAGGCTTGGAGCTCCTCAACGCCGGCTGGTCAGTCATGACATGGGCAAAATCACACTCGTCTGCGGACAGAGTACATGTCCCGAGTTGAAAAAACTTGCAAGGTTTGGCTAAGAGAGATGTTAGGAAATACATATTGAAACAAGATACGACATACTGTGTCTTTTCTTGGTCGCTTTCTTTGTGGATCGCTCCATCAGTAGTCGAGGAAGGAAACAGAGTATCGCGGCCGCTCAAAAAAAAAAGACGGGAGGGAAACAAAAGAGATGGATGGCCTGTATTGTTAGCGCTTATATCCGTAGGAATTAGTATTGGTACCCCACTCGGAAATTTTGATAAATCGACAAGATCCCATCGGTCTTGAAGCTTAATATCCGAGAGAAGAATTTTATACGGATGAGACAGGGTTACGCGAGCAGGTGGTTTCTTTTGTTATACCTTGCAGACAATGTTGAGTTTGAAAACCGTCCCAAAGACGCGTCTTCGAGGCGTAAAACAAGGTTTTCGACCATGAGGAGCACAGATAATTGTACTTCGTGTCCATTGACTCCATTTGAGAAGACCGAAAGGTCACCGGTGGCGACATGAAGAGGATAGAGGAAGCTAAAAAGACAATAAGAACAGGGGTGACCCGGAGCATTGCGAATATTTCAACGGACCTTTTCCCCACCGCAACCAGCTTATTGTCCAAGAGGAACCTTGACGTTCAGCGTGTGATAGTCCCCGATTTTATCGTTTCGATCTGTTATTGATCAGAGACATCCATCGAGCAGAACAAGATAAGCGGATGTATTTTTCAGGCTTGACGTTTCTTGTAGCACTGGGACCATGGGTTGGCTACGAGCATGAAATTTGAGAGACACTATAGTGGGCCTTACGACGGATCGAGGGCCGAAAAAACAATAGCAGCAGACCCTGGTCAGACCGAGAGACCAAATCCGTACTTTTTATTGTGTTGCACATCAGGGTGGAGAACAAGATCAATCATCACGTGGCTCATCAATCATCCGTTTCTGGCCATGTCTCCGAGCTTTTTGGCCTTCCCTTCTTGTCTTTTCTCGGGCAGCTATTGTTCCAGCAACAACCCGGTTGATAGTTTTTGCCTTGGAATATTTCTCAGTGCAGGCCCAAGCTACTGTATACGTCAACCAATGCAGCAGCACAATAAGGCTTCGCAGGTTCGCAACCTTGTCGCAACAGTGTCGCAACCTGCCAGTGTACTTATTGTCTTATTGTCTCTGCCATGAAATGATAAAACTTTCAATCTCATGGAAATTATCCCATCGTCTCCGAGTCATCTCCACCCGTCCAATTAATCTTTTCGCCAATAATGCCCAGCGTCTCAGAAGGCGGCCAATACTCTGATGTCAGCACGCTATTAGCTGAGCTACCAGTACCAGAATGCGGCGAATTTCCCGGCGTTGGCCCAGAATTAAACTTTCATCCCCAGTGGAAGCACCTCAACGGCAATATACTCTTTTTTGTCGATGGCAAGGTCTTCCAGGCAAGTCTTCGTCGCAATCTCGTTTCTTCTTCTAAATAAAGGTTGATCAGGTTCACAGCAGCCAAGTTTTTCAACAGGGCACAGGCTTCGACCTGTCGCCATATTGCGAAGAGGTGTATCCCGGTCAGGTCCCAGCTTGGAAGGTCCAAGCCGCCACTGTCGAGATATTCAGCGTACTGATGGAATATTTGCACACATCGTGAGTCTTTCATACATCCATCCTTGCTATACCCATTGACCAATATCTTAGAAATCGAGGGAGCTGGTTCGACCTGACCAATATGAAACAAGAGTCCAAGCTCATTCAGCTTGCCGTCGTCGCTCTGACCTTTGGAGCTCACAGCATTTTCGGTAGAGCTGTACATGTCATTCACGCCTTTCGCACCTCCCACAATGAGCTTTTTGAAGACACGACAAACCTCCCATTTCTCACCCTTTTTGCTCTCCAGTCGCAGGATCCCACTATCCGTGACCTGGTCGCTAGCATGTGGAACTTTCATTTGACAAATCGCAAAGTCAACATTGAAAACGTTAGGCTGGCGCTGGAAGTAGCCACTGAACTCGGCATAGCGAATCTCGCTGGCGGTGCATATTACGCCCTGATGGTCGAAAATAATCTTTTGGATAATCTCAGTCTTACGACCATCGAATCTCAAAATCTCGCCAATGGTCGCATGAGGCTCGCCAGCGTCGACTTGTCGCTTGCCGCCTATCGATCATCATGAAAGCTGCGAGGACATTGGAAGATGTAATCAAGGATGGGTCAGTCTCTGGGAGGCGATTTGCCGGAAAATCGACAAGCTGTATCCAGGCGTCGACTTTCCAGAGAGGCTGCTCAAGATTCAGAACGAGATGCCCGATATGGAGCTTTTGGACGATGATCTAGAGCTCCGGGAGACTGTGACCGAGATGGGTATGACTTTGCCTTGCGTCGAACATGGCTGGCCTGCTGCAATTGACAAGTACCAGTTCATGTGCTCTGGGACGAAACTGCGGGAATATTTCCAGAGCAGCTATAGCCCAAATCTCTAAATCCATAGCCACCATTGCTTTGCATCGCTTTCGTATTTATCTAATTTACATTACACGAATTATACCCTGCTATCTCAAAACGTTGAGGAGAACGAATACAAGTTCTACTGTACTTAGAATTCCGCCAGATTATGTGATTCCTTGACAGCCAATTCGTGATCAAGGATCGTGAACTTGCTATGGTCCGTGTCGAATTGAATGTGTACGAGTTCCGGTATATCTAGAAATGCATGAGCGAAAGAAGACTGCAGAAGAAAGCTCTTACTGGGATGAGGCTCGTCAACCTCCTTCACAGAAAAGTCCAAAATGATGAAATCTGTTATCTCAGCCTGGATCCACCGCCTGTAGTTGGCCATAGGATCCAGACCCGATAGAACATCGTCCTCTCTAAGAACTTTGATAGCCCATTTCTTCGCTGGAATGTAGAACTCGATGCCTTTGCGACTTGTCGCAGAAGCGAACTCTGGCGAGACCTGGACGTCGACGAGGTCAAACATGCCACGATAAAACTCGTCCTGGTAGACAGCTTCCGCCATTCTGTCTTTTCCAGCAGCCGAAGCGCGATTTGGAGGAGACCAGAGCTGTGCGGATGTGAATTGTTTGATGGTGTCCAGGCAGAAACCGTACAAAGTGGTGTCGACGAAAATATCGTTGATTTGGGGAAGATGATAGGAAATCCAGCTATGGTTAAATGGGTAAGGGAAGACGTATCGTACCGCATCGTAACGCCGGGGACCATCATCAAGTGGATCCAGCTCTTCATAGATCCAGCCTCGTCTGTGGCATTCAACAAAAGCTCTAGGATCCACATGAGGATCGCGCTGGCTGATGAATCCGTCACGGAGGATCTTTCGGAATATACGAATGATGTTAATTTCATCAAAGTCTTGAGCTTGCGGAAGACAAAGGGCAGTAGGTTCCACTTTGATGTAGTCGTAGAACCGCTGTACGAGGTTCATCCGGATAAAATCTTCAAGCGTGAGTACCGTGCGACCGTCGTGATGGATGTCGGCCTTTGGGGAATATTAGAAGTCAAAACAGCTGGCAAAACTTGAAGAGACGCACCAAGAATCTGAGGAAGAAGACGACAAACCCAACATAGCCGCCGGACCATTCGCTCATCATCATGATCAAGTTGTCGTCGACCTTTTGAACCCCTTTTGCGCGCCGGACAACATCTTTTAGCTCCTTGTCGTCCAGAAGGAGGCCTACAGGGAATTCATCATTCCAAGTCAATCGACTAACCCAGCTGGCCATGGGTAGTAGGTTGACCCTTGCATCTTGATACATAAAACGGGGTGTTCCAGGGTCATCTGGATTTGGGTATGGACCTGCGCTACCATAATCGCAGACCGAGACGATAAAGATAGCATTCATCTTTCCCTGAGATGGTTTAAAGGATGTCCAAATGTCGGTATTGTCGTAGGTGAGGTGACATTTGTTCCACAAGATGTAGATCTTCTCCGACCTGTCTTCTGGTAGAGCTTCAAGCGCGGCCACGTATCGATAAGAGTCGTCCTTGCCAAAGATCTCATAAATCTTGACATCGGGCTCCTGCTTCCGAATGTAGCTGGCCAATAATCGCACGAGAGTAGTCTTGCCACTGGCTGGGAGACCTCGCATCTATGACCAGCTGAGAAACTGAAACGAAAAACTCCGCAAAAACAGATGGAATACCTGGACAAATTGGTGCTTTTGCAATTTATCATAAAGGTTCTTGACTGTCTCCTCACGCATGCTGACAGTTCCTATTGAATGGGATAAGTCTTCTTCTCAAACAAGTCGACTAGCACGGACCATCAGGATGAAAGGATATTTCCTCAGTTCCTAAACGAGGCAGATGAAGCTATAGCCCAATCAGACTGTGCACTACGGTGAACTTGAGGGTCATACCCGCAGAATCGTTGTGGTATCAGACACAAACTGCATCTCACGATGCCGAGAATCGTCCCATCGAGCGGTATTGTTCCCCCAGTCAATATAGAAAAAGAACTGGATGAACTCCGAGGTAGCCAGGAGTTTGCGAAAAGCCGTCAAGTCGAATGTAGAAGATATGAGCTCTGTAGCGGGCGAGGAATTGTGCTCTGATGCAAAGAAATTTTGGATGCTCGAAACATCTGGAGCAAGTGGTTCGTTCAGCTGTCAGTGGGCCGTTGGATGAGACTTTTTACGAAGATTTGACAATAACCAGCTCACCTTCCACAACCGCATCTGGGACTGGGATTCGGACCCGAGCTTGAACTCTTTGGCAGTACGGGAACAAAATACAGACCAGGTGGTCTCGGGACCTAGTGTAACTGCAACTGGCTCGAAGATCTTCTCAGGGGACAGCTGCAACCCGGTGATAGTGATACGATCCATGGAAGAATAATGGGTTGAGAGGTTGGGACAGGAGACCACTGGCTCATGACGGTGAAAATTTGAAATTGATTTCACTGCTGATTTGCAAAATGTCACAGCGACATGTGGCTTCGTCACACTGCGCCACTTTTGCATGAACGGCTTGAGCTTTCGTAACTTCACATTGCTAAGCTACTATACAATTATGAGCCGGTCGTTGAGTGCGACTGTGGTAGTATCTCTGAATTAGGCATTGAAATCATACAATTCCTTGAAGACCATGTTGTAGTCGAGTACCGTGAATTTGCCATGACCCTCGTCGAATTGAATGTGTACGAGTTCCGGTATATCTGGAAATGAATGAGCGAAAGAAGACTGCAGAAGAAAGCCCTTACTAGGATGACGTTCGTCAGCCTCCTTTACAGAAAAGTCCAAAATGATGAAATCTGTTATCTCAGCCTGGATCCACCGCTTGTAGTTCGCCCTGTGATCCCGACCTGGAAGAAGATCGTCCTCCCGAAGAACCTTGATGGCCCATTTCTTTGCTGGAATGTAAAACTCGATGCCTTTGCGACTTGTCGTGGAAGCGAACTCTGGCGAGACCTGGACGTCGACGAGGTTTACCATACCACGATAGAACTCGTCCTGATAGACAGCTTCCGCCATTCTGTCTCTTTCAGCGGCTGAAGCGCGATTTGAAGGAGAACAAAGCTGCGAAGATTTGAATTGCTTGATAATGTCAACACAGAAATCATACAAGCTAGTGTCGATGACAATACCATCGCTCTGGGGAAGACATTGTGAATCCAGCTTTGGAGGACTGGGTAAGGGAAGATATATCAGACTACATTGCCCCAAGGGTCGTCCAGATGCAGTGGATCCAGTTCTTCATAGATCTAGCCTCGCCGGTGACACACATCGAGCGCTCCAGCATCCACCAAAGGCTCGCGCTGGCTGACGAATCCGTCACGGAGGATCTTTCGAAATATCCGAATAATATTGATTTCACCGAGGTTTTGGGCTTGCGGAAGAGAAAGGGCAGTAGGTTCCGCTTTGATATAGTCGTAGAACCGCTGTGCGAGGTTGATCTGGATAAAATCTTCAAGGGTGAGGACCGTACTGTCGTCGCGGCGGATGTCGGCCTTTGTGGAACATTTGAAGTCAAAAAAGGTGGCAAAACTTGAAGAGAGGCACCAAGAATCTCAGGAACAAGACGACAAACCCAACATGGCCCCCTGACCATTCGCTGATCATCATGGTCAAGTTGTTGTCGACCTTCCCGCATCGTACAATATCTTTTAGCTCATTGTCATCCAAAAGGAGCCCGACAGGGAATTCATCTCCCCAGCATGTTTGATCCCTGCTGGGCAGCAAGTTAACCCGGCCATGTTGATCCATGATGAAGTGCGACCCAGGGTCGTCTGGATTTGGGTGTGGACCTGCGCTGCCATAGGGGCAAACGGAGACAACAAAGAAACGACTCCTGTTTCCCTGAGCGTCTTTGAAGAGTGACGACCAAATCTCTGGATCATCGTAGGTGCGCTGACATTCGTCCCACAAGAGATATACCTTCTCCGGGCTGTCTTCTGGTAGAGCTGAAAGTCGACGAGAGGCGTCCTTGCCAATGATCTCATAAATCCTGACATCGGGCTCCTGCTTCCGAATGTAGCCGGTCAATAACCGCACGAGAGTGGTCGAGAGTGGTCTTGCCGCTGGCTGGGGGACCTCGCATCTATGACCAGTTGAGAAACTGAAACGAAGAATTCCGCAAAAACAGATGAATACCTGGACAAATTGGTGGTATTGTAGCTTGTCATATAGGTTCTTGACTGTCTCTCGGCGCATGGCGACTACACCTATGGGACCTAGCCATCAATGCCGTAACAACCCTTCAGGTCAATTTTTTGTTAGCAGCTAATTGACCCGAAAGGTGCCAATGCCAGCGTTTTGTCCCTCATAACGGCAATAGCCGAGGACCTACTGGCTCTGCCAGCGTTGCAACTCTGGTGAGAGGCTAGATTCGTGTTGGACGTAGCAATTCGGTCAGTTCAGAGATGGTACAACATGCGGTTTCCGACTCCATTAGACTGGTCAAGGCGAAGGACTAAGAATTAGCGCTGATATAAAGATTGCTTTTACCTAGCAGAATGGAATGTGATGATCTACTCGACCAAATGCGAGCAAACCGTTCTTGAACGAGCTGAAAAAAGTAGATTTGGGACAAAAGACGCATTTTTATTGGCGTTATTGGTGAAACAAATGGAGGCAGCTATTCGATTTCTTCGAGACAGTAGGAAGGCTCCGGATCCGTCAGCCTGCTCATGCCCGCAGCGTTTCGCCTGTATTCCCCACAATGGTGTCTTGATCCTGGACGCGCTGATCATATCTTCATTGCAATGTTAGCTTCCTTCTTGTCTTCCAGTAAATGGACATGGGGGACACACATGGAGCTGCCGAGCATAGCAGTCTGGCCACCCCGCTTTTTCTGGAAACCTTCCTCGTCGCCGCAGGAGCCAAACAGTCCTTTCTCGACACCTTCTCCTTCAGTCTTGCCAGGAATCAGAGATCTAGGAGGAAATAATAAGCTTCTGGCGACAGGACCTTGAAGCGGAGACATACTGGCTGCCCTCATCGCCGGAAACACCATGTGGCAGGTCGACGAGACCGAGACGGTCCTTTTGATTAGCGAAAGACACCTCTCCAGCAGTCCGAGTGGGACTGAGGAGAGAATTAAAGGTCAGAGCTGGTGAGGAAGACTGAATGGAAAGTACCTGTCGAAGCGCTGTTTTCTAGCATCGAGCTGCTCCCTTGCAGCGTCAAGATGCTGATTTCCAGCAAGGAGACGGACAATAGGCCTGAAGATGGAGAATGAGAGGTCGGAGCAATTGAGGTAGGTTCGAAAGAATCGTACCTTTGGATGAGAGCGCGAACAAGAGCCCAAGCATCTTCGGTACCCTCGCCTTCAGGAGAGAGCCGAGCTGAACGGTATCCATGGTACCGGGAAACACATTCTGAATGATGTGCGACAGAATTGAGATTGAACATGGTGGTGGTGGGGAAGGACCTAAGAAATGAGCGAAATGAGTCTGCTCCGAACGGCAGGTCGCCGTCTATCCGGTAATCAAAAGTTTAATATTCCCTCACCGCTACGCGGGATTTCTCTCGCAAAGGTTGACAATATACACAAGAAAATTATACATTATATTGACAGTAAATGAAGTTACAGATTTTAGCGACTGCATTGAGGTAAAATATCGATATGGAAATATAAACAGTGAAGCGATAGACATCAGAAAGAGGACGACGATGAACGACAACAAGAGCAAAATACTGATAACTGAAGCCGAAGGAAACGAACAGGTCCAAGTGGAATCAAGCAGCTCCGGGCGCTGGCTTCGAAGGGGCACCTGAGGGTCCAGGAAAATGAGACCCGTGGCCTGGTGGTGGATAATTCGGTGGTGGATAAGCTGATTGCTGAGGATAAGCTGAATTACCATAAGGCGGGTAAGGATGTCCATAGAATGGAGGTTGTTGAGGATGAGGGTGCTGTCCAAAGCCTCCCGGACCATGCTGCGCGAACTGCTGCTGATCATGAACTGGAGTAGCTGTCGATCCGGACTGAGAATAATGATTGGGCTGACCGTAACCTGGAGGCGCAAAGTTTTGCTGAGGATAGTGACCATTGAAAGCCCCGGGATACTGCTGAGGATGAGGGTACCCATACCAAGCAGGTGGAATCGACTGAGCTGGATTGACTGAGGGAGCCGGCGTAGATGAAGCCAACACTGCTGAAGTTGTCGAATCAGTCAAGACTGGTGTCGAAGGCGCCGCAGCTGGAAGACCGCTAGGAGAAGCAGCGGGGTCTGGGCTCCTGGTGGCTGCATCTTGGCTTCTTCGTGCTCGCTTGGAGCTAGGTTCTTCCGTGGATGTTGGATCACGAGATCGCTTGCTAGACTCTGACGAATCTGAAACAAAAGTATCCAGTCAGTCAAGGCTTTGAGGTGACAATGAATTGACATACCGCCTTGGCCATCTTGCGATTCGACTCCACTGGTCAACGCCGATTCAGTTTCCTGTTTGACCTTGGCTGCTGTCGATCTGGTAACAACAGGATGAGTCCGAGTGCGCGACAGCTCTTCGTCGTCGTCGGTAGAGCCGTCAAAATCCTCATGATCCAGAGTCTCGTCGACCTCCTCGAGGAAATTGTCTTGTGCTTTGCCAGAAACACGACAACGAGGTTTGACTGCATTACCGGTCGACCTGGCTGGTCGAGTGGTTTTGGTGGTGGCGACAGCAGTTGGGAGCGAACGAGCAGGGCCTTCAAAGTCATGAGGTCGCTCTTCGCTGTGAAACAGACGCTGAGCATGGGTATGGGGATGGTCGGCAGGAGGAGGTCCATGAATAAGGTATGGAATCTTGC
>JARIHS010000095.1:0-199480 GCA_029320655.1 Mycena floridula | reverse complement strand
TCTTCTCTTCACCAGCCTGAACGAGCTGCAGAGGACACCGACTCATTCGACCTTCCATCTCCAGTGGTTCAGAAACCTATCAGTCGCCCTTCACGATGGCGCCGCTTTCAAAACTACCTCAGAACTCCCAGCACCATCATTGTCACAGAACATCCCATGAAGGATATAGAGGCTCCTGAACAGGGAAAGAAAAACATTGGGGTCAAGCCGGAAGAAGCGGAAGAAAACCCAGATTTGGTGGATGTTATTGTTGTAGATCGCTCATGGACGGACCAATCGGAACCAACAGCCAGCGACGACGATGAGCAGTCGTCGATTCCTAGTGTCGGTCTCGCTCCTGAAAGGTCTTTCGCCCACGACGTGCACGCCGTCGGAACACTGCCTGCGCTGCGCCGGAGAATTCTGCCCGCTCTCAACGCTTTTCTTAATCCAAGATTCGCTTCACCCGCGGCAGAAGCTGATTATCAGAGAGAGCTATGGGTTACTTCCAAGCCCTTGGCTTTGTTCGGAGCTGTTTCTTCATCTCGAATTGGGTTCTAGGAGTTATTTTCGTACAAAAACCCCTGGTTACTGCGGACAAGGTAACTCCGATGTTACATATTATTCTCATTGCTGAAATGATTCAGATTTATTATTATGGGGTAGCCCCGGTGCTCAGTGTTCCCTTGCTCTTCATGTGTGCCTACGATTTTCCTCGAGACCATGCAACGTTTTATCAATGCTTCTTGGCGATTTCGACATGGTCTTGGTACTTCGAATCAACCCTTGCTCGTGTCGTTTCCTGCTGACTGGTCACAGGTCCTTCTACCAGGTCCTATTCTTGTTCTTGTGCAACTATTACGGGTCCAGCGACGTTAGGGTGTTCACGTGTGGCACGAAGGACTTTCTATCGACCTTCTAGTGCGTAAAAAAACACGACTCTTATCTTTTCGAAAGCCTCATCTTTGTCTAGTTATACGACGGCACTGCAAACGTCGCCTTGTTCGGAACCAATCTTAAGCGACTGCCGGCTGTCATTGGCGCTTTCGGATTCCTCGTGTTGTATGAACACATTCCATTTTTGTGGACCGGTATTCTGAATCTTCTACAGCTCCTCGTGTCTGATCAACAAAGCGTTGTGGACTCGGAGTAACTTGTATCCTCTTTGTCCCTGATCAAGGGCTAAATCTCTTCTTAGACATTCTTAATTTCTTGGCGTTCCAGATTTTCCTCCTCTTTATGCATTACAGACGAGATATGTCCGAACGGTCAGTGTTGGTCGAGGTTCGTTGAGCAAATGGCTAATTTCCGTCAGGCATCTCAAAGTATTGAGGAAGAATCTGGAGTTGCAATTCGAAAGGACACGAGAGGCTCAGCTCAACGAGCGAAAGACGGCCGATTCAAAGCACCGCTTAACGTCGTACGTGTATATAGATCTTGGCTCAATGCTGCTGACTATCGATGTAGATATGTCTTCCATGATGAGTTCATTCTTTTTTGTACCTGCATTGACTTGACGTTTGGGGCAGCACAGGTGCGAGTACCTTTGAACACAGCGCTCTTGGCCGTACAGAACATGGGCGCCTCAGGAACAATCGCGAAAAGCCTCGAAGTCGAATTCAACGCCCTTGGAAGGAAGTCTGAGCCTGATGTCGAAAGGTTTGTTACTTGTTCACGAATTTGGTTCAAGACTAACGACAAGCTAGTTTTGAACGACGTTTTGGGTGTGTTTCTCTCTGCATAATTTGGACTGCTTCTGACATATCGCAGATTTGTACGGTCATTTCCATTTTCTTTCTCTGTATACCTCTAATTAAGCCTTCAGTAATCGCATGGACAATGGCCGATTTGAATCCCTTGCAAGGACCTTACGGTTTCATCAAGTCATCAGGTCCATGTTTCTACCGCTACGGCTTGCGACAGATGCCCGGAACCTCGAATTCGTGACTAACCTGACATGAAGATCGACGATGTAGCGCGAAGAGCTGCTTTTCAAGCCCTCGGAGAAAGCCCAGAAGTGATTGAAAAGATTCTTCAGGAGCAGCCCAGCGACGAAAACCAACCTTGGTTGGGTCGTTGGTGACGAGAACAGGCTGATGCAAATCGTGGTACAATTTGGGCAAGTAGGGTCAAGCTTCCATATCGTCATTTAACACGTTCCCCCAGCCAGCAATGCTTGCAAGTTCACCCCCGCTGGTGGCAAATTAACGATATCGACCAAACTGATTCTGCCTGAACACCGTCAACGAATGGATCTCCGGACCCAACGAAATTATCAACGCTCCCTTTCGGCTTTCCAACTGAAGGAGGAACATGAAGCGCAGGATTCTACTGGGTTTTTCAAGGACAAGATTGTCGTCCGGATCGAAGTGAGCGATACAGGATCAGGAATTCGTTCACAAGATATGGAGAACCAGAAATTGTTTTCGGCTTTCACCCAGACCGAAGAAGGACGAAGACAAGGTATTTGGTCGTGAACTTCTTGCGAATCTGGCCCTTATTCAGGCTGTCCTCAGGGTGGCAAGGGACTGGGTTAGGCCTGGCTCTAGTGCGGTTGATTGTTAATCTCAGGGTAAATCGCGATGCAAAGCATTTCCAACGTAAATGAACATTCCCTAGTCGCGGACGCCTTGGTGTCAAGTCTAAAGCAGGGGAAGGGGCAAATTGCTGGGTAGAGATTCCGCTTGGAGTGGGTTCTGCTGCGATCTTGCAGTAAGGGAGCCTATCACTCTTGGGGGCCACCGGATCCGCCAAGCGCAGTCCTCACAGGCGTTCAAAAAACGCAGAATCACAGAAATCGGCCGTGGCGACGACAGAAGACATGAGTGCTGATACTTTCTGTGATACATGGTCCAAAATCGGTACGAGCAGTATCCGCAATGCAAGGCCTCATGAATCAAGGTAGCTCACATTCCAATCTCCTTGGATACTGCTACAGTTTCTTCAGGTGGCCGCGGTGGAATTGAGCCTTGCAAGATACGATTCACATTCTTCAATACCTTCACGAACCGTCGAGATGCGCGCCACACCTTCGGTTCTTCCACCACAGCCTGAACCTCAGAATTCCTCGGATACGATGCGAGCAGTGGTTGAGAGCTCGCAGCGACCGACCCATATTCCCTTGCCTTCATTTCCGTCTCAGAACAGTCGCATGCTCTTCTGTTCAATCTTCACGTATCTTGTCCCCGCGGTCGCAGTCAAGTTCTGGCACTTTTCAGCTCTGTAGAAGCTCTCGGCGTGGATGACGACCCTCTACCTCGCTTGATGATAAGCAGTCTGCTAGAAAGATTGGGTTGTAGAGTCACCACGGCAGAAAATGGGGAAATCGCGCTAGGGATCCTTTTGGGACCCACTCCAACGCCTGCTAGCGATATCTCTGACCTATTCTGGATCAGTCCGAATCAGATTGCATCCCGAGATTCTCCATCGTTTTTCTTAGACAACCATATGCAGTGTTTCTGGACGTCAAACAGTAACAAAGTTGCGCTCTCGTGGAAGAACAGGTGAGCTCAGCCGAAGTTGAATCTCCAAGTCGCATTCTAATGGCTTTGTAGAATTCGTTGTAGGCGTCACGGCGAATGCATTAATAACTGACCAACATGTAGGACCTTTTTGAACTGTACAGTCATTGTACTGATGTTTTTTCAGGAGTACCTGGAGGCTGGCGCCGACCAGTAAGAGCTTGTTTATTCTTCTTCAAGATTCTTTGCTTACCTTTTTTCAATAGTGTTCTCACAAAACCTGTCCTTGAGCGCAGCCTGCGAGCATGCTGCAGCTCGCAGAGGACCGCCGTCAAAAGCCGACTGGTCAAGATTCAGATTGAAGGCCGTCGGCTTTCTGAAGTTATTTATCATGTAGCTTCATTCGATAATGTAGCATACATAGCTTCACTCTATCGTCTCCCTGTTTGAACAGTAATTTTTCATCTTCTTGCCGAAGCCCTAGCCGTCCCATCAAACACCTCCAAATCCGAACTTGATTCCTTCCGGATCCCTCGATCCGGACAAACCTACTTCTGCTTCTCATCTTCCAATATGTAAGCCATTTCTGCCTGAGACCTCTTTTCCATGGGAGCCAGGCCCCGGAGCCTAGACAGTGAACTAGCCATAGGGTTCAGGTCAGCGATAGCCTAAATTGCGCGACTTCTCTCTCTTGATGCCATCTAGAAGATTCAGGACCAGGTTCTATTAGATCTATGCACACTGTTGTTGCCACAATACATCGGCTGTCAGAGGCTGCTGTCTCCGAGATGATGAGGACAGATATTGTTCGGGGCCGTTCGACATCGCTTTTCCGGGGGGCTTCGCGTATCGAGCCACGGTTCAATCACCTTCAGTTCCACCTTTTCAGTCTTCAATTTTTGCTGGGTAACGGCCGGTCGGGCCATGCCAAAATAAAGCGGGCTCCACAAGGCGCATGCTCAATCAGGCGCTTTGCGATTGCTGCCCAGTTTTTTCTTCTCCGGTTAACTTCATTTCCACACTTCTGCCGTACTCTTTCTTATCTCGGCAGAATCAGCCTTACTACTTAAAGATGGTCGAGCCATGATGGCGCCCTCTTCCCCACCACCATGAGCGAACCACAACTGTCGGACGAAAAGAGTGAGAAGGGCTCTATCGCGGCGGTACCGGCCCTTGCCCAGAATTCAGACCCTCGATATCACTTTGATGCGCATGACTTGGATCGCGTCCAGCGTCGTTTGAAACAGCGACATGTTCAAATGTGCGTTAAAAGTCTTCTTCAGCTATTCCATGCTAATATCTGTCTCTCTATAGGATTGCTGTATGTCCTTGAGGGTTTTCGAGGGCCTTAACTCAAGATGTCACGTTACAGATCGCGGGGACTATTGGCACAGGTCTCTTTCTGGGATCTGGTGCCGCCCTTGCCAGTGCTGGACCTTTAGGCGCACTGATGGCATATGCATTAGTTGGATCTGTTGCTTACTCGTAAGCCAATTGCTGCTGTCATTCGACTCGCAACTGATTTCCTGCCTCAGCATGTTGGTTTCCATCGCAGAGATGACCACGTTGAGTTCAATCTTCTTTGACTGAACAATCTTTTGACGCCAAGTCTTTCTCCAGATGGGCTCCCATCTCTGGAACCTTTCCGCATTATGGCAAGCCGATTTGTCGGCGGTGATTGTTCGCTGTGACTGACAGTCATTTTACAGCTGCCAGATGGGTCGACCCCGCTTATGGTTTTGCATTGGGATGGAACTATTTCTACGGAAATGCAATCTCTATTCCGTCTGAGATCACGGCCGCCGTCATTATTTTGGGCCTTTGGGATTCAGATGTAAGTTTCGAAGTCTTCTTTGCTGTTTCGACTGACCGTGCGGAAATCAGACGAACCATCAAGCCATCTACACTGCGGTATGTGATCATTCAGAAACGGGAAAGTCAATCCTTATTGTCGACAGGTCGTCTGTGTTGCCGTTTGCGCTATCAATATCTTTGGAGTCCGGTAAGATTTGTTCGCTGTCATCTCCATTACGCCCTAATTGTGATCTAGCTACTTTGGAGAATGTGTGGCCTCGTTACCCAGTCTTTGTGGCGTCATATTAACCTCGTAACAGCCGAATTCATATTCTCTATCATCAAGAGTGAGATTTTTTTCCTCCGTTACACTGGATTGACGTTCAATTCTGATGGAACAGTCTGTTTGATTATTGGTCTCCTCATCGCTGGCCTTGTCATCGACCTCGGTGGAGGACCCAATCATGAGCGTATTGGATTCCGCGTGAGTCATACCGTGGATGTCAGATCTTCTTACTGAAGCTTTGTGCAGTATTGGAAGAATCCCGGCGCCCTGAACCGAGCAGGGCTTGTCAAAAACATTAACACAGATCGTTTCCTGGCTTTGCTTTCAGTCCTCGTGCAAGCCGCTTTCTCTTTCCAAGGTATGGAGTTGGTTTGCATGTAAGTCGACCGACCGGTCTCTGTCTTCTTCCTCTGATTAGCTTTAGCGCTGCCTCCGAGACCGAGAGTCCTCGTCGAAATATCAAAAAGGCTGTAGGCAGAGTGTTCTACCGTATCTTACTCTTCTATGTGAGCTCAAGTTGGGATCTTGGGTTACTTCTGGCTGATACTCTCAAAGATTCTCGGAATCCTTATGATTGGAATGCTTATTAGCTACGATGATACGGCATTGCTGCAATGTGAGCCCAAGATTATCGTTCTACTGCGATTTTGACTCTTTGGCAGCGGCTGGAAATGCGGCGCAGTCACCTTTCGTTATCGCCATGACCAGAGCGGGAGTCAAAGGTACTTTTCCCGTTTTTTGCTCGTTAACCCGACTCATAGGACTAGTTTTGCCTCACATTGTCAACGCTTGTGTTTTCACCAGTGCATTCTCTGCCGGAAACAGTTACCTGTTCTGTGCATCGCGTGTGTTGTACGGTCTCGGGCTTCGGGGTCAGGCTCCACGTATCTTCACCTACTGCACCAAGCAAGGCCTTCCTTTGGTTGCTGTTTTGTTCACGGTAAGTTCCAGGTTTTTCATTGCTTCTGCGCTACAGCTCGTTTGTTTAGGGCGCCTTTGGACTTTTATCATTTATGAATGTGAAGAGCGGAGGTGAAACTGTATTCAAGTAAGTCAAATAGCCTTCGGAGTATTTCGTGCGATTGAAGGAAACTAGCTGGTTTGTGAACATTGTGACCACTGGAGGATTCATCGGATGGTTCTCCATCAACTTGACTTATATCTTCTACTGTAAGTGCTCCAGCGTCTTTGTTTGGTTCGATGATATTGACATCGTTAGGGCGCGGAATGAGAGCGCAAGGGATCGATCTACGTTCGAATGTGTATCACAACCGATGGCAACCATTTGTGGCGTACTGGGGTATCTTCTGGAGTCTATTCTTCATCCTGGTCAACGGTTATGCCGTGTTCTATAAATTTACTGCGTCAGGTTTCCTTGTCGCATGTGGGTTTTCTTTGATTTGGATCTGAAGCCTCAGTCTGACGGATTTGCAGACATCAACATTCCAATTTTCATTGTGCTGTACGTCGGGTGGAAGGTTGCCAAAAAGACGAAGATATGGAAGCCTATGGAGATGGACTTTGTTACTGTGAGTGGCACTTTTTCCATTTAGAGTCCATTTGACATCTGGACAGGGCATACCAACTGCAGCAGAAACAGAGACACCCGAGGTTCCCCCAGTTACATTCCTAGAAAAGGTGGCCGAAAAATTATTCTGAGAGTTGTACATATATACATATTTGCATCGGGTTTCTCTATGGCGCGGGCTTTCTAAACTTTCCTTGCATCCAGACACGATACATTTTGAGCTGCCGTTTTCGGTTCACGATGAGGCGACGGTCGACCCCAAGCTGCTCCGTCACGAATCTCGGGTTGATACTCTGGTCCAAGGCAGATTGATCCGCCTCAGGCTCATCGGCGGGATCCCTTTTTGCGCCAGTAAACATCAGGGATAGCTCGCCTGGGAATTGAATGAGAAAAGGACACGATGGGCGCGACACCGTACATACCCAAATCAAAAAAATAAACTCGCGTTTTGTCTCCTCGAATATAAAAATTTTCTTCCAACAAACGACCTGTTTTGAATCGTAGCTGTGTTAGATCATGTCGGCCGTAATCGCGAAATACGACGAGGCCGCCCGGCTTCAAAATCTATTGAGAATTTGAGAGCGCTATAGATCAATAGATCTCGTGGCTGTGAGTCTAACCTTGTGGACATTGTTGATGGCCATCTGCCACTCATTTGGATGCAAGGCGCTCAGAACAAATACCAGGACGACAATATCTACAGTTGCAACATCTAGCCCAGGTGGGAGCGTCTCTGATGACAAATCCCAGACTGCTGCTTCGATAGATCCAACAGGAGGAGATGCATAAAGGGGATTTGACTGTCTTTGTTTAGTTGAGTCATATAATTTGAGACCAATAGCGCACCTGGACAAGTTTAACAGCATGACTGGAGTAATCGTACGCCAAAAGACGAAGCTCGGGATTTAAATTGGAGGTTAACATGGGGAAAACCGAGTTTCCAGCCCCTGTGGGGCTTGTAAGCGGGGCTGCATTAAATCAGGTTCGTATAGCTCACCGCATCCGATTTCAGCGATTGTTTGTGGACCAGCCTGGCTCTTATTAGTCCTATATTATAGAAATAGAATGTCTGATACTTGCCCCAGGTTGAGCAGCGCTCACAAGCTCGGGAAACTCGTTGTGAAGCCTGAATCAGGGTTAGGGACAAAGTTGTACAAGCATCTCGATTTACCATTTGCGATCTCGGAAGAAATTGTTGGCATTTGCTTTATAAAAATTGTCCCTTTACACGATAAGAGAGTGAACCAGGTGAGATGAATTAATTTACCAATGTTTTGCTGGTTTCTCGTTGTATTTGACCTTGTCATCTTCTGGGACTGGGCCGAGACGCTGTTTGGCTAGAGACTCTGATATTATTTCTTCTTGGTCATCCGGAGGAGGGACGTGGTCCCAGGCATTCTGGCTCCAAACGTCGGCCTCTTCTGTAAGGAATCTCGGACAGCCTGAATAAATGTTATCATGTTGACTTGCTCAGGCTAACCTGGATCCAAAAGGCGGTTTGTCAGAACTGACATCGTGGACCGAAGAAGTTTGTTTCAGTGAGGTGGTCGCCATTGGCTGCGCCACGAAGCAGTGTCGGAGAACTGATGGTGTGAAGAAGCCGTGGGCCGTTGTTTTCTCCCACGGTCCTCAGTTGGAGCGATCTTGGCATGGGTCCAGTCCCGGCCATTTCATTATCCATTATTTCTCTCCAGTCGAGCCACCAGCGACAGCTCAGCACTGATCATTATGTCTGAAACGGCATTTCCTCACCCAATTCCGGAGAATATCCGCGACGAAGATATCCAGGTAGAGCTCCGATTATCTCGAGAAGACCGAGTCTGACCATGATAGGAATTGTATGATGAGCTTTGGGAAGCTTATGCTGAGGAACAGGTCCCTGTGGCGGACGAGAGACTTGGCTCACCGGTGACCTGTGAGTCGAATATTCATCTCAACCTTCCTTGCTATAATGTGAGTATCGTCAGCTTCCCCGACACCGAGCTCTGGAACCAGCAAACACCAGAGTTCCCGCAAAAGCGGAAGACCTCTTCCGCCGACGCCTATATCTGCGACAACCTCCCCGGTCTCCTCGTTGCCGCCATTAGATTTCCAGTCCTATCGGGGCTCACAGCAGTTTAGCGCAGAAAACCTTTGCTACGCCCGACTCTAGCGAGAAGCGTGGTTCAAAAGCTGTCAACGGCTTCTCGAAGCAAAGTCCAGTCGCATACCGACCTCCTGGAAACCAGACTTTCAACAGTCCAGGGTCCAGTACCTCCAATGACACCCTCGAATACTGGAATTCACCAATGACGGCTACCGAGTCTAATCATACCAGTCTACTCCGAGAAAGATCTATCCGACCGCCTGGTGCTGGAGCTCCTTCACCGCCTGGCCAAAATTACAGCTCTGCCTCAGCTTTCGACGCCTTTACGCCCGATATGAATGGAAACGGTTTTCATTCAACCAGCTATGACCCCAGTCCACCTCAAATCTACCAACCTCCAGTTCCCGAAAAGGATAGCATCCCAAGCTACAGTCCTCCTGCCCATCATCCAGTATCGACCTATTTCAGAAACGTAGAAGATGCTTGTGGGTCCTCAAATTTCGTTAGTTTATCCACTCATGGTCCTTTTTAGATGATGGCTTCGAACCTTCGATGTATGATCCGCCGCCGCAACCTGTCGCATCTGGCTCGAAACGATATTCAGTCACCAACGGCGATTTCAATGATTATGACGATTATATTCCCAATGGCGCGGTTCAAAGAGGCCCTCCTGCGGCAAACTATCTAGCCGCTAGTCCAGATCAGTATTATGGTTTCGGTGGGGCGAATGGTGCTGATATGACCAGACGACCTTCTGAACTCCTGAATGCAATTGCGAATTACAACGATCCAGGCCATGTCGATCTTCAACCCGAGGAGGAAGAATACTGGGAGGATGAAGAATTCGAAGAGGATGACAGTCGCTTTATCAATTTTTCGCTACTTTCTCACATTGCGGTTCAGCTTCGTGACAAGGTTCCCCGTGGAACCCATGTCAAGGGGAGCATTCCTTATCCTCATGCATTTACAGGCAAGGACATTGTGGTACGTGCGTCGCTCTACTTTTTTTGGACCTACTAGAGCAAGAATCTCTACAGTCTACCATTCAATCGCAAATTCAAAGGGAATTGGCCATCAATCATGGGGTTTCGACGAGCGATCGCCGAGCTGCTCTTCAAGTCGCTCGTAGTCTTCAAAGTCAACTTTTCTTCTATGAAGTCGAATGGGGCGGTCGCATCTTGCAGGACGGTGTCGAAGATGTTTTCATGTTTCTGGATGATCAAGAAGGGGCATCGGATTCACCACCAGAGCGCGAGGAATTACCAACTGGTGTCATCACGGTATTGAGCAAATGCTATGTGCCGAGTTGCGGAGAGGGGAAACCATGTTACGCCCCGAGATGTCCGAGGAATGTAAGTCTAGACTTTACCTGCTTTCTCCTCCATCGCTTATTCGTTTCAAGGGCGACACTGCTGTCGGTCCAGTAGCAGGAGCAGAATCAGTACTGAGGACAACGATTGGTGGGACAAATTGGTCAGAAACAGTGCCAACTGAAGTGCTCGAATCGCTTCCCGCCCAGGAGGTTCATCGTCAGACGTGCGTGATTTATTTTCGACGGTGACCATGCTGATTTGCTATCTAGTATCATCCACAAGGTCATTGCCAAGGAGGAGCAGTACATCCAGGATCTCGATCTCGTCGAATCGGCATTTATCAGACCATTGAGGTCAGCCAGTCCTCCTGTGATACCGCCACATCAACTGGAAGACTTTATCGACGATGTCTTTGGCAACATTCTCGATCTTCGCGAGTGCAACCGGCGGCTTCTTGAAGTCATTTATGTCCGCCAGCGCGAACAATTTCCAGTCATTCAACGCATTGGCGATGTGTTTCTTGACGCTGCCACCGAATTCCGGTTCGCATATCCGGCTTACATTGGTCATTATCCGATGGCAGAGAAGAGATTGAAAGAGGAGATTGATGAGAATCCTGATTTCCGTCTCTTTATTGAGGTCATGTCATATTTTATATGTCGAACTTTGGCTAACGAGCTTTTCTCCAGAAATGTTCACGACATTCTGCACGTCATGGAGAGTCGCCGCGGTTGGACTTGAAGCATTTTTTGAATCGGCCGTCGGAGCACTTGCAAAAGTATCCCGTGCTTTTGACGGCTATTCATCATGAGACGGCTGACGGAAACCCGGATGGTGATTTTCTGGTGGAGGCGATTGAAGCCATCAAAAACTTGCAGACGGTATCACAGCTGCGAACTTTTCAATCTGCGATGGGCAGAGGGACAGCGGGCAAATGGGAATGGCATGATTTGGTGGCTGCTGATATCCAAAAGGGACTGACGAAAGACGAAGCCAAGCGACAATCGTACGACTTTTACGTGCTTGCATGACCTATACTGACTCCTGAGCAGTATTATCTTTGAACTTATCAAGGGCGAGATGGCCTATGTCAAGGATCTAGAGAACATTGAAACCGTCAGTGATGTTCGTCTTACGTTTCTTGACTTATAATAGCTTGACAGATGTATATCCGACCTTTACGAGCTGCGGATCCACCCATCATAGCTCCTCACAAGCTCGACCAGTTCATCACTGACGTTTTCCACAACTTTGCTGAGTTGCATGCTCATCATTCAAGACTTGTCGACAAGTTTCACGAAATCCAGCGCGAAGAGCATCCAGTGATACGAACTATCACTGCGGCTGTTTTCGATGCTGCTCTCAATTTCCGAGACGCATATATGGAATACATTCCAAATTATCCGATTGCGGCATATCGGATAGACGATGAAATGGCGACCAACTTGAGCTTTAGGGCTTTCATTGATGTATGTATATGAATCTCTTGAACAAGTTGTTTGCTAACTGTGGCTTTTCAGCACTGTGTTCGACATCCTGATGCTCACCGGCTCGATATGAAAAACTTCATCAATCGTCCTATTCCTCGTCTTCTACGTTATGAGCTGCTCTTGAAAGGTATACTCGATGTGACACCTCCGGGCCATGATGACCGCAGGGAGATTCCTCATGTCATCGAGGTTATCAAGGCGCTGGGCAAGGAGACAGAACCTGGAGTAACATCTGCGAAACAAAAGGTGGAGCTTTGGCGCTACAATTCTAACATTGTATTCAAGCCAGGAGAACATATTGTATGTCTTTTCTTTTCGCGCACGGTTTGAGCTGATCAAGATTGTCAGGACATGGATCTGCTTGATCAAAATCGGTCTCTGATATACGCTGGGAAGCTCTTGCGGCAACCTGAAAGCGGTCTGGAATGGAATGGCTGGAGTGAGCTCTATGTCTTGCTCTTCGATAATTACTGTAAGCAAGTCGATGGAACCTCTTCCGCTTTGTTAATTCTGTCTAGTCGTTATGACCAAGCCCAGAGAAAAGGATGGTATCACCAAGTATCATGTCAATCGACGGGTAAGCTCTTCACAAGTCTTTCTTTCTTTGCTTATTCTTCTTCAAGCCTATTCCTCTTGACCTGCTTACACTGGTCAACTTTACCGACCCACCGACTCAACGTGGCGCTGGGCTGCTTCGGAATTTAAGAGGCGGTGGTGGTACCAACCATACGAATCCCGATAATGCTGCAGATTCCGTCGACGCTCGAGCAGTATTTCCTTGTACGATCCACCACAATGGTCGACTGGGAGGTCCGTACATCTTGTACGCCGAGTCGAGCCAGATAAGGATAGAGTGGAAGCAAAAGCTAGAAGAAGCTCTTGGGCTGAGGAAGGTCGTGCAAGAATCGAACAAGGTTTTCGAGGTGGAAACACTCAGTACAGATACGTTTTTGGTGCCGTCGTTGGTCTCTGGTGCCAATGCGCCATCTTGGAACCAAGAAAACTCGTTTACTGGGAAAGTTACATGCTCGGTGCCTTTCAGTAAGTCGTCGATTCCGGTATAATGTATTTTCTGACCTGACTTCTTAGATACTCCGGATGGTCGAGGTCTTGTTGCAGTAGGATGTTCAGAAGGTGTCTGGATCGGTTTCCGCCACGATTCTAGATGTAAGCGACCTTTTATCTTGTTGAGCGTTCGTCTAATTGTTTTTTCTAGCTATGCGTCGTGTCCTTCACTTGAAGATGGTCACTCAATGTGCTATGCTCGAAGACTTTGGAATCTTTTTGGTCTTGGCTGATAAAGTAGGTCGTTTCGTTCGACGACGATAAGCTCAGCTAACAGTTTTCAGTCCTTATTTGCATACCATATTGAAGCTCTGGTCCCATCATCTCCTCAGAGCACACATGCGTCTGTTTCGGCACCTCAAAAGTTGAATGGAAACAGAGATGTCCACTTTTTCAGTGTTGGGACATTACTGGGTCGAACATTGGTGATTTACATGAAGAAGAAAGGAGTGAGTTGATTCGCTTTTATCAGTCAATCAACATTAACATCCCTGTTAGCTCGACAGTGTCTTCCATGTCGTGGAGCCCGTCGTCGACAAGATCAACGAGCGCACCAAAGCACCTGCTGGAATTGGTTCGCGATTTGGATTCCGGTCTCAAAAGTCCGATTGGTTCCGCAATTACCGAGAATTCTTCCTGCCTTCTGAATCGTTCGACCTTATCTTCTTGAAAGCCAAGATTGCTGTCCTCTGCACACGAGGCTTTGAAATCATGGATCTTGTCGAGTAGGTGATGAAAACGTTTGTTCTTGACCCATATTGACCTGGATCATAGTCTCAAGAGTGTGACTATTCCCTCGAGAGACGAACCCCGGTACGCCCAGCTCTCAAAACGGGCTGAATCATGTCGGCCACTAGGGATGTTTAGGACTCTAGTCGAAGAGGAATTCCTCTTGTGCTACAATGGTAGGGAATCCGCCTTTTTCTTGACCCAGGTTGACCTTTTGCTCTACAGAATTCGGTCTTTATGTGGACAAGCACGGCGACCCAAGCCGAGGAATACTTACGATCGAATGGGAAGGTGCCGCTGAGCGTGTAGCTCTCCATTCGCCCTATATCCTCCTTTTCGATACCCGATTCATCGAGATTCGACACATTCAAACGGGTCGTCTCGCTCAAATCATCCCTGGGAATGATATGCACTGCTTATGGGACGGGAGAAATACCAATTTACCGATAACCCAGCAGGAGCATGAAGTCGATATGGTCCAAGAGGCTCGAGTCCATGGTGTCATGAATGGTACAGAACCAGCTCGACCGCTTCGATCTGTGGCTCAGCATGTTTTTGAACTGATACCAACGATTCCGTTGTATCTTCCTGGATCTCTGGCTTCTCCAGCGACAGCGACCTACTTTCCTCAATCATTTTCACCCCCAGGCTCACCTAGACTTCGACCAACGACGTCGTACAGAGCTTGATCAACCTTTTTTGCTTGTATCTGATCCGTGTTGTATGATAAAAAGAGACGAAGGGGAATTTTCAATCAGTTTACTATCGCAATGGAAATGTATTTCAGCAAAAACGATCAGATAACAATGGATTCAAGCAAGATTTACTAGTTTAAGCTGGAGGTGGTGGTGGTGGCTGTGCACTTGGCTCTGAACCAGGAGGAGCCGGAGCAGCACCAGCAGTGTAGCCTTGAGCACCGTAATACTGACTATACTGTTGTTGGGCCCATTCTTTAAACTGTTCAGAATTGACGTCGTAGCCATATGCAGCCCTGAAATAATGTTAGATACTGAAGGAATAAGAAGAGAAAAACTTGCCAGTAAGCTGCATAAGCTTCGGTGTCGCTGGCAGCAGGTTGAGCTCCGGCTTGCGCGCCACCTGGAGGCGGTGGCGGCTGATCACCAGGTGGAGGAGGAGGAGCGCTGCCTGGCTGAGGTGGCGCATAGCCCTAAATAGTTTGTCAGTATCAAATATACTTCCCGAATCGTATCTGAATTATCAAGGTGCCAGCAAAAGGTTACGGGAAACAAGTCAATCAGTCAGGTGGAGAGAAAAGACCTACAGTGTATCCACCACCGAAGGTTTGGGCATGATGCAGTTCCATCTGTTGGTGGTTTACAATCGCTTGCATCTTGGCATGTTCCGAACGGACGACTAGAAGCAGGTCTTCGGTCAGCACTTTTGCTCTTGCGACTTGACCTTCTTCTGGTCCACTGCATCAAAAACAAGTCAGCATTCGAAGGGGACAGAGGAGATATTGAGACGCACGTTATGTGGATGTACAGAGGCTCGTCACTCTCACGACCAGTCTCTTGGTCGACGAATCCAGATCCAATGCCTTTGATTTGCACGCGGGTACCTGTTTCTTGTTGAATGTATTTGACAAACGAACCCTGCAGAAATATAAGCGACGACCTGTCCAAATAAGGGGAAACGTACAGTAGGGCCGACGACCTTTGCTCGAACGTTGAAATTCCGGATAGTTTCCAGTCCCACCGGCAACTTCTCCTCGGGCCATTTTCGCTGCAAAAATGTCAGAGGCTGATAATTCAAGAGCCCACTGGCACATACCTTCTCCCTCAAACGATCCTTCTTGTCCTCCACAAGAGACCCTAAATCAACAGCTATCAGTTCGTTCACTTTGTCGATCGCATTTCGGAGGCGCTCTGGAGTTGCAGCCATGATGTGAAGGTACAGCGGTGGGTCCTTTTCCGTAGCTTTGCTGCGATCTGGATACCATACACCCTTGGTGCTGACCGAAGCGCCTGTCTCTTCATTTATCTGGAACGATTCGTCAATATTTGAGTCAGAAAGAAAACGGTAGCAGGGCGCACTTGTTGCTGCGTTGTCCCTTTTGTGAGCATGTACCGATTCCTAACATCGTTAATATCAATGTCATGGGTAAATTCTGCATCGTTGTTCATCCCAGGAAGAGTGCCATTGGCGAATTGGGCCGCTATTTTTGCAGCGATGGCGGCAGCGGCTGCAGCAGCATCAGAGGCTGATTTGGTATCCTCAGCGGGTTTTGGTGGGGCCTCGGGACCTTCGGGGCCAGCTTGATCCCATTTTCGTTTTGCGGACATTGGTGAAGGAGTCAAGGTCGGGGTGTAACATGTGTGACGCTCCCTTATAAAACAGAATCTCTTTCATTGCGCGAAAGGTCTCGGTTGTCGTAGACAACTTCAAGGCACGTCTGTCAGATACAATCATTGTTTTCTTTTGCTCATATTGTTCTCCAGCTACGAATCGTTAAATTGTCCATTGTTGGCATTTTGGCTCATCTTGGCATCCTTGCTCGGCCCCGTTGGGTCGAACACCACCCTTCGTGGTCGGCTGTCTTGTCAAAATCTTCGCCGCATCTCTTTGTCTCTGTTAAGACAAAGAGGCGAACGCGATCCAGACAATGCAACCGCCATCTGGCTGCCGACCTTTATGCGCCAGTCTGGAACCTCTTTGTTGCCCGCAATACAAGCTCCTTCACCTTATATGCCCTGTCATTTCATTTGCGAACCCGAACCAGGTCCATGTCAGAACCTTTGCTCGCAATTCTTCCTCTCGATCTGCAGCGCCTCGTGGTCCAGATGGCTGCAGAGGACCAGGACGAGGCTTTGCAGCTCATCCTTGTTTGCAGAGAGTTTCATCGAATGTGAGTCTAGACCGGCTTTAATCGAATCCGACTGACATCTAACAGGGTGAAGCCGATTCTTTACAGGCATGTTTCCCTCGAGACGACATTTGCGATACAAGCCTTTGTCGACTTGCTGGGGCCTAACCCAGTCAACGGGGATGTTTCTCATCGCGCCTTTTATGCGGGGACTGTGAAGAGCCTTGTTTACCGCGACTGGGATGAAATAAATGGAGTTTTGGACGTCGATTGGGCATGCCTGATGTCAATCAGTTTCAGTCTGCACCAACATCTCAAGTCTCAGTCTCATTGTCGAACCACAGCAGCTGCAGCATCTAATATCACAACCTCGAGCCGATTTTGCTCAAATGATCCATTCTGGACGTTCTGCAGCACCTTCGTTGGCTCAATTGTTCGTTGGAAGAATTTCAGTTGTGGAAGCTCGACCAGGTTATTCCATCTTTCAATAGTCCGGATCCTTTCGTTACATGCCAGGCAGATTTCACCGGCCCAGTCTTTTCGTCTCTCACTCATTTGAGCATCTACATGGAATACGTGGACTTGGGAAGGGCTTGGTAAGATGAAGCAGCTCACGCACCTTTGTCTTCAATCTTTCATTGGCGACTCCATCAATTCGGATCGGAACCAGGTGCTCTACCTTCACAAATCGGTCATCCCTGGCTTTCCTGAATTCCTTATCACTTGCATCATCGACTTTGGGACATTGAACCGCATTCTTCAATATGGTTTGTAGTTGGCTCATTGAGCAATGCGATACCCGGATTGTCCCATTTCACATGTCGAATGATGCCCCCGACTTTTCAGTCTTGACGAAGTTGGAAGAATGGGTTATTGCAGAGAAAAGGGATGGAGAGAAGATCCTGTTCGACTTGGAGAAGGTCAAAGACTACTTCGGATGGAGCGAGACGAATCCACAATGGGTCGGACTGGAGAAAGGGGTCCAGGACATGTGGGAAATGGCAGAACAAGTGCAAGTGAAGCGCCAATTGTTGCAAGAGGTACTCGACTTGTTGAGGCTAATGGATGATGGGACAGGTCGGAAGAAAAGTTTCATAAAACTGGTGGCAAATAACTTATCGGACTTCCAATGGTCTTGTGCCCTTCGTTGCGATCGCTGCAATTCGAATTGCAGGGTGCCGACGAGGAATTCCGATAGATTATTGCTGTCCTGTCGCAGATTCCGAAGGTGAATGCTCTTCAGAACATCACATTCACACTCTTAATCAGTCCGGACATACCTCAAATTCTGCCCTTTGGGCCGAAATTGAAGCTGCTCTTTCCATGCCGAAATTTTCTGTTTTGAAGATCACCATCGAGGCGGTTGAACGGGAATGGTTATGGATCATGCCGCATGTGCCGGACGTGGCAAGCTTCAGGACTGTTATCGAGCAGATTAAGGGTACTCTTCTGCCACTTGACTCGCGAGGTATCCTCCATGGCAAGTAAGCTCTCTCGTTTTTCCACTTCCAAATTAAAGCTCATCAGAACCTCAGAACCTGACACGACATGTCTAGATTTGAATCTGGCTGCTCGCACTTGGTTGTGAACTTTCTCTTCATCATAACTGTTGAAAATCTTCTTGATGACGCTCTCGTGTCAGAATCTGTTTCAGCAGTTGTATTCATAATCGGTCCCTTTACTTACGTTTCTATCGATAGCTCAGTCGACGAAATAAGTGTCTCAAGCGCCTACCAGTACTGTAGTAGAAGACAAAAGTTGCGAAGATTAAGCAAACAGTGGCCGCTCTCCTTCCGAACGGCCCGATCCAACCGCTTTCACCTCAGTCCATGTGCATGAAGGTCCATGATTCGTCAATGAATCGTTGGACCCAGATTCTCCCTCCACAGGATCCCGATGCCCGTTGATTTTGAGGCTTAAATCGAGAGACTTCCCACGTTGGAAACTGCCTTCCTTCCTTCCTTTTCCATGGTTATTGGTAGTCCGGTGACCGACCCTCTATGAGGGAGCCCTGCCAAAGGAATATGGCTGGCGAAGAAAATTGAAAGCTCGAGACCGCCGGTGATACTCGTCGCTTTAGGACGGCTCTGAGGTACTTTATCGCGAGGAGTAATGGAGTAAAAATGGATTTATTGACATTACAGTGTTCTGAGGAAATGCCATGGCAATCGCGTCGCGTCTCTGGGCGCTGCATGACATCACGCCAAGCTCCTCCATCACTACCGGCAGTTGCCGTGATCCCAGCCTCTCTACGAGAGGTTTGCCTCTTGCCCCGTAGAGAGGCTAGTTACGAGCCTAGGTTATCGGTCAAACGTGTCTAATCCATCTTGATCAAACTGCGGACGTCCCGAATGCCTTCGTCTCGTCGCTGATTAACCGCTGATTAACCACTTGCTTCCTTCGATGTCTTTCCTTCCCGTTGCAGCTAACAGAGATCTGCGAGAGAGATAAAACTTGCCCTTGCTAGTCACGCCTGCTGTCTTGTCTTCAATCGACGTTTCAAGGTGTTCTCAAGTCACGGGCTTTATGTCTTGACCCTTCCATGCTGGATCTGTGTTCGAGTCGGAGCCTACGTGTTACATCGGCAGGAAGAAAGGATGATAAAGAGCTCTGGGTTGACTTTGATCGCAGTAGCTTGCCGAATGGTGTCGCAACATGGACGTCTCATCTAAATTTACCCCTGGATGGCAACATGAACCCTGCATCCAAAAACCTATAAAGTCAAAAAGCCTACGAAGCGATCCATTAGAAACTTCCCGCAAAACATGACTCCATCATCTTCAAGCGTCTTGATCGTGAGTGTTTCTTTAGGTAAGGTCTTGACAAGTACTGACATTTTTCGTGTCTCAGGTTGGCGCAGGCCCAGCTGGCCTGTGCTTGGCTTTGTCACTTGTACAGAACAGCATTTCGGTCCGAATTATCGATAAGCTACAGACCTATCGTATTGGTAGGAAAGGAATGGGAGTTCAGGTAAGCTGAATTCAAAGGTGAGATACTATTGTCTGAACTGGAGTTCAGCCTCGCACTCTCGAGCTTCATAAGTTCCTCGGTACTTTGGACGAGGTCTTGAAAAAGGGTGCTCCGACGTCTTTACTCTGGACATACGATCCACTTGATGGGACGAAAATTGTGAAGACAACCCAGGCTATTCCGGTGGATGAAGTTACACCTTCATGTCCATATGTACGGTAGTACTTGAGATACCGAGTCCCTTTGCTGATGATTCATAGCCAAACCTCTTGTGCATCGGGCAAGACCATCACGAAGCTATCTTCCGCTCTCGTCTGGAAGCGCTTGGAGTCTTTGTTGAGATATCCACAGAGCTAGTCTCGTTTGAAGAGAAACCAGACCGAGTCGTCGCTCACATGGTCCCCATTCGTGATGGAGAAAAAGTCGCAGAGACTGCCGAATTCCACTGGTTAGTTGGAGCAGACGGGGCCAGCAGCATGGTTCGCAAGCAGCTGAACCTGAAATTGCTCGGTGAGACCCGGGACGAGGGATACACGATCACCGGCGACATCTTCGTCGAGAAAGGATTATCTACTGAAGTACAACACGATTCAAACCTGCCACTTTTCTCATTCTTCTTCAGGCCTGGCATATATGGGGTTCGATGCAGACTCAACTGTGAGTGTGAGTCGTGACCGTCAATGAAAATGCACTGACGCTTCTTCAACAGTTTCAGTTTATTCGCTGCTGGAAGTAATCTCTTCACTTTCAATGCACGACTCGTCGATACCGAAAAGGCCAAGTAGATAACAGGACGACAAGAGCTGATAGACTTGTTCTACGAAATCACAGGAAGACGTGATGTCGAGTTTGGAGAACTTCGGACAATATCTCTCTGGAAACCCAACATTCGAATGGTCGATTCGTTTGGGAGGGGACGCGTTTTCATCACAGGAGGTAGGCAGTGGCCAATTTAGTAGTGAATCAAGGCTGACCACCAAGCAAGATGCTTCCCACGTTCACAGGTAAGGACTCGCCGAATCGGTGCTCGATTCAAGGCTGACCTTCACACGACTACAGTCCGAGCGGTGGCCAGGTAAGAAAGACTATGACCGTTGATCTGGAGTCCAATCTAACTCATGCCAGGGACTTAACTCGGGACTTCAAGACTCGTTCAACCTAGGCTGGAAGCTCGCTTTAGTGGAGAAGGGTTTGGCTCCGCAGAGCCTTCTCGATTCGTACAATTCCGAACGAATCCCGGTCATCGCCGCCATGCTTAACAAGACCACCTTGCTCCTAGATAAGCGTGCTGCGTCGACTGCGAAGGACGGAAGCAACTTTTCTCGTGGCAAGGAGTTCAAGCAGCTTGGCGTCAATTATCGCGGCAGCTCGATACTTGTCGACGAATTCTCCTCTGGAGACGATGTTCTTGATCCATATGGAGTTTCTATGGTTGAAGGGGGGCCTTTGCGTGCTGGAGACAGAGCACCAGATGCGCCTGGACTTTTAAACATCACAGAATCTGACGTCACGAGCCTTTTCGATACTTTCGGAACCTCGTACCATTCGGTTTTGATCTTCAGCGATGACATCAAAGTTCAGGAAGAGATACTTCTGGTTTTGCAGAAGTACCCATCCGAGATCTTCCGTCCGATGGCAATCTGCAAAGAGCGCTTGGGCCAGATGATTGCATTCAGAGACACTGAAGGTCATGCTGCTAAAGCATACAATCCAGAAGGAAGAAGCATGATTGTTGTGGTCAGACCGGACGGAGTCATTGGAGCTATTGTCGGTGGTCTTGACGGACTTTTGGAATACTTGAAGCGCGTGTTCAAGTGATATTTGGCTGCTACATGTAGACATCAATAATCAAGTGGGTTTTGCTTCCCAGTTCTTTAAAGTTAAGTGAAGAAACAGAAAGCGATAATCGCAAAATGAAGGATGAAATCAACTCACAACGGAGGGCAGAATATGAACAGAATAGGAAGAGATAACTGCGAAAAAGTATGCGATTCGAGAATCACCAGAGTCTCTAAAGACATGCCGGACATGGACTCGTGGTAACAAGCCGTTTTCGTTTGACAATCTGGAGATACATCAAGATTTCTCGTGCCTTTGACCAAGTCTCGAACTTGCTTGTTACTATGAATTCCTCCCGTCAAAAGTATCTGAGGCAGTGGTGGGTGGAAAAAACGAAGAATCTCGAGATTGAGCTCCAGAATGAGGCAACGAAGTCCGTGGGACAATAAAATTGATCATTCTGCGGCCCGGGACGGCCTTTGTCCTTTCCTCGTGTTCGCCACGACCTCGATGGCCCAAAGGTTACCAAAGTCACTTCATGTCCCTTTGGATAACTTGTCCCTCTCTGTGTCTCCGGACGTATGAATATCAGAGCCCATGGTCTTAATTCCTTAGCTCCGTCCGCATTTCCTGCGTGGGAGTTCAAGTTAGCTGGATTCGAATCATGTGATTCGCGATTCTGGCCCTTCTCATTTTCTTTCTCCTCTTCGCTGCTGAGTCTCGGTTCTCCTCGATCATGCTTGTGGTGGTTCTGGTTCCTCTCATTAAACTCTCAGTACAATTCGGAATGCCATTTCTGCATGTCATGGGGTCGGACTTTATCCCTGGGCCAGATGGATACATTCCGAAAGTCCACTGTCAAAGCTGGAGTGACGTTTACGCCACTTCAACGGACACAGAAGAAGCCACGATTCTGCTGACTATTAGAGCTGCTGAAGCGACTTTGCCGAGTGTTGGGACCTCAACGATTGTCGCTGGAGCAACTTTGACGAAAATCACTGATGCCACAGTCACGAAAGTCTCTTTTTTGATGAGTTCCATCGATGCTGCTGCGACATCCATTATCCTTCCTGTGAGTCTTATTTCTAGCGAATGTTACAGTGATCGAGTCGTCAACAGCAAATCCCTTCTATTACGACTCTGTCGCTGATTTGGTTGAACCGGGCCGTTCGGAGCGGCCGCAGTTTGGTTGATATTTGGCTCACTCTATCTTGCCACAGATACACAGATTGATTATATCTCTACGAAGGTTCTTCAAGTTCACGGATCCTTTTCAGTATGCCCATTTAACATCATGAATTGTAACAGTCTCAAGTTCTAAGTATCGCATTCAAAACAGCCTTAGTGTCCGAATCTTCCGGTTCTTTGGAGCCATCTTCCATGCTTATCGGCTCAAATGTGTTCAATTGAGAGGAAGCTCGAATTTGTGGGAGTAGTGCGGCCAGGACCTATAGCCAACATGACTCGTCATCAATGTAAAAAATCAACTCGTATTCTAATTCTGTCTCTTCCGCCTCGTCCTGAATTGCGGCGACAAAGATCGTAGAAGTTGATTCAATCTCAAGGCCGCCGTTCAAATAGACTCTAACACTTCAGGGACTGTTCCGAAATCGTGGGCTTGCATCGGAGGTATCCCTCTGCCTTCATGTTAGAGGCTATGTGTTCGCTTCGGCCGAGAGGAAGCATAATAACACATGGAGCTGAGTTGATCGCAGCTTGCCGAATGGATTCGCAACCAAGGAGAAAGGCGTCTCTTCAATTCTTTTGCCGAAAGGCAATGCGTCCCGTCCCATCTAAATTTACCAAGGCCTATAAATTCGATGATACTCAAACTATTCGAACCTATTGCAAACAGTATGGCCTCACCTTCAAGTATCTTGATAGTGAGTCATTCTTTTCCTTCAATCTAGTCAAAGTCAGTAATCACATTCCTCAGGTCGGCGCAGGCCCAACAGGCCTTTGTCTGGCTTTGTCTCTTGTACAGAATGGTATCTCAGTCAGAATCATCGATAAATTGCAGACCTATCGCCCTGGTCGGAAAGGAATGGGAGTTCAGGTGAGCTGTAGACTGATCTCAAACCACGATGCTGTCACTGAACGGCAGTCCAGCCTCGCTCTCTTGAGCTTCACAAGTTTCTCGGCACCTTGGACGAGGTCCTCAAGCAAGGAGTTCTTTCGTCCTTGATTCGAACGTACGATCCCCTCGATAGTAGGAAAGTACTTATGACGATTGAGGCTATTTCACCGGATGAAGCTACACCTTCATGTCCATATGTACGCTAATTCTTGAGATACTCTGAGTCTCTCTACTGATGATAGATAGCCGAACCTCTTGTGTCTCGGGCAAGACCATCATGAGGCAATCTTCCGCTCTCGCTTGGAGAGTATGGGAGTCTCCGTCGAGCTATCGACAGAGCTCATCTCGTTTGAAGAGCATCCAGACCGAATCATTGCTCACCTTGTCTCCATTCGCGATGGAAAAGAAATCCCAGAGACCGCCGAATTCCACTGGCTAGTTGGAGCAGACGGGGCTCGCAGCATCGTCCGCAAGCAGCTTAATCTGGGTTTTCTCGGCGAGACTCGGACGAAGGATACATTATCACAGGGGATATCTTTGTCGAGAAAGGATTATCGAATGAAGTACGCCACAATTTGAACTTGCCGCTTTTTCTGATCATTCTTCAGTTTTGGCATGTCTGGGGTTCGATGCATACTCAGCTGTAAGCCTGAGTCTTGGATCGGCGATGAAGGGTACTGACAATTGCTCAACAGTTTCAGTTTATTCGCTGCTGGAGGGAACAACTTGTTCACGTTCAACGTGCGGGTTGATACCGAAAAGGCCAAACTGATCACAGGACGACAGAAACTGCTAGATCTGTTCTACGAAATCACAGGAAGGCACGATGTCGAGTTCGGACAACTTGTCACAATTTCACTCTGGAAACCCAACATTCGAATGGTCGATTCATTTGGGAAGGGTCGTGTATTCATTGCTGGAGGTAAACAGTGGCCAAATCGTGAACAATCCAAGGCTGAGCGCTGAGCACCATGACAGATGCTTCTCACGTGCATAGGCAAGTGCTGCCCAAATCAATGGTGAATTCAAGGCTGAACACCATACAGTCCTACAGGTGGCCAGGTAAGAGAAACCATGACCATTGATCTGGCGTTCAATCAAGCTCATGTCAGGGACTCAATTCGGGACTTCAAGACTCATTCAACCTAGGCTGGAAGCTCGCTTTAGTGGAGAAGGGTTTGGCTCCGCAGAGCCTTCTCGATTCGTACAATTCCGAACGAATCCCGGTTATTGCCGCCATGCTTAACAAGACCACCTTGCTCCTCGATAAGCGCGTCATGTCGACCGCGAAAGATGGCAGCAACTTTACTCGTGGCAAAGAGTTCAAGCAGCTTGGCGTCAATTATTGCGGCAGCTCGATACTTGTCGATGAATTTGCCTCTGGAGACGATTTTTTCGATCCATATGGAGTTTCCATGGCTGAAGGGGGACCTTTGCGTGCTGGAGACAGAGCACCAGATGCGCCTGGACTTTTAAACATCACAGAATTTAAAGACACGAGCCTTTTCGACACTTTCGGAACCTCGTACCATTCGGTTTTGATCTTTATGTCGGAAAATTCTAAAAAGCCTAATGATTGGTAATGAGTGCTCATGACTCGGTGATGCGCCGGTGGTGACGTGAGAGGTGATGAGTCGCACTGAAATCTCACGGGTACCGGCCAACTGGTGATGCCGGTGAGTGCAGCCGCGGTCGTGAGAACTGATGACTGCCAAGGCTGTCGTGAGAACTAATGACTGTCCATGATGTTCGTGAGCACTGATGAGAGTATGTGAGAATCATGAAGACCCATGATAATCTATCACATCACGATTCTTAAAGCAGCCATTTAAGTATAAAAAGACATGCTCCCTTGTTAGTTCCTTATTGCTTGTTCCTCGCTGTACTGGTAATTACTCTTGTTTACAGTTAGTTGTTATTATTATTATTGTTGGTTAGTGATTTAGCCACTGCGAAGGACGTTAGTTGGTTAGTTAGTTATAGGGTTAGGGTTGGAATGCTGTTAAGTGGTTAAATGATTATTAGTTCCAGAATCGAACTTGAGACACTGACAATGAGCTTACTAAGAGACACGTCTAATACAGCGATAGAGACAACTACACCATAGACTTCTATTATATCTTTGCACCTCAGCCTTTCATGATAGTCTCCTGCTTGCCATCCATGCTACAATTGCAAGACAGGTATCGTTTCTCATTTCATTTCTCAATGTTACAGATCTTATTACCAAGCCGCACCTCCATATAAATTCGATCTTCACTGAAACGTAGACTGAGCAAAAGCGCAAGGATAAGCCTAATAGAAATGTGAGCCAGCGTCAGCGATGTCAATCATGGTCGAGGTTACCAGACGTCAGTGCTGTTACACAGTAGAAGACTTTGTCCAGGCTGAGTTGACGATGTCTTTCCGTCCGCGGTGGGAAGTGGATTCTGGGGGATAATGAGGAAATGGAGCTGCGCCACCATTGCAAAAGTCGAACCTGACCTTCTTCTCAAAGTCGGTCAGTTGAAGGTTGTCGCTGAGGGCGATATCCCAATCGAGTCGTCGACAGAACTCTAGTTCCATCCAGAGGATATCTTCTGAGCTCAAGTTCTGCTGCTGAGCCAGAGCTTGCCAGCAACTTGCTGATTGTAATCTGTTATCATAAAGAAATTTCCATGCCAGCCTAAATGCGCTAATAAACACCCTATGTCCAGAAACGAAGGATATCTTCATCAGGTCACAATGTTTGAAGCGCTCCGCCAAAAGTAGGGCACTGAAGATGACACAGGGTTCAGGCTGGGTCTCTTGGAGTATATGGGCAACAAATGCAGGAAGTCTTATTGCATTCTTGAGGCCGGGGTCATTACTTGGTGGGAAACGTGCATCCAAGAAGTGAGAGATGAGCTGAGCGAGCTCTGTAAAGCGAGATTCAGATGCTCCCGAAATTGGTAGGTCTTCCTACAAAAGCCCATGGTTTTCAGGTTGGTTCAGAATCCATAATTAGTTGACTCACAGCGGAATTGTTATCAGGGTGGTCCATGGCCGTCACAGTCAGGAAATCTTTAACAGCGCTCAGGCTCGTCTGATTCAGCGTGACCTTGGCAGACGTCGATGTTCTTCTAGGTTTTTGGCGAAGCCCTGGATCGTTTTTGACGATGGAGGATAGAATCATCAAGCTGGCAGGATGATCCAAGCTTTTACTGCAGTTCCAACTTGAAGGTGGAACAAAAGGTCTCAGCACGTGGACGAACATTGTCACGGTTCAGGTCTTCAGTGGCGGCAATTTATGTTCACAAAGTAATACATGACGACATTTATTGTATTCTATATTTCTAAGCATCAAGAGTTTTGGTGTTATTAGCACTGCGTGGATTATTACGTCGAGCCGGACGGAGCGGTGCAGGTCCACTGGGCAATGCAGCTGGCAGTCCTTCAATGACTATGGTCAATTCGGCTCCTTTCTGACTGATAGGTAACGAGGATGTTGTCCTGGCCTGTTTTGACGCCTTAGTGACACCTTTATTGGGAGCTGAAGATATTACTAGTATAGCGTCGACAGGACGTCGAGCCTGGCCTGCGACTGCTACTGCAGCCTGACGTTGAGATTTTGAGCCATCCTTCAGCTTGAGACAGGGAGGAGCCACAACTGCATCTTCCTCGATATAGTCTAGATCAAGCAAGGAGTTAGTTCCAGTCAAATCAGCCATTGCAGTGCACTTACCATCGATTTCAGATGGTAATACATCTGGAACTCTTGTAGAAGTCCTAGCAGATCTTGTTGATGGAGCAGCGATGGCGAGAGCTAGAAAGAAAATTGAGCGTGAGCTTTGGTTCCAATATGAAAGTAGCCTGACAATTTTTATCCGAGTCCGTCAGGTCAGAAAGACTGTCGTAAAGACCCGTGTTGTTCTGGAAGCTGCCAACACCTTGTTCCTGTCACTCTTCATCTTGCTCCCTTTGCTCTTCATCCTGCTCCAGACTCGGTTCCCCTTCATGGTCCACTTGATTCTTAGTTTGCGAGAAGCTTTCATCCTCGTCGCTGTGATTGCCAAGCTCCAAACGAAGAAGATGTTCGTTCATCTCGGCATCTGAGTCTTCATCCTCATCCATGTTGAAGGCTTCTTTGGGTGTTTTCGCAAACGAATAGCCCTCAAAAACCTTTTTGTTGTAGAAAGTCATGACCGCTTTGGTCTCTGATGTGTTTCGGGTATTAACCAGCATCCTCCGCCAGTAGATGAACTGGTCTCGATAAGGTATATTGGTTATGTCGCCTGGCTTGGCACTGAGCTCCGTGTCAGGAGACACCATGAAAAGCATCTGATGGATTTCGTGAGGGACCGAAACGAATGATGATGATATAGCTCACTATTACTGCTGCGAAAGCAATCATCGATTCGTTGCAGAAGGTAACATTCCAGAGATGGCCCTGAGTGTTGGCAGCACCAGTCATCGAAAAGAGCATCCTGTGAATGACCTGTAATCACCTCAGAAGAGATCAGAGCGAGCAATGATATATCAAGTACCAGGGTGAAGCTGTTGACCAGCCAGAGTTTGCGAGCGCGTGACATCAGACTGGGGTAGAGCAATGGCGGAAGTTTTGGCATTTTGTCTTTCTGCAGGTCAAATTTGAAAAGGGCTTGCAACTCGGAGCATTCATGACACATTTTATGACCTTTAACGGTGTTCTCGAAAAGTCCGGTTGGTATGGGGCAGATGAAAAAAGGGCCAAAAAGCTCGTGGGCTATTTTACGCATGTCATACAAAACCTGAGTCCGCTGGGCATTGCAATACTTGTAAAACTGATATAGTTTTAGTCTCGGCAATGTGCGGAATACAGATGGACAAAGACACTTACAGTATAGGTGAAAAGCTTGACCTCGCGCGCCATCTTTTTCATTTCGTCCTTGACGAGGAAGTCCAAAAACTCGGCGGGAGCACCTTGCAGATACTTTTCTTGACTAGAGAACCTTTCCTGAAGCATAAGAGGAGGATTGGGGCTCTTCTTTTCGAAGACAGATTCAGGGAACCAGGGATCTGTAGTGACCGCCCATTTTTTCCCCTGCTCTTTGAGGAATAGCTCGACTTCACCGGTGTGGGGGATCCTTGCGGACGGTGTGGAAAGCACGTTGATATGAGCGTATGCGAAAGAACAACACACACAACAACACCAACACACCAATACACTCTTTATATCCTCGATAAGTTCGGGTTTCTTATAATAGAGATAGTCCAAAGCACAAACACTTGTCTGTACTCAGTGTCTTACGTCTGGTCGTCTTTGAGAGCTTTTAACTGGGTTATAGCTTGTTTAAAGTGTGGTAACACTAGGGTTTGTGGTCTCTTGACCGAAGCGCGATTTGCACTAAGCAGTTTAACTAGAACTTGACTTGACTTGACTAGAGGTTCTCTTGCGAGACTAGAGGGTGCACTAAGCAACTAGACTAGACTAGACTTGTTCAAACTTGTTCAATTCGCCAAAACGTCGGTAACTGAGTCCGAGAAACAAAGTAATATTTATCCACAAGTCAGCTACTAGTTCCCAGCCTTGGTCAGGCGGTCACTTGTTACTAACTGGGTTCAATGCCCTACAATGTTCTAACTATTTACTACAAACTTAGAGTCCTTAAATACTGTCCAGAAATGATAACATAATGTTCTTGAGTCATTCACAGGGGTCTCCGAGTCGGATTGCCAAGGTGGCCGCACGACATCAGTCATCCTGCTATTAATAGTACAACCGGGTGAAACCTCCTAGTGGAGTCTCTTGCCGATCAGGTATTTCGAGAAGTGCAGAAAGAAGACAAGTCCTTTAGTCCCTTCTGTACTCTCTTATGTGATTCTCATCGTCTCGTCTTGTGTCAAAAGCACGTCCCTTAGTATGAACAATTGTCCACACTGTGGGTCCATCTTTATATAGGGGTACCCTTGTGGGTTGCCCTGATCGTTCCGCAATCATCTTGGTTTCCGCAAGTGACATCGGTCAAAGCTCCGGTCATGTAATCCTTATGACAATGGTCCGGTTAGAGCTCCGCTTAGTCTGTACTAAGGAGTCATCGCCGTTTCACAGTGCTAAGTCCTCCAGTCTTAAACAGACATCTTGGCTCGCAGGGTTTTCGTCATGTATTCAGTCTCGGCCATTATGTGAACACCGCTATTCTTCTTGTAGTCGTAGCGCGCCGTCTTTGGTCTTAGGAGTACCTTCTGGGCTGATAAGTACAGACACAAAGCACGGACACTTGTTAACGCTTGACATTCTTACTAGCAACCTTGAAGCTCGGCTCTAGCGCTCCATCAACGTCCCAGCAGTCAAAGAGATGCCAAACTGCCCAGTTTGGTATGAAAACAAGGCTGAATTTTTATATGCCCCATCATCTCCCCCACACAGAGATCTCAATTGTCCCCAATTGAACCCGATTGATACTCCAATGTGTAATTGTAGCGGTTTCTTTTGTTCATCCTAGCTTTCCTGAAGGGTACGAACCCTTGACTAGTCGTGTTCAATTCTGTCTCGTCTAATGCAGATCACTTATACAAGTGTTCGGCGGTATCATCGATCTTCAACAATCCCCGTGGCAAGGACACTTGTCCGTACTCCGGATCCGTGATTAAAAACGCGGTTTAAACGTGATCTTGCTCTAAAACACGGAGTTTTTCGTCTTTTTCAACCAGCCAACTTCGCCATCTTGGGTTATTAGGTCGCCCGCGTCTGTCGCCAAAAGCTCCCCTTTTTATAACCAGTGGTTAAAGAGCGCGGAAGTCTGCAAACCGATTTCCTTTGATGGGAATCTATTTTTAGCAAATCTCGATTTTTGCGACTTCTCTTCTTTAACCATTTTCGTCAGTGCCTTTTGCGAGTTCTCCGCGTTTGATGGCTTCCCAGGGCCTATTTCTCATTAATAAATAGCCTTGTTCCATCAAACTTAGCGCTAACTCCCATCTTTCCCGTCTCTAGCCCTGACACTTGTCGTCGCTGCTCATTCGTCATGTCTGCCGCTCGTGAATCTTCTATTGCTAGTTCTCGCCAGGTGTCTCCCCACGCCGAGGTTCCAACTGTTCCAGAAGAGCCAATCAATCCTGAGATCGCGGTCCTGCCCGTTGCTCCATCGTCGCCTGTGGCGTCGTCATCTCCTGAATCCAATGAGCCTGGTTCGTCTTCTTTTGCTAAGTCTCTATTTTGTCCCTTTTACTGACTTCGTTTTGCCAGTGCCCGAGCCTGATGAGCTCGAAGGTGACGCGGAGACCCCTACCAAACCTAAGAAAGGGGGTAAACCCTCTCCATCAACTGGTCTGTCTCACTTTCCCCTGCGCTCTCGTCTTTTTAACAGTGTTTCAGCACTTCGGTCGCCTGTTGACGAAGCTCAACCAGAGCCTAGTCCGCGTCCAAAGCCGCCTTCACCTGGTGAATCTCGTCTCTACACGTCGTTTCGCGTCTTTTGCTAACTGCTCCTTCTCCCCCTCACAGAAATCTAGAGCCTCCGGCTCGTGACTTTTATGAGTCCTTTATCCAAGACAACTCCTATACCGAAGGAGTATAAAAACTCAGCACGAACAAGTGTCCTTGCACTTTCCTTCTATACTCCAAACCTCGACCTTTCAAACGTCAGACGCCTCTCAGTAACAGTCTCCAATGTCATCCGAAGACGTCCAAATGTCCGCTGCCGAACCCAAGAAGGTCATTTCGTCGTGGACCGAATACCTCGCCGTCCCTTCTGAACAGAAGGAGGAGGCGTTGACAGGTATCAATTCATTACTACATCTTTCTGAGCCTTGATTAACACAGCCTCTCTCAGCTATGAAGACTCACGTAACTCGAGTTTGTATGAGCAAAAGCGTCAAAGGTCATGCAGGAGAAGCCCTACACGCCGGACTCATTCAGGTCCTGATGACCATCAATGGGGCCATTCCCTTCATGCCTTACACCGCCATTGGGCCATTTGTCGCTGGACTTCTTGATACCTTGGTACGCTGCCGTTCCTCTGATCCCCGACTAGTGTATTAACACAGCCTCTCACAGAATCAAAGCCAGACAGGAGGCATTGCTGCCGCCGCTAACTTTGCAGACAAACCCTCTGATATGCGAGAATGCATCCATCGTATCAAGGAAATCAACAAGGCTTTCAACGTTCCCGGTGCCGGCGCAACTGCCATTGGCATCGTACGTCCTTGTCCTCCCTTCATGAGCACGGACACTTGTCCTTGCTTGTGAAGTAACCGCTTTCAACTGTTAACTTTCATCCACAGGTTGCTCACGGCTATTATAATGACCGTCTTTCGCAAAAGACCGCCGAAGCTGAGGCCAAACCCAAGGCTCCTGCTCCTGCCAATGCACCACCAGCTAACAAGCCTGCGACTCCAGCTACTCAACCTAACAAAGCGCCGCCCCGTAAACGTACCAGGGGCCGTGCCACTCCTGTTAAGCCTACCCCAACCGTCGTTCCTCGAATCATTGTAAGAACAACAGTTCGTACTCCAACAATTGCTCATCATCTGCAGAAAAATGGTTTGCCATTATCTGCCTCCTCGAACTCGACTAATACGGTATGTTTCAGGTCCCATTTCCGTTCAGACCACTACTGACAGGCTTGCCCAGATGACAATCTTAGCTTCGCCGCCAGTCCCTTTCAGATCGACCTGTACGTCATTTTTTTTACCCTGAATCGTGAGAAGATGAACTCAACTATGTTTGTTCAGCTTCTCCCGTGAGTTAAACGTCTATCTCCAGACCGTGAACCCGACCAATCGCCCAGTACTATCGTCCTACGGTTCGAGAGCTGGACTACTGCGCGGTTCCCGGCCTTGATCTCCAATCCGATGCTTATCTTATTGTTCAGGCCCTCGACTCGCGTCGCAATGAGGACGACCCTAACAAGCGTGTTCGTCTTGGCGAATACACCGCCAGTCCCAACCCAGCTGCTTGTAAGCATCTCATCTTTTATCCCAATTTTGTCACACTTAGCGAGGACACTTGTTACAGCTGCCTTTCCAGACGTAGCTGCCACAGATGCCATTGCATTTGCTGCGCATGGCGAGGTCCGTAATTCGAGCCTGACCCAACTCCAGGAGCCAGCCCTTCGCGCTCACCTCAGCCACTTGCTCCGTGATATCCAAGCCAATGCTCTTCACATCAAGAGTCAGCTCGACCTTCATGACATCCTCGTCAAACAATACCAGGCCATTCACAACCAACTCGACAATCCCGGCCCGACCAATCGCAACGGAGATCCCATCGCTGACAAAGCCGTTTCAGAGGCCGCATCTTCAACTGTCGCCGCCGAAGAGGCTATGGATGAAGAATATCAGGACGCCGAATCTTCCCACGAGGCTATCCCCATGGATGAAGACATTGAGGAGTTGTTTTAGTCGCTCCTCAGCCTGGTAGCTTCTTTATTCCTTTTCGTCGTTTTATCCATCTCGTACTCCATACACTTGCATACAGTATTCCACTTCCTATCCTTAGTATAGGCACTTCGGCCCTCTATGCCTGATAGATATACCGCCTGCATTGTGTCGCAGTTTCCGAGACTCGTATTGTACCATCTCCTCTATTTATACTTGGAAAATCGAAGCAAACTTATACACGGCTTACAGACACTTGTCGCTACTCAAACAAAGTCATCTTCACCTAAGTCTACTTCAACTTCTTCAACATCGTCTTTTATTTCATCAGGTTTCAATAGTCTGATTCCTGACATCTTCGGATCTGGCCGAACCTTGTCTGGATACTCATCTCCGTACATCAGAGTAGTACTCTTGTCAAGCTTCAGTAATCCCGCCGCCGATAAGTCAATGAGGTTATGTATATTGTCAGGCAAAGGAATGGACTTCCGTGCTAAATAAGGAATGACTCTGAAACGAGCCACCTTGTTCTGCAGTACTGTTCCATCCAACTCTGCTATGATGTATGCACCTCCTCTTGAACGCCTGATTACTACCATGGGTCCCTGATACTTGGGTTTCATTTTTCTGTCAAGTTCCGCCTCAACCGAAGAATTCCTCAAAAGTACTAAGTCTCCAGGTTCAAACCTGTAGTCTTTAATCGTCTTAAAATGATCCGCTTCCATTTTCAAGGCTTCTGCACGTTTAGCCATATCAATACGACTGCGCATGTCCTCTACTTGGCTTTGATGCTTGGCCAAAGCCTGTGCCCTTGCTCCAATCAACTCGGCCCTAGTCATAGGTCCTTCCGGTGGAGACACAAGCCAGGTTGCTTCAACAATGTCCATGGGCAAGATCGGATGAGCACCTGTTACCATAAAGAAAGGGCTACATCCCTTTCTTTTACGTACAGTAATCCGATCTGCCCAAATAACATGGTGTAGAAACCAATACCATTTGCTAAGGTCATCACTACAAGCTTTCGCAAGTGATTTCCTCACATCAAAATGCGGTCTTTCAATCGCACCATTCGCCTTGGAATTATAAGGAGAGATTTGAATCCCCTTTATTCCATACTTCTGCTCAATCCAGGCAACGGCAGCTTTAAAGCTAGGACCATTGTCCGTAACAATTTCTTGTAAACAGCCCCAACGACATATTATATCTTCAAAAATCCATAGCCCAAGCTCTCTAGCTTTTTCAGTTCTGAGAGCCCTTGCTTCTGGCCATTGAGATAATTCATCTCGCGCATGGGCTATCCAAGTATATCCATTACTTTTCGGAGACATTTTCATGTTGTCCAGATGGACCCTCTGAAAAAGCGATGGAGTTTCTGTGGGGTACGGCGGGTTACGTAGTAGCAGGGTCTGTCGCTCTTGGCAAGCATGACAGGTCTGAACGTAGAACTTAATGTCTTTGTCCAAGTCTGGCCACCAAAAACGTTTCCACAACAATTCTCTTGTAGCAAAGAAGCCTCGATGGCCCAGGTAATCATGCCCGGCCTTCATCATATACATACGATGTTCTGGTGAGACCACCAACTGGTGTTCGGTCCCAGTATCTCGTTTGTAGAGTCTGTCTTCACTATCAAGGAAAAATCCACTAGCGTACCGCTTGAAATGAAGAAACTGCTTTTCATTCATTCCTGGCAACTCGATAGTCGGGTCCCTTAACCATCTCTTTATGAGTGGGATTCGAGCATCGTTGGCTTTCGCCTCCTCTGAACGTTGATCCACAAAATATGATTCCTGAAATTCGGGATCATATTTTTCCTCTAAGTCAGGTATTAATTTGGCAGCCAGCATTACTGCGACCACCTCTGGGACACCTTTCTCAACTTGGTCAAGAACTACTAAGTTACGTCTGTGAGTTTTCCAAGTAGCATGGTCTTCCTTAGCCCAATTAAGTTCTTGTTGAAAACAATCAACAGACTTCGCTAACCCAGTAGGGACACTTGTCCCTACTTGGTGTGGTAAACCCAACTCCAGCAAAGCCTGTTCAAACTGCAGGAAACCTCCTCTTGTGTCGATTTCATCTTTGAAGTCTTCAAATTCCAATGGCGGATCATCGCCGTTGTACTCTTTGAAGTCTACTGGGTGTATCGGGTCCCAATCTTCTTCAGAATTTTCGAACTTCTCATCCCCAGGCTGTCCTTTCCGTCGGGAAAGTCCATCAGGACCGAAGCCCTTACCAGGTACATGTTCTAGCTCGAAATGATACATTAACGTCTTTTCAATCCAACGGTTTATTGTAGCATTGGGTCCTGCCTCAGGATTCTGTAACATGCCCTTGATGTATTTCGCATCGGTTTGGACAGTCAAGTTCCTTGCCCCGAGCAGCCAATATTTAGCTGCCTCTAGAGACCTCATCAAACCAAAAAGCTCGCGCTTTGGTTGAGAGAAGCGTCGTTCCCTGCCATTCATAGTTATCGAACCAAAACGATTAAACTGAGGTTTCCCAGTATCTGGATTGATCTGATAAATATAGAATCCAATAGCTATATGTGATGAGTCAACTGCTAAGTATATTCTCCAATTATAGTTTATTGGCAATAACGCCGGACAATTGGCCAAAGCCTTTTTGAGCTTTGCCATGGAGTCTTTCTCAACTTCCTCCCACTTGAACGGTTGGGCCTGTCGTGTGAGCTCTACCAAAGGCTCCGCAATCTTTGCATAACCTTCAATGAACATACGACAAACTCCACAGGTTCCTAAAAAGGCCCTAACGTCAGAAAGGTCTTCACAGTCTCCCCATCGTTCCACTACACCTACTCAGTCTGTCGTGGGTTTCCGTCCTTCGTAGGTACATCTATGCCTGACTACGATAATCTCTGGTGCGCAGAACACTGATTTCTTGCCACTAAAGGTGCCACCAGCATATTTCATGCGCTGTAGAATCCGGTTACAGGTAATCATCTGTTCCCAGACAAATCTTCTGATTCCAGAGTTCTCAGGGATCGTCTCATATCCTCCTTTGCCGTCCTCATACCGAGTTGCAGGTCCACGAATGGGTACATCATCAATATAGGGTATGGTAAATTCGGGTATTTCGTCTTGCAAGATATATGTCACATCGTCATGGAATATTGGAACTGAATTAGTCCAACCCATTGGTAACGTCACTAGTCTGAGCGCCCCAAAGGGCGTCTGAAATGTTGTGAGATCACGAGAGGCTTCGTCCAGGAGCCTCTCGTCATATCCAACATATAGGTCACAGATCCCACCACAACTTCTGCCAGCAAAGTGTTCTGCTAATTGATCTGTGGCTGGCGGAACCCCTGAGTGTGCTATAGTAACAGCATTCAGTGGTTCCAAACTATGTACAAGACGGAGACTACTGCCATCCTTCTTTAATACACAGAACCATCTTGATCTGTACGATGCATTGGAAGGTTCATAAACCCCTGCATCGATTTTCTGTTTGATAATTGTACAAATTCGTTCATACAGTCCAGGGGGAATAGGAATATTCTTTTCAACCCAAGGAATGTGATCAACTACGGGCATCTGTACAGGTGGGAAAAACTCTTCCTTAAAACTTCCTCTCTCAGAGTCATCCCAGGCAATTGCTTCCTGTTGAATGTCTGACAGATGATGTATAAGCTTCTGTTCCTCCGGCCATAAGAAGTCCCAGTCATGAATTTTTTCTACAACTTTCATGCGTTCGTCAGTATATCTCCCCCTTGGTACCGGTTCTGGTGGATTTGGGTTCAAAGTCGGCATATCTTTTAATGGATCGCCTGTAATGTTCCGTATAATCCTTCCACCTGGTATCCCCAGAGGTAAATTTGCGAAGAGAGGTTTGACTTTGTCCTCGACCTTCTTGTACTTCTTTTTGGAACTAATGAAAGAGCTTCGGACTTCAGCTTCAGATGGTATTTCAGCTGTAGGCAGATCACCAGCACGGACACTTGTCTGTGCGAAGGAGCCATAACTTCCATCTGTTGCTTGATTCGAAACGTTATCCTCTTGTTCCTGAAGTTGTCGTCGTTCTGTGGTGATCCTGATTTTATCTTCCATGCTCAACGGTTTGCGACACTTGGTGCAACATTCCTGTTTACTGTAGACAAATGCCTGGTATTCACTCAATTTAGGCCCATAGGAACTTGCTTCTGTCAAGGCACGAAGCTGAAGCTTCTCTCGTGTCTTTTCTGATGCAAAACTCCCAGGCTTACGATCCTTCTTCTTTGCAGAAAACCAGTTCGTGTTGAATCCCAGTTCAGGTCGTTGTTCAGGAATCAAATCTTGGAAATACGCTTCCAACGTTTTTCCTTCTTTTGATTCCATAGATATCTGTTGTCTCGAGGCTTGGAGATATAAATTTCTAACCTCAACCTCCAAAAATCGTCCATGAGAGTGTCTGGGCTTGGCGGTCTGCTTTATTCTAGGTGCGCCTTGCTCATCTACTTCAATCACCACTGCAAACTCTCCCTGTTCTTCGACCAGTTCATTGAGTTCTACTGAAAAACCGAGGCTGTAGCATGGTCGATGTTCTTCTTGACTATTCTAGGTGACTTCCCTCTTTCAAAGGTTGGTACCACTGCGCACTGACCAGTGTTAGGACATTTCAGTTGAATGGTTTGACTTCCATCCTTCTTATTCTGTATCTCACTTTCAGTCACAACATCGAATGGTCTGCCAAGCAAAACTCGGTATGCCACGCCTCTTAAAACATGAATCTGGAGATAGACAGTAATTCCCGCTACAGTAAATGGTACATTTCTTGCCAATCCCAAACTCTTCTCCAAGTGCTTGTTAGCACTCTGCATGTGAATCACAATGGAAGGGTCCCAAGGAACTCCTAAACTCATTGCCGCGTCCTCACTCATCGATACAATCTGTGATCCTCCATCAAGTAGAGATTCCTCATGGTTTGCACCATTGATAAAAGGAAAAATGGACCGGAGTCCTTCAGACTCACGGGCCACGAACACTTGTTTTGGCTCCTCACCGGCTGGTACTGTTGCTAAGTAATTCAAAACTGGATCCGATATCACTATGCCACCAATTGGTACACCATGATAGGGAATGTCCTGGATATAAGCTGTTTTCACAGTCGGGAGGTCTGCAACATTAATTGCATCGCTTCGTAGAAGGTTTGATTCAAATGGCTCGTCTAAATCAGTCATAGGTAATTCTGGAGCAAAGCGAACATGCTTCTCGGTAACACTTGTCTGTGACTCGGGTCCTTCCTCATCCGATATTTCATCGTCAGAAGTTCCCTCTTTCACTTGATACCAAGTAACTGATCCACCTGCAGATTTTCCTTTAACTGGTTGCCTTTTCTTCGTTACCCCAGAGCAAAGTTCTTCTCTGAGTTCAACACTGGTGCCTAGTAGCTCACGATTTGTTGTGGTTACTGCAGCATCCAACATTTTGTTGAAAAGGGCTTTTGTCGCTTTGTCACTCTGTAACTCCGCGAGGTTCTTGTAATCCTTAGACAGCTTGTTTTCCCTTACGTCTACCGTTTCTTTGGGAAGAGTAGTCTTACCCAACGGTCTTTCCACAGGAAGTCGTTGTGGGGGATCCTTGCGGACGGTGTGGAAAGCACGTTGATATGAGCGTATGCGAAAGAACAATACACACAACAACACCAACACACCAATACACTCTTTATATCCTCGATAAGTTCGGGTTTCTTATAATAGAGATAGTCCAAAGCACAAACACTTGTCTGTACTCAGTGTCTTACGTCTGGTCGTCTTTGAGAGCTTTTAACTGGGTTATAGCTTGTTTAAAGTGTGGTAACACTAGGGTTTGTGGTCTCTTGACCGAAGCGCGATTTGCACTAAGCAGTTTAACTAGAACTTGACTTGACTTGACTAGAGGTTCTCTTGCGAGACTAGAGGGTGCACTAAGCAACTAGACTAGACTAGACTTGTTCAAACTTGTTCAATTCGCCAAAACGTCGGTAACTGAGTCCGAGAAACAAAGTAATATTTATCCACAAGTCAGCTACTAGTTCCCAGCCTTGGTCAGGCGGTCACTTGTTACTAACTGGGTTCAATGCCCTACAATGTTCTAACTATTTACTACAAACTTAGAGTCCTTAAATACTGTCCAGAAATGATAACATAATGTTCTTGAGTCATTCACAGGGGTCTCCGAGTCGGATTGCCAAGGTGGCCGCACGACATCAGTCATCCTGCTATTAATAGTACAACCGGGTGAAACCTCCTAGTGGAGTCTCTTGCCGATCAGGTATTTCGAGAAGTGCCGAAAGAAGACAAGTCCTTTAGTCCCTTCTGTACTCTCTTATGTGATTCTCATCGTCTTGTCTTGTGTCAAAAGTACAACTCAAAGTATGAACAATTGTCCACACTATGGGTCCATCTTTGTCCAGGGGTATCTTTGTGTCTTGCCCTGATCGTTCCGCAGTCATCTCGGCTGTGGAGCAATGACTCATAGGACTCAGACATGACTCTGTTCCGCTTGACAACTAAGACAATATGCCAAGTGCCCGCAAACCATCAGTCATATTCTAAGACATGATGTCATCTTGAAACCTCCTGAGTGGAGTCTCAAACCGATCAAAGGTCTTCAGAGGCTCGCTTTGAGAGATAGATACTTTAATCTCTTTAGAGCACTCTTGTCTTTCGTCTGTCATCTGTATACTTGTGAAGAAACTATGTTATAGCACTAACACTTGTTTATGCTCATAGTCTCATCTTCAACTTCTTGATGTCTGGGTTTCTCCTGATCGTGCCTAAGTCATCTAGACTCCGCACAGGACTTCGGATAAAGCTCCGGTCATGTAGTGACCATGACACAGGTCTGGATAGAGCTCCGCTTAGTACAACCAAGCAGGTCATACTGCCATTCCCTTGTGTAGCTTCCTTCAGCCTTGAATAGACATCTTGGCTTGCAGTGTTTCGTCATGTAATCAGTATCAGCCATTTGGTGGACAATGCTATTCTTCTTGTAGTCGTAGCGGGTCGTCTTTGGTCATAGTTGTACCCTCTGGGCGGATAAGTACTAACACAAAGCACGGACACTTGTTAACGCTTGACATTCTTACTAGCAACCTCGAAGCTCGGTTCTAGTGCTCCATCATCGTCCCAGCAGTCAAGGAGATGCCAAACTGCCCTAGTTCGGTGTAAAACAAGGCTGATTTTTTATATGCCCCATCATCGTTTTGCTGCTGGTTGAACTGGAGGGACATTTTCATATCCACCTTCCGGCTCTTCACTGTCAACAATCTTCCGTAGAGTAGGTATTCTTTCGTCTTTTGGTTTGACAACTGCAGGAGTTGTCTTTCGTGGGGGCAAGTCCACATATGCCCGATTTGGTCTCCAACTCGTACTATCCACACCCGTTTTCGTATTAGATTTCTCCGGCGGCAGAGAGGGTGTCTTTTCCCCAGCCGCCTTCATCGAATTCAGGGAAAAACCGATGCAGCCCCTTGAGCGATATTGCTAGGTCCAGCACCATCATCTTGGGGGTACGGTAAGATAGACTTTCCATTAGGATCCAGGCTCGCGCCTAGCTTCTGTTGAAAAGCCTTAAACGTCTGATATTCATTCCAAGCCTCATCATTAAGCTGAAGGCCCGATACATTCCTTGCCTGCGTTAAAGGAGTAACCGGTGGCACAAACACTTGTTGCTGCTGCAGCATCTGAGAAGGATACTGCGTCATCTGTGGAGCCACTGCTACTGGTAATCTTTGTGCAAACTGGGTGCTCTGTATTGAGACCCTGGGTAGTTCGAAACCATCTGCTGCATTTGAGCTGCAGTAGGCAAATAAGAATGATTCACAGGCATAGCCGGAGCTGCTGTTCGTGCTCCAGCATGGTAATACATATCTTCCTGCCTTGCTGCAACTTCTGCCTCATAGCTCAACTGTTCAGCTGCATCTCCAGGGGACAAATAATACATTGCTTGATCCTTCCTGGAATGCCAATTCCTAATTCTTTCAACTGGAGTTCGACCTGGTAACATCCGGGAGATAGGTTCACCATTTGGTAAAGTTACCCGCCCATCTGGACCAATTACAGCTTTGCCTTCGCTTATCAATGCATTCTGTTCAGGACATTCTCGAGCCATGTGTCCTCCTTTGCCACAAGAGTAACAAATCGTACCATCATTATGATAGTGCGGTTGAGTTGATCTCAGTGCGTAGGCTGGATTTGGTCCGGGTCCTTGCTCAGTAGCTGCGCTTGGTGTCCTCGATTGCTTAAGAATCTTAAACACTTCAGCTTGAAAAGCTTCAGCTTGCTTGTTCTGGATAGTGAGGGAGTCTTTAATGGACGCCACCTCATTCTTAACCAGGTCAAAGTCTTCGTCATGTTTCTTAGAGCTCTGGTGATACTCCTGCTTGACTGGGGTATTACGGTTGTTATCATAAAGAACACTTCCATAACTCTGCTTACTAGAGCAAAGCTCTTTTGCAGTATCAAGCATTTCTCTCCAAGCCCATCAATCGTGTCTATGTCTCGGCTTAGGTGGGGTGCCTGCTGCAGTCAGCAAAGCACCTTTCCTATCCTCTTCGCGTTCCAACTTCGCCTCCAAGGCAGCACGGAAACGGGGGGTTAAACGTCCCATAATTCCATTGCACACTGCTTGGTTAGAAATTGGACAGTCTACGCCATTGGTATCAGAATATTCAAACATTCTATCCAGCTCAGGGTAGGTCTTTCGGTAAAAATCAGCAAAGCTGTCATAGTCCACGAGATCAATTGGCTCTCTATTCGGATTAAACCACTTTGCTACTTTGCCTTGAGAACCCATGGTATCTTCAGCTAGCTCAGTTCCATATTCTGAAAGAATTTCCTTGACTAACTTAGCACTATCTGGAGTCTTGAAATGCTTCAAAGACATCCAAAAGCGCCTAGTTTCTAAATCAACATAATTCACAATAGCTTCAACTCTTTCTGCCTCATCTCTAATTGATTTCTCATCCAACAACTTGATAGTAGTGGATAGATATCTAGGAATGTCTGCAACAGGCTTCGACGAATCCCAGCGAGGTGCTTTAGGATCCGTGTAGCTCAGCATAGCTCCTTTAGTCGTCATTGTAAAAGTCTGTGTTTGGGTGGTATTCGTCGGGCTGTTTGAGTTCGAATTGCCTGTCAGTGCTTCTGGTGTAGAAGCTCTAGAGGGTGGTAACAAAGTCTGAGAAGCGAGGTTCAAGTCTGAATCTGGAGTAGGGACACGTGTCGGTGCTAATTGTCTACGACGTTCAGCTTCCAGCAACTCTGTCTTCTTTCTGATTCTTTCTTTTCTTTCCTCGGCTTGTTGTAGAGCTCTTAATCTTCTCGATTCAGCGTCCAAGCTTTCAAGCTTAGCAGCAGGGCGATTAGGTTTAGAGTTCTGTTTCTGAGGCTTTGTCTGGGATGATCCAGCTACTGGATCAATGCTTAACTCTGAAAGTTCGGATAGCGGAGAACTACCACCGGTTCCTGAACTTTGTGGAATAAAGCTGGGGTGCTCTAAGGAACCTTGTCCTAAGAACTGGTCTGAATCAATGATGTCTTTAGATTTTTCTCTACTAGAAACCCTCGCGGTGGGCTCCAGATGTGAGGGATCCTTGCGGACGGTGTGGAAAGCACGTCGATATATGAGTATGCGAATGAACAACACACACAACAACACCAACACACCAATACACTCTTTATATCCTCGATAAGTTCGGGTTTCTTATAATAGAGATAGTCCAAAGCACAAACACTTGTCCGTACTCAGTGTCTTACGTCTGGTCGTCTTTGAGAGCTTTTAACTGGGTTATAGCTTGTTTAAAGTGTGGTAACACTAGGGTTTGTGGTCTCTTGACCGAAGCGCGATTTGCACTAAGCAGCTTAACTAGAACTAGACTTGACTTGACTAGAGGTTCTCTTTCGAGACTAGAGGGTGCACTAAGCAACTAGACTAGACTAGACTTGTTCAAACTTGTTCAATTCGCCAAAACGTCGGTAACTGAGTCCGAGAAACAAAGTAATATTTATCCACAAGTCAGCTACTAGCTTCCAGCCTTGGTCAGGCGGTCACTTGTTACTAACTGGGTTCAATGCCCTACAATGTCCTAACTATTTACTACAAATTTAGAGTCCTTAAATACTGTCCAGAAACGATAACATAATGTTCTTGAGTCATTCACAGGGGTCTCCGAGTCGGATTGCCAAGGTGGCCACACGACATCAGTCATCCTGCTATTAATAGTACAACCGGGTGAAACCTCCTAGTGGAGTCTCTTGCTGATCAGGTATTTCGAGAAGTGCAGAAAGAAGACCAGTCCTTTAGTCCCTTCTGTACTCTCTTATGTGATTCTCATCGTCTCGTCTTGTGTCAAAAGTACGTTCCTTGGTATGAACAATTGTCCACACTGTGGGTCCATCTTTATATAGGGGTATCCTTGTGGGTTGCCCTGATCGTTCCGCAATCATCTTGGTTTCCGCAAGTGACATCGGTCAAAGCTCCGGTCATGTAATTCTTATGACAATGGTCCGGTTAGAGCTCCGCTTAGTCTGTACTAAGGAGTCATCGCCGTTTCACAGTGCTAAGTCCTCCAGTCTTAAACAGACATCTTGGCTCACAGGGTTTTCGTCATGTATTCAGTCTCGGCCATTGTGTGAACACCGCTATTCTTCTTGTAGTCGTAGCGCGCCGTCTTTGGTCTTAGGAGTACCTTCTGGGCTGATAAGTACAGACACAAAGCACGGACACTTGTTAATGCTTGACATTCTTACTAGCAACCTTGAAGCTCGGCTCTAGCGCTCCATCAACGTCCCAGCAGTCAAAGAGATGCCAAACTGCCCAGTTTGGTATGAAAACAAGGCTGAATTTTTATATGCCCCATCAGCGTGACTGATATTATTAGTATTTGTGGCACTTTTCAAATCAAGTAGACCTGCAGATAATTCCAAAAAAAAAGTGGGCTGCTGGATGTTTATGCTACATATTATCGCAATATTGATTATCTGACAGTAAACCTCAAATTTATTAGTAGGCGAGTCAGAATCCGAAAAATGACTCGAGGCCCTGATTCGGATTCACCCATAACATCAAAACTTTGACCACCACGACCGCTGGTCAAAAGTTGCGATCCCTCGATCCCTCCTTTTCAATGTTCAACACAACGGTGAGTTAATCATGTAAGCAAAATAACATACTTAATATCTTCGCGACGATCTCGTCAGAAAAATCTTGGTGAAAACCCGGTCCGAAATCGAAAAGGGTATGAAGCCAGCACCGCAGACTCCAAGTCTGAGCTCACCTTGAGCTCTTCCCTCGAAGAACTTCTTATCTCAAGATTCTCCAAACCCGAATCCTACTTTCTCGGAGTTCGGCCGGGACCGCCTGACCTCAATGACGAATACTATGGATTCCAATCAGACTCCAAGGAAATCTCAACCTCGTCTGAGTCCTGCTCCATGAACGGCAGCTTGTACACAGACTCTGAATCTGACTATGAAGGCATCACAGACAATGCTGGACAGATCTCCCAACGCTCTTCCGAAGGACCAGTAATGTCGCATCCTAGGACGCATACGCTAGACCCAGATGTGAATGACTGGCTCGTCGCCCTGTCCTATACAGGAACCGATAGAGCGAGTTCCCCCATTCCCTTTGACAAGCTCGATGTCAAGTCCGATTTTGATCGAACTCCAACTGAGTCGGGGACGAGAGGAGAAGCTATGGCTTCGAACCTTATGTCTAATGATTCATCTTTGTTCGACCCGAGGACCGTCTCGCTGAAAGGAGCCAGCTCTAGCGGCACTCAGCATGCGAACCCCGCTGTCGGTTGTCAAGGTGGTGATGGGGACAGGACAATAAAGCAGATGAAAGAGAAGGAGAAACAGCGTAAAGGAGGTGGGAAGAAGGATGAGGATAAAAATAGGAAGGGGAAGAAGGGCTTGGACGAGAAGCCAGCTGGAGGAAATGGTCCAGGCGATCCTGATGGTGAGCCCGATGATCCCCGCGGTTCCACTGGCTCCAACGACAATTTGCTCCATCACATTTTTGGAGAGCTGGAAGATGCGAGACTTTCCACTGTCGCCACCTCCAACCTCTGCACTCCAAAACTATTGGAAGACTTCAGAGCAGTGACAAAGATCCTCGCTGACACATCGCGCTATTTTACGACAGAGCTCCGAGGGCTGATAATCTGGCAGGCGGATCTAAAGAAACCAGGCCAGGTGGTTGCTCTTGCTTTCACCAGGCTTCTTTGTCGTACCAAGCATGACATCACATCGGTCAAGGTCATGAAGTTCGAGCATCTTGTGGCAGGCGAGATTCGCCAAACGACGGCTTTCAGAGTCATCCGAAACCCGGAAAACCTATTCGTGGCTGATTGGAACACAAAGAGACTAGACTTCGTCCCAGAAGGTGAACTAGGGTGGTGGGATGCCAATGACCGTTGGTTACCTGTCAAGACGCAAATTCCCTTCGCCGACTCTAAAATCGCTACCACGATCGCCAGTAAGAAGTACAAAAACAAGGGGCTCTACACCGACACGCTCAAAGCAAAAATCTTCCGACCAGGTTCGAAAGAGCTGGATGACTATTCGTCTCAGCCCCACTTATGGGCATGGTAAGTTTTTTGTTGGTAATATATTATACGGCTACGCCTGACAAATATTTGCAGTTGCTCTTTCGAGGATCATGTTGGCTTCCTAGCCAAAATGGTTCATCAGGCGGTGGTCGCACAGCCGAGCGAGGCTCAAGCTCGCTTTCTGGATGTTGCCTTCTATTGTTTCTATGCTTCTCAGCAGAAAATGGAGGCTCATATGGAGTCAGGGAGCTTCATCACCGTTTGGCATTTAACGCTCCATAAGAGAAGATTTGGTGACCTAACCCAGTTCCAAAGCCTTGTAAGCACATGATTTGTTCACTTGATGAAACAATCTCTGATATTACTGACAGCCTTCGACACCCGAGGACAGAAGGTACCTGGCAGCGGTGAAAGAGCATCATGAAACACTGAAAGCTCAGCCGAAAGATCACCTGGATGCGCTGCAGAACCATCCCTTAATCAAGTCACTGTTTTGGGTCAAAGGAGACTTTGTTTCCCCTGATGAGATACGCTCACTCATTTTTGAGACCAAGCAATCCTACCTTGATTTTGACTATATGAGCAATGAGGTCGACGGCAACTATCAAGGTCTCTTTACTTCAGCGACATCCGTATGGACAGCAAGTGACTGGTATGCTCAAAGAGAGGTCATTGCCCATCTCTTGAAGACGGCAACTGTCGGCATCAAACTAGCAAAGCTGCTGGTGACCCTCAAGGGTGTGGATCGACAATTGCTCACGACCAACTTCATCGTCACAAGAGGGGCGATGAAATGCCTTAGCTTTCTCGCTCATACTCGTCTCATCGTCGACGTGATAAAATCCCAGAGCAGGGTGCTGTCCACTTGCGCACAGCTGGTGTCTACGCTCTCGCAAGAGAAAGACAAGCAGAAGAAGCAGATGAAACGATTCCTCGACAAGGAATCTCAACAGATCAATGCAGCCAACCACTTGAAGATCGATACCTACACTCATGGCGCAGTCGCTTTCGAGGCATTTCAGGCGTGGCGTGAGCAAACCCCGATACTTGTCGAGGCTCTCAATGAGTGCTTCCGGGACGATGTACGACATATGTCGTCCAAACGTTTTCAAAGTCCCACCGCAGATAAGTCTCCTGAGATGCAGCTTCCTGAAAATTTGAGCGTCTTCCAGCATGCTCCTTCATATTGCTTCGACGATGTCATGTTAATCAAAGCGGTTCTGAATCCTCTCAAATCTGACAAGCTGATGGAAGTCGTCATTGGTGTTGGTCTTCCTGAGTGGGATGTGGTTCGCCTATCTTCCATTGCCACCATCGTGGAAGGCTATCACCTGCTTGGCGATCTTCCTGAGGATAGGAAGGATATGGTCTGGAGAAATCTTCAAGAGATTGGGGTTGCCGATTTCAAAGGCACTGACAAGTCAAGTCCAGCGCGTCTGGCGCAGGTCAAAGCCGACTTCACATCCAGGCCAATGTGTGGAGGTACAAGCCACACCGAACTTTACAATCGGGTCTTCACGCCGATTCCTCCAGTCCGGCCTGCATCAGCACCTTCTGCTTCAGTCATGTCGGGTCAGACGACACCAGTTCAAACACCGCGTCCGAATATTAGAGGTTCGACGGCTTCGTCGAGGCTTTCAAGCGCCCTATTGTTGGCCTCTGATGGCGTCACTACCCAATTAGACTATGAGGCAACCTCAGCAGCGAATTCTTCGCAATTTTTTAACAAATCGCTGAGAAATCACCCCAATACATCCCTGCCTGCGTCACCTTCAACTCCTGGACGTACTACTCATAGCAAGCCCACAGAACAGGCATCACCAGAGCCAAAGGTGGCGTCGAAGGCGTCAGAAGAGCTGCAAGAAGATCCGCCTGGGGGCTCAAAAGCCTGCTGCTTGTTCTGTGCGCTGTTCTTCAATACTGACGGAGCGCTAGCGGCTGGTGTCCACTACCGCCCCTTCTGCATGTCACCGCCAGTGACTATGCCAGCTCACATTGTAGAGGAGGTGCTGGAAAGACTAGTTGACATTTTGAAGGACTTGATGCTCATGCTCTCCTTCAAGGAAATCGGAGATGGCGATGAAAGCCTCGTTTTCGAGGCGATGTCCCCTTTGCTGCCCAAGTCGGCATTACCGCTCTAAAGGATATTTGATTTTATATTGTAAACTTTACATGTCATAATGGTCGACAGCAATTGGAATCCGCAGAATGATCCGTAAGCAATCGCATGGGCATATCGAATCAGTCAGACAAAGACAGACAAGGTACTATCAGGTCAAGGTGTACCAGCGCTCGAATGCTCCCCTGATTCTTCCACAGGTTTGTCGCCAAATATGCCACAGAAGCATCGAGGATCAGATGCCTGCAAGTCTACTTATGCCTCTCATCTGCGACATCCAGGATCAGCCACTGAGGCGCAAGTTGTTCTTGTCACTGAAGCTCATGAGGCCGGATGGTTCAGCAGAACAAAATGAAATGATGGTGGTGAATACAATTTAAATACAATTCTTGTTTAACGATGGATAATATCCTAAAACGAGGTCAAAAGGCTGGATTTGCTGAGAGGTCACGATTTGGTCGCAATGCATCCTGAGACCGCGGTGAGATCGGACCGGCTCTCATCAGGTGCTCATGAGAAGGTTGGCCTCATGAGACCGGTTCAATTTTTCCAACATAGCGATGACATCAAAGTTCAGGAAGATGTACTCCAGGTTTTGCAGAAGTACCCATCTGAGATCTTCCGTCTGATGGCAATCTGTAAAGAGCGCTTGGGCCAGATTATTACATTCAGAGACATTGAAGGTCATGCTGCTAAGGCCTACAATCCAGAAGGAAGAAGCATGATTGTTGTGGTCAGACCGGACAGAGTTGTTGGAGCTATTGTCGGTGGTCTTGACAGACTTTTAGAATACTTGAAGCACGTATTCAACTGATATTAGCTAGAAGTGGATGATCAGTAATCTATTTCTTCAGCCCGATCATATAAAGTCGATATGTCGGAAAAAAGGGGATGGTCTCATGAGGCAAACTGCCTCGTGAGAGCCTTGTGATGCTGATCCGAGACCGGATCAATTATTGTGAGACATCATGAGGCTTACCAATTCTCGTGGGCCCTCTTAATCCAGGTCGCAGTCTCACAAGAGCCTCGCGATAGTTATTATGAGACCAGGCAAAGTATCATGAGATATCATGAGGCTTGCCAAGCCTTGCAAGCCCTCCTCAATCCAGATAGGATATGTTATACTGACATACCATCGTGAGAATTTACAAAAAATGGAAATCAATGTAAATTGGGCATCTCGGCATGACCGTAATGTAGTGCCGCTACTACTTATTTTCGGGCCATTTACGTTCTCTGTTGCTGTCCGCCCAATCTAAGAAGCAGCGTCAAAATGCCGCAGCCATGGGCCCATATAAATATCTGTCATTTCAGCTGAACCTGCAACATTTATCAACATTTACAGCTAACTGCGAAATTCGGGGCCATGCCAAAAAAATAGGTGTAATGGTCAGCAAGGCAGTGTTTACAAGAGCTAGTCAAACCAAAACATGGGCCAACATGTCCATTGCCGAACCCTGCTGAACATTGGTCTTTTTTTAGGGCTAGATGTAAATGATGCTGATTTGAGGTGAGGGCATTGCAGCCTGCTTTGAGTGGCTGCGAGCCATACTACTATAAGCCAGCTTGGCTTAGGGGTCTTCATCGACTCCTTAACGGAACCACAGCAGTTTTACATAAGCTGAATACAAGTAAGTCACAAGTTTGAATCCCACTAAAAAACATTAAAAATAAAAACGCCCAAAAAAAGCTAAGAAAAAAGATAAGAAAAAAGAGCTAATCAACAAAGATAAATAACCATAAAAAGAGATGAATTTTTTTTTTTCCTTTCCTTTGAGGATGTGATCCTTCTCAGGAGGCCTCGTGAGAACCGGCAATCTCATGAGACCGGGGCCGGTCTCACGTTGTCTCGTGATCGTACAGCCTGTCTCATGATGTCTCGTGAAACCGCCCCGGCCTCAGACGTCTCACAAGGCCTCATGAGGCCTCATGAGGCACTTTTTATTTTTCCGACATAGCATATCATTGAACCAATTACATTTAAACCAGCAGCAGCTCCAGGAGCATGGTAGTATGGTCCTAGGCTAAAACAGGTTCGACGACCGCAACACAAGTTGGGGCCTGGTCAAACGGTCAGATCATCTGAAATTGCATGAACGGTTAGACCCACTGATGGCACACGGGGCGGCAACGGGGGCAGGAGCAGCCTGGAAAGTCATGGCACCAAGGACAAGCAGGGTGGCGACTTGCGCAACGAAGGATTTAAGCATAGTCATTCAGTTTGCTTCAAGACTAGGAGTTTCGAAGTTGATATCAAGTATGACAAACTGGGAAGAAAACTGTTGGAGTTGGTCGACTTGATCTTTCAAGCTTATATAGGAAAGTGAGAGTTTACACCGCGTCAATGCTGTCGGGGACAGTCCATATCCAGAGATGAATCCATGACTCACCTTGAGTCCCGACACAACATCTTCCAGCTTCACCTGCCCTTTGCCTCATGCCCGCTTTGACGGAGTCATCCATAGTCATATCTGGGTCTGCGACGGCCTTGTTCAGCAGTATAAATACCAGAGAGCATGTAGTAGATACTGAATCAATCTATCTTACCCTTCAACCTGAATATCATCTTCATCCCTGGCTTCCAGCGTGAATCAAGCCAGCTCTTCTGGAGTACTAGGTTTGCCAGAAGTGCCCCCGAAGACCCATTCAGCTGAAAGGTATCAGTATTACAATATCTAGGGGTTCACTTGTGGAGATCACAAAGAACTTGTGCGACAGCAGTCACACAACAATGTGCAGCTTTGTAAAGTGGTTGTGATGACACTAGCAAGGGAGGGCCATCGTAGCATCTCATATGTATCATTTCATATTTGGTACATTTGATATTATAGCCGAACCTCCATGTTTGACAAAATCTGACCGAGGTCTGCTCAATCTATTCTTACACTTGAGTTTGGGTCCCGCCAGCGTTGCTATTATATATCTAGAACTTCAAATAGGTTTGACTCGATGGCTTCAAGTCAGAATCGCTTCATCGGTTCATCGAGAGCATGTATCTCCACGCACAAGTCGAAGAACATTGAGAACATTGAAGATAGCGGGATTCAGTGGTTGGTTCCTCTGGTACTAAGACTCGGCTCGGTATCGAACCTGGACGGTCCACCAGAGATGTCATCAGCAATGATGGCTTGAACAATCTGCAATAATTTATGAACCCAGAGTCTCATTGAAACTTGGACCTCATCTGTATGTATTCAGTGAAATTCCAGAGATAAATCATCCAGACCGGGCAGCAGCCCTTTTTGAAGGAAGTAGGTTGTGATATCGCCCTGGCGATATGCTTCGGAAGGAAAAAGCTAACCATTAGCTAACCATATTGACAAGCTCGGCCAGCTCATCCAGACAGTTTACCTTGGCCTTGGTTTTATTGACCCGTTGCGTAAGTCACGTAGCGTATGTAAGTTAGTACCAGAGTTCAAGTGCCGTTTACGTCGTGTCGCCATGCGCCACACTAGAGTCCGATTTCCCTTCTCTACGACAACGTTGATTGGTTCGTGACAACCTCAGCACGTCAAGTGACCTGAGTGCTAATGACAAACAACCAAAGACGTGGAAGATTTGAGGCAACGAAAGCAGAGTCAATGATTTGACAAGTTCATCACAGGACCATTGAAAGATGAAACATGTGATCTCGAGATCGGAAACTGCACTTCTTGGATTTATAAACTAGTTCCTGCAACTAGTATGCCAAAAAAAAAAACGATTTCCGAGGAATAAAGACTCACACATAAATAGTGACCCGCAGCACAGAATGAGCGCCGGGGTTGCTGCATGCTTAGCGATGGATCCTATGCAAGTAACAATGGAGCATAAGTAGTTGATGAATGAATGCAAAATGAATGAACCACCATTGTTGCTATCTGGCTGCGCTGTCCGGAAGGAAGGAATGCTTCGGGACGTGATGGTCTTGGGGTAGCACAACAAACGAGCCAGCCGTCGATATCCATCGCGTGAACTGTCATAGGTCAATGTTGGCTGCGGTTAAAGCATTTCCGTAGCTAGAATCCTGGAGTGTGCAAGTACTCATTCCATGATTGGTATCGTAGTTTAGTTGTTATTGTAAATGCAATGTGCTATCTAACTAACCGGTCATGATATCTGTTTGCACCGACTGACCCTGAAGAGAGTGAAGGCGTGATGAAGGCTCGCTATGCAGTCATCCATGAAGGCAGCATTTTCGAGGTGTCGTGTAATTGAATTCTCTTGATCAAGTTTCTGCCAACCTGATTTTACATAGGTTCTACAGAGCCTAAGTATCCGCAGAATCTCAGCAGTGAAACCAAGGAATCGTACACGGTAAGGGTCGAGATGCTGCGAAGCAAGGCCGCTGACATGGATGACTCGTCCGAATCGGAGGAAAAAACGGTTATGATTGCGCAAACAAGCAGGTAGACGCGTTCGGTCATGATGGCGCATTTCTCCCTGTTGGTTTCCAGGGCCGTGGTGGAGGCTGAAGGTGCCGGCACTCAATGGCAAGTTCTTTACTCACGCCGCAAAACTGATAAGCTAAATTACAAAGTCAGTGGCCGTCCTTTGGTCGAACCACGCTCGTAAACGGCTCGTTTGGGCTGTAGTGAGGACATTAATTAGTGGGCTTTCCAAGGGGGTCCCGGCAATCGGGCCGAGCACCCGGGCCTGGATAGGTAGGTCCCTCGCCGAAGGCGAAAAAAAAAAATTCTATGCAAAAATTTTAACATACATTTGACTCATTTTTGCTATATTTCATGTCTTTGAGCAAGTAAATGCTTCAAGTAATGTGAGAGGAATTCAGAGTCGTCCTAGATTGCCGAACATCTCCCCAACATTCAGCCACCAGCATTTTCCTTCCGAACACCGGAGACTGCCGCAATGGATGCTGATGCTGACATGACATACACAACTTCACGTACTGGAAGGAAGCGTAAAGCGACAACTCTTGACGGTGTGATCTCCTGCATATGTGGGAATGTGGTCTCGAAGGAAGAACAAAAGGTACCAGCCAAGCTTTTGTGCTGCAAGCGTAGGACCTGTGAGACAGTTTGGGTGAGTTTGTCCACTGCATAACGGCGCTTGCATTGATTGGACTGACTTTTATTAGTATCATCTCACTTGTATTGGGCTGCAAAAGCCGTCACGCAACTGGACTTGTCAAGGCTGCGAAGATCGAGCGCGCTGAAATCTTATCTCTTATCTATTACCATATATGGAGCGTGAGAATGCTTACATAGGTAGATAGGTCCTGGTTTAAGGCATTTTGAAAAAAATTCGACCCACGGTCTTTTTATTTATCTCCGGGACCCCCTTGGGGCTTTCTATAACGTTTAGCGCGCCTCGCCCACTCGATGATAGAATCATCCTCCCAGGATCGCTTCAGGCTGTTGAATTGGCGTTTGTCAGTCGACTCCTTGAGAGCATTCATGACATATGCCGAGAATTCCCGATGACTACAGAGGCAACGACCTCCTCTTGATTGGGGCATCGACGGTATACATCACCCACGTATATAGGGATCTCGTGTGGGGATGACTCCGAGAGTGGGCAGATCTGCAAAATGGTTGACTTGGCAGAAGGAATACAATTGGTGTACTCACTGTATAATCCTCGATTTTACCGGCCTTTACCGATGTGCTCTCGCTAATCAAGGAATACGCCAGAGTGCCCTCTAACTTCGCAGGCAACGAGGCCGGTGTCCTTCGACCCCTTCACAGCATCTTCAATCTCGAAAATTCTCCAGTTCTCCCAAACAATTGACTCGATGTTGTTAGAGGTAGGTGGACTGCCATCCTTGCTCTGAAACTTGACGATAATGACTAATCGAGCGCCGAACCCATCTTGTAGAAGGTATCGGGCAGCCTTTTTGCGAACATGTTCCAGAGTCTCCGTATATGCCGTTTCGAGGATGACGGTGGCATTGGGGTTAAGGGGGTCGGTTGGAGTGGGGGTTCTATCGGATATGCTGAAATCGGGCGTCATTTTCGAGCCGCTATAGCCTTCATTGTCTGTCCTATTTGTGGCACGGAGGTGCGGATGTCGCTCCTCGACCGTTTGGTTAAAGATCTTGCTCAGATAGGCCGCCACCGATTCATGCGGGCCCGAGGCAAATTCAATGCGCAGGATGTCATCTACGAATTCAATTCTACATATACCAATGAGCCTTTGCGAATATGTAAATGAAAAGCTCACTTTGTCTTTTCGAGTTGCTCGCGCCCCTGCTTGCGCAATTGCTCTTCTAACCGTTCAAATTGAGGGACAGTACATGTCAATTGGAGAAGTCGTTCCGGGTTCGGAGATTCGAGGAAGTTTCGGACTTCTGCTAGCAACCGCTCTGCAGCAGCTGGAGGTGACGTTTCTCGAGCCCGGGGGGGGGAGCTTGGAACTGGGACATGGCTGTTGGACTCGGAAACGAAGGCTCTGGAGCCACTCTGGTGGCACCAGTCGACATCGTGAGCGCGTAAACTGCCGATAATGGCTTCTTATCTGGACAATATTAAAAGATGGACAGACAGCCTGACACCAGAGATCCCGCTTTCCCACTTTTTGGTGGGTGGCCCACTAGAGCAGGCCCGGAATGAGGAAGAAATTAGCACGTGACCGTCTTTGCCCTTGCTCGACGACACTGACGAATTCCATTTTTGTTCTTTCCTGTGTTTCCACCAAGACCTCGCATTCAACAAATCCAAGGTTTCTGGTTACAGCAATCGGGGCATATCGCTTCGTTTCCGTCGACGACTCCGACGACAAATCTGAGCAAAGAGGTCACCAGCAAGAATAAAAATGGGATTATGGTGCAGCTGAGCGCTGGAGACAATACCGGTACAATACCGGGTGGTTTGTGGTTGACACGTTGACGAGCGATGGTCAGGAGCGACGCAAAAGAACGGTATCATCAAGGAGGCGCTGATTCCTCGGCGGCCTGAAGCTTCTCAGTCAGTTTTTCCAGGTTTTTTCAGGTTCTTCCGAAATAACCTCACAAGGTTTTTTGGTTGAACTGCGTCTGGTTGTAGTGTCCGTACGTGTCAAAAATATTTTTTGCCCTTGCTCCGTCTTTGTGGTTTTTATTCGAGACTTTCGACTAACAGCCTACGTTAACCGACGTGCCTCGTGTTGAGACTAACTGCTTTCGGCCTCGATTTGCCTCGTCGATTGATTTTTACCTCCCTTGAATCACCACCGTATCTCTTTTTTCCTGGTACTGATCCTCTGTCTGTTGCGAATTTCGTTCGTTAACCACTTTTTATAGGAATGGATAATTGCGTTTTTCCCCCAGAGATTATCGATCAAACGATCGACCAATTGTTCGACGACCTCCCTTCTCTAAGCCAATGCGCTCTCGTCTCCAGAAACTGGCTTCCTACCAGTCGAATCCATCTTTATCACACTGTTCGCGTCAAATTTCGAGAGGACCTGCGATCTCTTCGATATGAACATCCGAAAAAGTTGGACCTTGTCCTTCAGACTCTCATCGATTCGCCAGCGTTGATGGGCTACATCCGGGCTTTTCACCTGGACTGCGAGCGGACTGCAATAGAACAAATCCATCCGAATCCAATTCTCGCAGCATTGGATCCCAATGTCTGCATCCAAACCGAAGAGAATGTCGCCGCTGTTCTCGAAACGATCTTTAAAATCGGCAACATTCAGAGATTTGTCTTCAATGGTGGCGCATCCTGGACAGATGATGGCTTGGCTTTTACACCTCGTCTTGCAAAGGCCATGGAACAGCTGGGACGGGCGTCTTCCTTGATGGATCTCGAGTTACACGGGCTCAGTTCAATGCTATACATCGCCGCTCCGAATGTCCAGCATCTACGCTTACGCTGGTGGTTATTCCCGGGTCACACCGTCCAGAACATGCATCAGTATACAGCTCGTCTGAAATCCCTTCATTTCGACTGTGTCGCCAATGTTGAACATTTGGTTGGCCTGCTGATGACACCGGGATGTCCGTGGGACATTAGAGCTTTGCAGCACCTACATGGATTTTTGGGGCACTCGGATATTGATGATTTCAATCGATTGCTGGAGAGTTGTGGGAATTCTTTGACAAGTCTATCTCTTCATAGCGGTGGCATGTATGGTGAGTCGCTACTCTTTCCTCATTCAATACTTTCTGACTCCTTGGCAGCATTGCCTGACAGCGCCATTCATCTAGCATTGTGCCCTTTTCTAGAGTATCTTGGATTTACGTTGTCAGGGCCTCTGGAGAGTGAGGCTGGGTGGATTGTTTCTGTCTTATCGCAGGTTCGACAGGCCAATGTGCTCCGGCATATTATCATTGCATTTGAAATTGACTCCCAGAATCCTCGTAAATTGACGTGGACCGCAATCGAGGAAGCCCTTTGCAGTCCAAGGTTTGACCGCTTGGAGAGCATCACGGTGGAAGTGACCGACCGACAATGGATATCGCAGATGCCGACTGTCCAAGAGATGCAGACCTTTGGCCCATTTGTCGACGAGATTAAAGCCGAGCTTCCATGTCTTGCTTCGCGAGGTATTCTCGCTGTCGAGATTCCAAGTAAGCCAACTGCTTTTTTTGATGGTGATCTTTTCTCATCAACGGTTACAGAGCTGGAGATGTCTACGTGCGGCTTTGTGGACAGATCTCTTGCCGCTCGTCGATGGGCTGGCCTAGTGGCTGTATAAATAGCGGACTGGAATGATGTTGAAAATTATTTTTTGATGACGTCGGAAAGTGACAGCGGTCATATGAGTAAGCTTGTGGCAATTTGCCGAGGTTGTCCAATTGCTCCTTGTCTCTTACCTCCACAATGAGTTTACTCCAAGATGTTTTGCGCTCTCATACAGCCGATTCCCATGCTATAGAGAAAAGGCTGAACACACTGGCAATATCACAACGAAATACCAACAATTCGAGTGCTGACAAGGACGATTCTGACGACGAGCTGGTCACCGTCGTGCGTCATGCCTGTTCTTCATTGTTTCTCCTTCTGAACTCTTCTCCTCTAGGTCTCACTTCCAGGGACACCTGCTAGAACCCGACCGTCGTCGCCCACAAAAGGCGCCGCAGCCCGACCGTTACGGGGACCCCTCCATCTCTCCGCTCGACGAGACCCACTCAAATTCTTCCCCACCGACGTCTCGCAGCGGATATTCGGGGCTCTTTCATTGAAAGACCTCGCAAGCTGCGCAGCTGTATCCAAGAAATGGAATCGCAGCCAAACATTAAACTATGGTCCGTCATCATCCACCTCAATCAAATCAAATCTAACCAACATCTACAGTATGGTTCCAGAATTATAGAAAGGAAAACTTTCACGATGACAGTCTCCCTGCTGGCAAATGGACAAAAAGGGAATCTAAACAGAATTGGGTGAGCCATTAATACGTCGGCGTCCAAATATGTATCTGATTTCGGGTGTCAGCGGTTACTGCACATGGTATCAGCCAATAACAGCAACCGCTCGCCGACAAGTCCTGTAGGCTGGTCTGGCAGTGGATATTCAACTCCATCGAAATCAGGTTATCAGACGCCTCGAGAGCTGAAGGAGGAGAAATGGAGAGCAGAAGCCGAGGCCATAGCAAAGCCTGGCAAGCTCGAGATGAGAGAAATGTACAAGGAGCTCGGGGGTCGCAAATCCAAGGGCAAAGGTAAATTTGGCAACGGAACTGCTGGAATCAGAGACAAGGGCGGCTGGAATGATGCTTCGGAATGGTGAGACGCTGAGCGTCTCTTGTATTTGTATAATCAATTATACACGAAAGCGGTACATTTATATTTATTGGATTTGGGCGATGAAATCTTCGAGGTCTTTGAGGAGCTCCGCGGGACGCTCGATAGCAGCGAAATGCCCACCCTGTAGATCGGTAAGTCAGAGTAACTGAGCGATAAGACAACAGCCCACCTTATCATGTCGACGATAGAAGACAAGATTACCTGTGGTTGCAGCCCAGGCTCGGGGAACAGGGAAAAGCTCCTTGACGAATAAGGAATATCCAAATGGTTTGGAGATGTACCAGGCTGGATTTTCGTGAGCGCCTTTTGAGTCTGGGTTGAGCAAGACCACGACTTCGCGATATGGATACAATGTCGTAGAGATGGTGTCCGTAAACCAGTACAGCGAAACCAGTTCAAGCATGGTTTCTACGCTCATATCTTCATCGGTCCAGTCGAGCAGCTTCTCTCCAATCCTGTCGAAAATTTGTTATTCATGACCAGGATTCATTGGATGAGAGACGAACCAAGCGAGGAGAGCAAGTGGATTGCTGCTCAAGACGAAACCAAGGGTCGCAGGACGGGTGGCCTGTTCTAGGGCATACGAGCTTCCGAAGCGACCGAATTCGTCTCCACGAGCTATTCCAGCAGCATCTGAAGGCTCCAAAGCTGCTGGGTCAACACCTTTTGGCTCTGGCATATAACAATCGTTCAAATGGGCAGCTGAAAACAATGAGAAGGTGATTCGAGGGACAAGCCGGGAATTTCACCTTTGCAGTTGTCGTAGAGCGCAGCCAAAACGCGAGCGACTTTGGCACCAATATCGCCTCCTTGGGCAACGTAGCCGCTGCCGAATCCGAGGCCAACCATGAGCTTATTGAATAACCTAGCTATGTCTTCGAGACGGAAATCTCGGTCGTTTCGTGGAGGTGAAGAGAAGCCATAGCCAGGCAGCGAAGGGACAATGATGTGGTAAGGAAGATCCGATGCCGGGTAGCGAGTCGTTAATAGACCAATTATCGGCAGGAATTCGAGAAAGCTTCCTGGATGAACATGAGTGATAACTATTGCCAGACAAACGCTAAGGCACACCAGGCCATCCGTGAAGCAGAATGACGGGAACAGCATCAGGTTTCTCGCTGAACAAGCCAACGAAGTGAATATTGTATTTCTTGCCGTCGTCATCTTGGATGTCAGCAATGAATTGGGGGAAAATATTGATTTGCGATTCCGTCTTTCGCCTGGTCGTGTGCTCAAAATTTCCACGAGATGACCTAAAAGCATGAAGCTCACCAGTCAAAGTCCGTTTCCCAATATTTCTTGACCTCTGCTATCCAGGCGCTCGTGAGTCCGTATCGCCGGTCTTTGAACGAGTTTTCGTAGGTCGCTGGACTGACTCGGGACGCTTTCAGTAGGGTCTTCAACTCAGAGATACTGGAGTCGGGAATGGAGACCGTGAACGGCTCAGTTCGAATAGTTGCAGCTTCTGGGATTCTGGAGAAGAAAGACATTGCGATGGTGGAGCAGTATGATCACATCGCACTTGAGTTCAATAATAATGGTTGCGCAATTATTCGCAATTATTGAGAATCGACGCGGGGTTTACTTGGTCTCATGACAGAGACATTCAGAAGAGGCTGAAGGCTGGAAGGAGCAGGAAGGTGGTGTCATCCTGAAAGGTTGATGGAGGTCGAGAGTAAGACGTGACTTTTTGGCATCATGAAGTAGACATGTTGGCCCTCAAAAATACTGATAGGTAGATATTTACTTGTTTTAAATATTTGATTCTCATCGAAGCAGCTATTCCCTTTCCAGCTAGGCTCAAAACAGACCTCCTCCTGAAACAACATTCAGTTCACAAAATCCATGGGAGACAGAAAATGCGAACCTTCGAGCTGATGAAACCAAACTTCACTGACAATGTCCTTTGACCAAATGAGAACCGCTCCTTCAAATCCAAGATGTATGAACACCAGTTGGCGCCTTCGTATTCAAGCTTTTGAAGCACTAGCCGCCTTGCCAATTAAACCAAATGTCCTTTCTCAGGCGCTGAGCCAAGTTCTGACTGGATAGTGTTGTCAAGAATCAAGATGAGAGTCCTGAAACAAAGTTCAGTTCACAAAATGTCAATAGAGGGGAAGACGCTGACCTTTTCCTTCTATTGGTTATTCCGGCAAGGTAACTTTGACACCCGTCTCCCTCAGCATCTCAACTCTCTCCATGAATCCCATAGGAAAACATTTGGGCCAATCTAGCTCACCCTCTTCGACAGTAACAGTTCGGATGACCGGTCGACGTGATTCTACGACATCCAAGAGCGTCTCGAGACTGTCATCCAAGCATGCAATTCTCAGATTGTCCAGCTTGGGAAGAATTGTTGGCCGATTGGATGACATTACAAGGTGCTGAAGGAGGAATTGTGAAACACCGCCGTCGTCGAGCAAGTCTACAAAGTTGGTCAACTGTAATAGACGGATTTGAGGGAGCATGGAAAGGATCGGGATCCATTCAATGTGGTTGAAACTGTTGATAGTCTGGACAATGAGATTTTGGAGCAGTGGAGATGACTTGAGAAAGCCGAAAAGGCTGGTCGCGTCGAAACGCTGCCAGGTGGTGGTTTCGATGTTCAATGACTGTAATGAAGGCGCTGTAAGCCAGGACCAGGGCCAGAAGCTCTTCGACGCTGTCGTATGAGCCTCAATGATCAAACACTGGAGATTCTGCGCCACACATGGTTCTCCAGTGTATGGGATTCCCGAGAGAACCAATTTCGCACTGGTTATGTTCGGGCATCGCGTGAGCAGTCGGACTGCAACTCCGGGGTCAACCTCCAAGTCGACGGTTTGGAGTTGACTCCAAGCCACAAAAGGGAGGGGACCGCCAAAATAGTTGGACAGTAAGAGATGGCGTAATTTTGTCGCGCTTTTTAACGGCGTCAAATCGAAGGTTTCTTTTTGCCCTGAATTCGAGCCTATCTCCAGTGATTCCAAAGCTTCGAATGTAGCGCCAGATTGGGCAAAGGCTTTTACCAAGAGGCTGAACCAGCTCATCATAGGTGCATGTCGAGATGTGAATCTGATATGGGAAATTCTCTTCCACCAACCGTCGAAAGGGATTCTTCGAGCCAAATCGACTAGGAAGACTGTGGTGCATGGGGTTTCGCGCAAGGCAAAGTAACTTTGTGCCCACTTGCGATCGCAATTGACGCAATCCAGGCAGAGGTCCTGGATCGTTGGAAACCAGAAGCGAATTTTGACTGGGAGAGGCTGGGAGAATTTGAAATGATTGAAGACAAGATTTTCGTCTGTATGGTGCCCTTCTCGAAGGTCGATAACGAAATAAACCCACAGAGCCGGCGATGAGAGCACCAAAGCTCTCCACTGCCTGCAAACCATTGCCAATTCTATCGCCGGGTTCTGCCTCTCGTCAAGTTCATTTTCCAGACAAACTAACGACAGAATTTCCGACCAAATCTCCACTGGAACCCGTCGCACAGCCGATAGAGCCCGTTTGCATCCATTCCTGTGCTGCTTTAGCACGGCTCGCTGCCACCTGAGATCATTCAGAACATCCTTGACACGTTCTATTTCTTCGTCATATCGCTCTATATCTTCGTCGAGTTCTGCGGAATCAACAGCCGACGTGAAGAAGCTGACCCCATTGTCAAAGTCGGGGATTTCGGTTGTTCGTGCAGGAAATTCATGGTCGCACTGGCCGCAAAGGATAATGGGAGCTAGAACGATGTTTGTCATTCGGAACTGTATCTGATTGTGACCTTTGCAATGGATTTGGCAGGGAGATCGATCGCGAGGAAGCAACCAAGTTTTTGAACTGCACGTGAACTTTTTTTGCCCGCTACTTAACTTGTTAAGTACGGGTTTGCAAATTGATGCCTCATAACTCGAATTTCCTAACACCCGCAAACAACAACGTGACCTTAGTGGCTGTCCCTCAGGGCGTGCCATGTTTGTCTCTGCACGTGTGAACCACAGTGCGAAATTTTTTGCACCGTGAAGAATTAATCACTTTTCATCTTCCACTCTTCTACAAGCCCATGTCCTCCACGAACAACAGCTACACTCTCGACGGCAGGAGTATTACCGTCTCCCTGGACCCTACATCTCCATCATCCTTCCACTGCGGAATTGGCCGGTTTCGCATCCTTCAAGGCAATATATCTGGGCCAGACCAGTCTGGTTCTATCTTCACGTCTCAGATCCGATTGGTTCGTTCGGAACACTTGGGGCACCGATGTGCTTCTGGGACAAGACTGGGCTTTCGCCTGTCAACGAAATTTAGCGGCATCAACGGCGTCGGTTTCCTCCTCCACACCCCGCCCTGCGGGCTTGCCCGCGCCCTCGAGATCTTATTGTCCGGTTCTTCTTGACAGCCTTCCCGTCACCGCTGAAAATATAAATATGTCGCCTGTTTCATACCACTGTCGACCTCACAACCGCGTGGTCAACGCTTTGATTACTGGACAAGACCTCTACGGCACTCGCTTCAGCACACTTCTTCAACTGCAACCAAAACCAGCAAGCCTAGACACGACCGCAGATATCCTCCTCGGCTCGGACTGGCTCAGAGACTGCGCCATTCACGCTATTCGTGCGTTCTGCTCCCGCTTTGCATTCGTCTACTGACTTCCTCAGAAAACCGCCCTGATCCGGCTCCTGCCGCAATCTCTGAACCGCTGGCCTTGCCTGCTGAAGACATTTCTGCGGGTGCGTTTCCCTATATTATTTTTTGCTCTTGCGTTAATTTTTCCCAGTGGCTCCAGAGGCCCCAGCGCCTCTAGAAGACGATAAAGATAAAGATAAAGATAATACTGTTTTAGAATCCTACGACAATCATAACCGACATGTGAATAACCCTGCCTTTCACGAGGCTGCTTCCCCGACTACGGACCCGCTTCTCCATGAGGTTCGAAACAATGCAGCGGAGCCAGGACCCAGCTCGCAAGCCAGTCAATCTGAGCGCTTGTCTCCGTGTCCCATCCAACCTTCGCTTTCAAGCGACTTGCCTGACATTGTGTTTAATGCTGAGGCCACTGCAGAACAACAGCGCGACAATTCGCGGTCTCTCTTTCATGATAACATTTTTAGTCACAGAACCACTCATGGTCGAACCTCCGTTTTCTCCACAAGTCCTGACGAGCTGCGAACTTTGACTCTTCTGCACGGATTAACGGTTGGCCCTGATGCGACTGGACCAGGACTTCGTGACGCCATCCTGCAGCATCTGCTTCATGGCAAATGCAAAGAACATGCCTTAGGAATTCCAGCCACCGATGTTTTGCTTTGCAAAACCATGTCCTGCGGTTACACCTCTACAGACTCCCCGGAACCTGTGGTCATTCCCAAGGTGGTGACTTTCCCCGACGTGGATGGCGCTGGCTTCAAGGGTGACCCCGAGGCGGAGCAGTTGTCCCCTTTCAAAAGAATGCGCTTGAGTTTGTGATTCTGGTTGGCTAGCAGTCGTTCGTTACCTGTTACCTGTGACGTAGTTCAATGTCAGACTGTCGAATGCGATGATAGCAGGGAGTGAGAGTTTTATCCATTGATGACGGAGCTCGGCGAAGCTTCAGTAGCGGGCCCTGCCGCTCGCCGGCCCTACAGCTTATGTCTGCTGTACCTGCGACAAGCCTTGCGTAATTTGGAAGGTGGAATGATTTCGGAGCAGTAATCAATTCTCTTTCAATCTCTTTTCAAAGCAGTAAACCGTAACGATGGTCTATTGTCTATCGATCTTGCTCGAATCCAGCATAAGTAGCATCATTTTTCTCAAACCACCGTATCCAGATTGATAACCACAGACTTGATCTGGGTAAACCTACGAAAAGATTCAGTATCTTGGAGAGATTTCACAGTCGAGACCACGTACGCTTCCAACCCAGCCTGTCCATATTCTCGACCGATACCAGACTGCTTGAAACCTCCAAACGGAACATTCTCCCTCAACTCGTTATAGCAGTTGACCTGGGAAAAGGCCGTTAGTGCACCAAAAGAGCTTGGTCAGTAGAACGACTTACAAAAGCAACTCCAGCCTCAAGACCATGAGAGATACGAATCGCTCTGGAAATGTTCTGCGTGAAAACACCACATGCTAATCCATACGTCGTATTGTTGGCCAGTTCAAGGACCTCTACGAGACGATTCAGTAACAAAATCACAGTGCGAAAGAAAGGATATTTGCATACCTTCTTCAGTCGAGAACTTGGTGACGACTGAAACAGGCCCAAAGATCTCTTCGCGCACAATCTTCATGTCGGGAGTGCAATTGGTGAAGATTGTGGGCTGAATAAAGTAGCCTTCGGTCCCAGACCTCTCGCCGCCGGTGTGGATAGTAGCACCTTGACTCTTGCCAGACTCGATGTAACTTTGGACGCGCTAAGACAAAGCATGAGTATCTCATGGTTGTAAGGATTCAAAGCGGACAAACATCGAATTGAGCTCTAGATGCTAATGGACCCAAGCCTGACTCAGGCGAGAATGGATCTCCGCTAGTCTTTTGGAGCGTTTGGGAAATACGGGTGAAAGCCTCCAGGAATTTGTCGTAGATCCCTTCCTGGACGTAGATTCGAGACCCTGCTGTACACATTTGTCCTGTCGAACGACCCTTCAGCAAGGATTTCGAAGTTCGAACAAGGAGAAAAATTACCAGTAATCGTACTATCGGCGTTGATCAGCTCTAGAATGATGAGAGGCAGATAAAAATGGCTCACTAGATGCCTCGGGTAACCCAGGGAACAGTCTGTTCAAGATTTGCATCGTCAAATACAATGCTTGGACTTTTCCCACCCAACTCGAGTGTCACAACCTTCAAATTTGAGCGCGCCGAGGCTTCCTGGATCTTGCGCCCCGTCGCAGTGCTGCCAGTGAACGAGATCTTGGCGATGTCAAGATGCTCCGATATGGCTTGTCCGACGGTAGGACCTGTATAGCTTGTTCGGCTTAAAGAAGCGGAAAGACAATCAGAGACTCACCGTATCCATTGACAATGTTGACAACACCAGGTGGAAAGCCAGCTTCGTTGATCAGGTCTGCCATTCTCAATGCAGAAAGTGGCGTGATTTCGGAGGGCTGACGAGATCAGTAGATGTCCGAAAGAAGACGAAGAGAAATGTATACCTTTAGGACCACAGTGTTACCAGTAGCAAGAGCTGGCGCAAGCTTCACGAGCATACAAACCTACTACTCGTGAGAAGTATGAACCAAGTAAAAGACAAATCTTACGCTTGGAACATTCCAGGGAAGGATTCCAGCCTCGAAGGAAGTTGAGCCAAATTACTCTGAATGCATATAGAAGGACTCACGACGACGCCATAGGGCTCACGTCGGGTGTAAGCCAGCTTATTCTCGGAAGTCTACGAGATAATAGGGTCAGATATGTAAGATGTGACCTGCTTTGGCTTACCTCCATCGTCTGACCTTCAATCTTATCGGCGGCACCTGCGTAATATCGAAGTACATCAAGCGCTAACCCACAAAAGGCCTTGGAGTGAGGAAACAAGAGGCCTAAAGAAATGTGAGACAATCCCTAGCATCGAACAATGCATACCATTGTTCAAAGCGTCCAGAGCCGCAATTTCGTCAAGATTGGCCTCGACCAAATCGGCCAGCTTGTTGATAAGGCGTCCACGAACCGATCCAGGGACCTTGAGACCCCAGGAGGTTTTATAAGCTCTTTTAGCAGCGGCGACGGCCAAATCAACATCTTCTTTTGAGCCTCCAGCAATAGAGGTAATCAGAGTGCCATTAGCTAGATATCGGTAAGGTCCGAGGGAGAGAAGGATGACGAGACGAGTGTACCAGGATTGAAAACCCTGAAGACGGTCTGTTAGTCCTTATGAAGAGACAAGATATCCACGCACTCAATTGATTCCTCGTGAATAGCATCAACCCATTTTCCGTCAATGAAAAGCCCGGTATTGAGAGTTGTGGTTCCCTTATAAACAGGTGTATCAAAGGTGTATTCAAAGGTTTTCGACATTACTGGTGAAGACAAGGGAAGGGCAAATTGAGGGGCCTTGACGCATGGCTCTTTTATACAACCTGGTCAAGAAGGTTAGATTTGGTTCCTCGAGCAGAAGAGCTCGCGGACGTACAAAGGAAGACGGAGAGCTCTGTGCTCTTCTCAGCCCGAGACGCATTCGAGAAGCCTTCTAGACGAATTTTCTAGCTTACAGCTTCCTCGAAAAGTCTTCCAGCTCTCACAAACCACATTGTGCGGGGCCATGACCATCTAAAAAAACAGCAGGGTCTCTAGCTTGCGGCAATTATCGAAATCTACAAGGAATCAGTATAGATAGATGTAAGCAACAAAAGAGCACGACTTGCCCGATTGGTTGAGCCCATTTTCTGGTATAAATCCAACGTGGATTACGATGTTTGCGCAGATACCATCCCATTATTGGACCAGACAGAAGCCGTGCAAGCAGGAGAGGCTGAGGGCTCTCGCTGAAGACGAATGCGACAGAATTTAAGACGGTATACTCGCTCTGAATTCTTGGACAATTATATTCAGATAAACAGATGAATCTGAAAGGACAAATCATACTGGTTCAGCTGTTGACAGCTCGATTCGCGATGAGACGGAATATTTTTATAATGGTGACCGTCAAGCTTTGATTTGTCGCTGCCACTAGAGCTCATTCAGAACCTCCTGACGGGCTCTATTCCGTCATGTATATCTTTACGGTCGACTTTGGCGGACATAGCGCAGGACGTGATGGAGCCGACCCCGTTTTCATTATCGTCAGCTCGGTCGTTTTGGAGAGAGTTCGTGGTGGTAGTCTCGCAAAGAATGAGGGGACGAGGAGCGGAGCTTGGCTGAAATGGGTTTCGCTGAAAATAAAAATCAAGATCAGGTCGCTCGACTCATTGCACGTGTTTTCACTGTTCGACCTGCCTTCACGAATCACCAGTCATTCACAAATGGAACTGAGCGACGCGTTACCTTCTCTTCCCTTACTGCCATTCGAAATTCGTTCTTTAATCATCGAGGAAATGCTCGCCATGGCACCAAAACGAGCGGTAGAGATGGTGTCCTTGGCCCGAGGTCTTCAGCCCATGCAAGCCAGATCCTCTCAAATTTCTGCCATTTCCAGCTGACAAGACCCATTCATAGCGTTGAGAGATGTCTTTATCGTTGCGTTATCTTAAAGAACAACCGAAGACAGACGGCTTTATTCCTCGACATGATAAAATCAGGCTGTCGACCTGATACGTTTTACCGAGACCGAGTCAAGGTGCTCTGCATAACCAGCCTTTTGGACTTTCCAGATTTGGATGTAATATTGACCGCATGCTCTGGCGTCCAGAGTCTCGCGATATATCACTGGCGTCCGATCGGCTTCAATATGGCGGCTTTGAATGCATTGCCACCTCGTCCAACAAGATTCAGTTCGGAGCTGGACTGGGTTGTGCGTCCCAATGGTCATAGATTCTCGCTCCCATTCTTCGAAAACATCACCCACCTCGAGCTCAATATGGAAGGGGTCAATTTCAAGGGAAAGGAACTGCATTCTTTGAAGAATTTGACGCATTTGTCAGTTATCACGCCACCTCCACAAACCGTGTCATGGCTCTTCGCTTTCTTCGCCGGACTAGATCTGTCTGATTCGATTGTGGTCTGCATCGTCTACGTCGAACCAAACATTATACTCAAAGTCAGACGAGCCGATGTCGACCCTCGTATAGTCATTGCAGCCCGAGAGAGCCGGAGCGTCCGAGGTGGAAGCGTCCTATGTCGGGATTTGCCTGATCGAGAACATTACATCAGGCAATGGGGAATCCGTCTCGATGAAGAAGAGTTGGATATGTGGGAAGAAGCCGAGAAGAAGGTCAAAGCCCAGCGGTTTCAACTTTCAAGCCGAGCGATTCAAGGTAAGGTCTTCTAGCTGATTGTCCAATTCTCACCTTTCCTCTGCGTCTATTTAGAAAGCTTCTCCTAAATGACATGACTTTTCGCGTTTCGGCTCCATTTGGTCGTCAATTGATGTTGGGAATCAACCAATCCTGGTTGGAGTAGCGGTGATAGGAACGTTGGAAACGGACAAGGAAGAAATGCAATTTGTGTCTGTGGTTCCGAGTCTAAGTTTATCGTTTGTGACGTTTCGTGACTTTTATTTCTATGATTATCAACTTTGAGCTGTATGTACTATGTATCCACTCGACACATGTCCAACTCATCGAACTCGCCCTTGCTAGCGACCTGAATACGGTTGATGTTCGTCATGTCTTGAGATGGTCTAGGGTCAGATCCGCAAGCCGGTCGGACTTGAGAAATTTTTGATACTCAGCTGGGCGCTCTTTCCGTCGATCACAAACGCAAATGTGTTATACATATCCGTTTCTCTCATGGACATCGAGTCATTGCAGACGAGGAATTGAAACTGCCACTTGGGCGCGCAGTTGGTCATCCAAATCTACTTCTACTAGCTAACATCAGTTGAATACACGCTTCAAGTATTCCAAAAGTCCGTCAAGACCACCGACAATAGCTCCAACGACTCCGTCCGGTCTGACCACAACAATCATGCTTCTTCCTTCTGGATTGTAGGCCTTAGCAGCATGACCTTCAGTGTCTCTGAATGTCATAATCTGGTCCAGGCGCTCTTTGCAGATCGCCATCGGACGGAATATCTCGGATGGGTACTTCTGCAAAACCTGGAGTGCATCTTCCTGGACTTTGAGATCATCACTGAAGATCAAAATCGAATGGTACGAGGTTCCGAAAGTGTCGAATAGACTCGTCATTTTGGATTCTGCCATGTTCAGAAGTGCAGGCGCATCTGGTGCTCTGTCTCCAGCACGCAGAGGTCCTCCTTCAACCATGAAAACCCCATATGGATCGAAAACGTCGTCTCCGGAGGCAAATTCATCGACAACTATCGAGCTTCCGCGATAGTTGACACCAAGCTGCTTGAACTCTTTGCCACGGCTAACGTTGCTTCCATCTTTCACGGTAGATATTTTATCTAGGAGCAAGGTGGTCTTGTTAAGCATGGCGGCAATGACCGGGAGTCGTTCGGAATTATATGAATCGAGAAGGCTCTGCGGAGCTAAACCCTTCTCCACTAAAGCCATCTTCCAGCCCAAGTTGAATGAGTCTTGAAGTCCCGAGTTGAGGCCCTAATGTGGAGTTCAATAATCAGACTCCAGATTGATGGTTATGGTATTACCTGGCCACCTGTAGGACTGTAGAACGTTCAGTCTTGAATTCACAATTAATTAGACTGTACTTGCCTATGAACGTGAGCAGCATCTTTCATAGTGATCAGCCTTGGATTGGCGGCGCTTTGGCCTCTGCTTACCTCCGGCGATGAATACACGTCCCTTCCCAAACGAATCGACCATTCGAATGTTAGGTTTCCAAAGAGATATTGTCACAAGTTCTCCAAACTCGACATCGTGTCTTCCTGTAACATGGTAGAACAGGTCTAGCAGTTCCTGCCGTCCTGTGATGAGCTTGGCCTTTTCTTGATCGACCCACACAATAAACGTGAACAGGTTATTTCCTCCAGCGGCGAGTAGCCTGAAACTGTATGTTTATCAGTACATGTTCATTGATGATCAAGGCCCGGACTCACAGCTGAGTCTGCATCGAACCCCAGACATGCCAGAACTAAAGAATAATGAGAGAAACGCGGCAAGTTCGAATTGTGGCGTACTTCTTCTGATAATCCTTTCTCGACAAAGATATCCCCTGTGATAATGTATCCTTCATCCCGAGTCTCGCCGAGGAAACTCAGATTAAGCTGCTTGCGGACGATGCTGCGAGCCCCGTCTGCTCCAGCTAGCCAGTGGAATTCGGCAGTCTCTGGGACTTCTTTTCCATCGCGAGTCGAGACCAAGTGAACTACGACTCGGTATGGATTCTCTTCAAACGAAATAAGCTCTGTGGCCAGCTCGACAGAGACTCCAAGGGCTTCCAAACGCGAGCGAAAGATAGCCTCATGGTGGTCTTGCCCGAGACTCAAGACGTTCGGCTATATTCTCATCAGTATTAAGAGATTCGGTATCTCAAGTACCAGCGTACATATGGGCATGAAGGTGAAACTTCATCCACTGGAACGTCGACGGTCTTCATAACTTTTGTCCCATCAAGTGGATCGTATATCCGGAGCGAAGATGTTGGTACTCCCTTTTCAAAGACCTCGCCCAAAGTACCGAGGAACTTGTGGAGCTCGAGAGAGCGAGGCTGAACGCAAGTTCAGTCCACAGTATCTTGCCTCTTAATTCAACTCACCTGAACTCCCATTCCTTTTCGACCAATGCGATGGGTCTGTAACTTATCGATAATTCGGACCGAAATGCCGTTCTGTACAAGAGACAAAGCCAAGCACAGGCCAGCTGGGCCTGCGCCGACCTGAGAAACGAGAAATGTCAGTACTTGTCACGACTTCAGCGTAAAGAATCACTCACGATCAAAACGCTTGAAGATGAAGGAGTCATATACTTTTTGGAAGTTTCTACAGTCCAGACTTTATAGGTCTGGACACAGGGATGTCGTTGTCATGGCAATCGGGCCGTAGTCAGCATCAATGACTAGGTACTTGATTCTGAATATGACTATGGCCACGCCAGCTCTAGATTCACCAGAATGTCATATAAAATGATGTATAAACCCTCATACTCCCCTCATACAAGCTATATTCCCGAAATCTTCGAAGGAGAAGAGGGGACTTACTCTGTGGCGCAGTAGCGAACAGAGTTGATCCCGCTTATATAAGGTCTTTTTCAGCCGATGACACATCTGGTTTTACTCACTTTAGCTTCACAATCTATGTATTGCATTCATGATTTTAGTAGTTCGTGCTACATTTTTTTTGCAGATGACAGTTCAGGGTCGAACTTGAAGCCCAAGCAAGATTTGAGAAGTCAGCCAGGCTCATTCCTCTAGGCTCTCTGATCTTCAGTATGCAACCCGGCGATGAAAGCTGCTAATAGATAACTACAAGTAGATGCATTCTTCACTTCCAAAGCACCGCTACTCACTCACTGTGCCAACTTCACGGATCCGACTGATGCCTGCGACGAGATGTTTCCCAACAAAATCCACTGGGCTGGCCTCTGGGTCGATGTCATTTGCTACTTGCAGCTGCCAGCTCTAGAGAGCGAAGGGATTATTGAAAAGAAAGAGGCGAGTTCGAGTACGGTGAAGGCTCGTGCCGTCAAATCGTGATATTATCATACGATTCTTTGGCTTGAAGTCAGTCTTCTTCACTCCGCTGACTTTAATTTGCAGAAATGGCCCCAGTGCGTGCAGTGCCATCTCGTTACATGATTCACTTTGAAGCTAATGACCGCATGAATTGAACTTTGAATTAGGACTGGTGGGCCCAGGGCCTCTCGATCCTAGTGCACAGCTCAAGTGCTGATTCAGAAAGGCGACGCCCGCAGTTTGATCAAGATGAATCAACGTGTTTGACCCGATAACCATGGAATATCAACTAGCCGTTTCAATGAGTTCATCGTTCACCGTCAGAGACCGATGGGAATTTTCTGATTTAAGCCTTTGTTTACATCAAAATCAAGCAGCCCTCGGCATCCGAGAGAATGGCAAACGCGTGACAGCGTGGTCAAAGCAGGACATTTAGCCTCGGATTGATTAACCGAGCGGGCCGCATACCTTCGCACAGTTTCTGAGTCCGTGATGGTTCCTGCGCTTTCTGCAATTCTCGGGATAGTAGTGAGTTTCAGCGTCGGTGATTACACGGATGGCTTATTCCCTTCATTGATCCACTGGGACGCTTGGTGTTCCTTATGATTCTCAAGATGTGGAAAAGGTCCGCCAGCACGTCCGCCAATGTTGGAATAGTATATTGTCATTGCCACGATTTACATCTGCTGACTGTAGAAATGGATTGAGAATTTTCTGTTCTCTCATCGTCTCCAGGCTTGGCAAACGTCAAACGGTTGGAGTTCAGTCTCAAAACTGGCCTATGACAATCACTGCATGAGAGAAAACCAGGCAAACCCGAGGTACTAATTCTATTCTTGCTCCATCAACCTCGCAACCAGGGCGGGCACTAGGTCGCATTCCCGGTACCGACTCGAACGCCATTCAGAGCGTGATATCGATGCAGAAACGGAGAAACTCTCATTGGTTGGAAGAAAGTCAGGAGCGGCTTGTTGAATTGTGTTCAAGACCAAGGTCTTCATATACTAGATGTACTTCAGGCCTTTGACCGTATGTTGGGGACCAGTGCCGTCTGATTGAGGTCGATTTAACCTCTCTTCACAGGCCATCAAGTTCTCAAAGGGATAGCGGCCCGTTGAAACCGAGTTTCCAGACCTATAACCTTGCTTTTGAGGAACTATCAACCCTTTTCATGGGCTTCTCACGCAGGATTTCTGTCGCTGCATCTGGTCTCGGTATAGCGCTCTGAGAGCGGTACAGTATCTCGGTCGCGCCATATATCCCGCGAAGGAGCGGACATATTCCAGCATGGGGTTTGCTTGGCACTGAAGCCTGCAATGTCCAATAGCGGTAATCTTCACCCTGTGCTCCGTGTTGAAGAAAGATGATATCATATGTTTCATGCTGAATTCAGATAAAAGGCCCATAAATTCAGAAAGAGTTCATCATTCTATATCATCCCACTGCGATGTTGAAGAAGAGTATTTTCTTCTCTTGCTTGGCCATTACTGCCAAAGCCGCTGTCGTCGATGTAGAGCTCTTCATTGGGAACAAGGTGATCTCCCCCGATGGATTTGTCATCAGGTATAGCGCTTCAAACTACCAGGGCCTGTCACTGAACATATTCTAGTACTGTACTGGCCGGTTTGACGCCAGATACCTTACAATACCCAGGACCTTTGATCACCGCGAAGAAAGGCGACACTATCAATGTGAGTCTTTCACCGTTTAGTTCGGGAAGCCGACCTGATATCACTCCTTCATAGGTCAAAGTTAACAATCAACTTACTGACCCGAACATGAGAAGGAGTACCAGTCTCGTAAGCTGATTTGAGTTGGTCGAACGGCGCTGACAGTTCTTGTAGTTCTTCAGTGGAATTCATAATCAAGGACACTCGGAGTTTTATGGCGTCAGCCTTGTTACTCAATGCCCTATTGCACCGAATTCGTCATTCACCTACACCTTGGACACTGCGGACCAGTCTGGATCATACCTCTACAGGTCTGGTCTGAGTGCTCAATATTCTGACGGTTTGAGGTACATGGATCGCTCTCTGAGTCTTGAACAATTCTAACAAGGTTTCATTCCAGGGGTCCTCTAATCATCTATGGTACGTGGATGACAATCTAGTGTCGACTTCCAGCTTAAACTCCTGAAGACCCCGAGGATCCTCATGCTGCTTTGTACCAAATCGACGATGCCAGCACGATAATTCAGTTAGGTGAATGGTATGAAGATCACTCGCCGAGTATTCTCACTCGATTCATCAACGGCGCGACCATTCCGTGAGTGTTGCAATCTCCAGCTATTTCTAATTGATACTATCAAATTACGCAGCATTTATGACGCAGGCTTAATCAACGGTGTGGGAAGGACTGTCGGTAAACGTTCAAATTGTTCCATCACGCCATAGATCTCACCATTGTTCAGCTAATCCCAATGTACCTTTCCCGGTCTTCTCTGTGACTCCTGGTGTAAGTTACCGTTTCCGACTCATCAGCAATGCCCCCCGTGCCGTTATGCCATTCTCAATCGATGGTCATAACTTCACTGTCATCGAGGCTGATGGTATTGCCGTTGTACCTGTCACCGATGTACAAAGACTCCTGCTTTACCGTGAGTGGTTTATTTTCTTCTCTTGATATTCATATTCATCATTTTCAGCGGGACAAAGATACTCTGTCGTTTTCACGGCCAATCAGGTACGAAGTATTGATGTTTGGAAGAACTGTGCCGATATATTGTTGAAGCCTATCGGAAACTATTGGTTGAGATCTTACCCTACTGGTGGAAATCTGGCCCATAACCCCAATGGTAAGTTTCGGCGTATCACGGAAATCAAGAGTGCGCAGTAACAGTCTATTCAAAGTGGATCCCACCCTCTCCAAGGCCATTTTGCGATATGTTGGTGCTCCCGTCACAGACCCGACAACTCCCGATGTCACCAAGACCACACCAACCATGACAGAATCTCAACTGATTGTAAGAAATATTTTCTTGCTATTCTTGATACATATACTGAAACACGGCTGCAGCCGCTGATCAACCCTGGACCGGTGCGCAGAGTCCATGTCCCCTTGTTTTCTTTCGTGCTGAACGCCTTCCTAGCCTGGTGGCCCAGATGCAACACCAGACTTCAGTCTTGTGCTCAATTTCACAACTGTAAGTTAGACTTTACATCTCGCTATCCATTCATTGATTGCTGTATTGTTCTTTAGCCTGAAACGGTACGACTGTTTGTGGAGCCTTGTCATTTCTGAAATTTGACCGCCGTTCTACAGGCACCAGATAATTGGGGCATTAACGGGATTAGTTATGTCTCGCCTTCAATTCCCACTCTTTCCCAGATTCTCCAAAACAACGATTCGTTCCCCGAGACAAGCCACGTCGTAACCCTTCCTTCGAATGCCTTAGTCGATTTAATCATGCCTCTCGGAGATGACGGAGGAGGTCATCCCATCCATATCCAAGGCATAACCTTCGATGTTATTCAACCTGGTCAGCTCGAGCCCTCATTTTCACAAGCAAATCCCACTTATATTGAGCTTTTCAGGGGACACCAACGTTACGAATCTCATCAATCCATCTCGCAGAGATATTATTCCTGTCATTGGCGATACCACAATAGTTAGGTTCAAGACTCCGGGTGTCGGAGTGTTTCATCTGCATTGGTATGTCACTTTTCTGATGAGATATGTTCTCCTCTGACGAGAAATCAACAGTCACATCATCTGGCACGCAGAAGTTGGACTTCAACTAACCTTTATCTCGCCTCCCGACGAGATCCGCGATGCCATCCATCCCAGCCCTGAGTGGCAACAGCTCTGCGACACGTATAATGCTCTTCCTGATGAGCTTAAGTAAAACTACAGTGTCTTGTCAGTTTAAACCATGAATGCTCTGTCTATTTCTGTCTATTATCCACTTGAACATTTGAAGACGCGGAGCATCGACGCGATAAGTCACCCACGTGACATATGTCACATCAGCTTGTGAGACTTGAGTTGATAAATCATATCCTGGTTCCGAGGAATCACCGAGCTCAACTCTTTCACGACAAACCATGGTGGTCACATGGTGGCCAATTGTTTCCTTCACAAAACAAGGTCAACTTAGCGATTTCTTGTTCTTCTGGATGATAATCAGTTAGTGGCGCGCCCTTGTTCCGCTGGCTAGTATTGTGTTTTGATTGTTTCCAAGGCAATCCGATAGGTACTTATATGAAGAAGAAACATGGCTGGCTCACTCTATATATCAATCTTAACATGATGGCTCTCTTCAAAAAATTCTGTGGCAAGTCTCAGATCTCAGGTCTGACCTAGTCTCCCTAGTCATCCTCTAGTATTAGTAGAAAGATAGTCGTAGGTCTGACCCTCTGTCTGTCACCAGCAAGACCACATGTGTCATTTGTTGAAGAACTTCAAATGCCTTCACCTCAGGATCGAAGGAGAAATAGCAGAAAAAGAGCACCCTCACCGTTTCAAAATCGGCCTGGACCTCTATCAAACGACGACAATCCCAACTCATACCATTTGACTACGTTGTTTTTTGACACATTCTACTACGGTCCTTGTGATGATGTGGCACCTTTGACATCAGAAGATAAGGACGAGGAGATTCTACTAGAAATCAATGGTCCGTCTGAAAAGGCTCGGGACAAATGTAGAGCAGAAGCATCTCTGAGTCCTTCAAGATCAAAGGTGAACAGGCTGGACAACACATCTGGCAGTCCTGGTGCAGGGATTGTAGTCCATGGTCACAACTGATGACATAATCTTCCCTCTCAAAATGCACAGCATCAGCATAGAGCAGATGTCTCATCAGCTTTGCCTTCAAGGTTGAAAAGCCTGACATGGACCACATCTCAGGCACATTGAAACTCATACTGAGGCAGTTGACACAACCTAATGAACTACTATATCATGGGAGTATGTTCTTGCACTGCTTTCAATTTTCTTGCTGACATTTGTGGCGTGAGCTGATGTATGAAAAGTCACTGCAGGATGTCCTTGGACATCATTGGGAAAGAGGCCAGAGGATTCTGAACATAGACATCAGATGATATGCAGCTGAGATTGTGAGTTGTTCGAGACTCATTGCTGATGTTATGCTAACCTTGACTTGGATAGCTTTCAGGACTTGGTAGACTTCATTTAAATGGCTGATATCATCTTGATATCAAGTCCAAAAATATTTGCCTGTACAATAGACAGATTGTGTTGATCAACTCTTGCTTGTCATTGCTGAAGGATGACATAGTGAGAGCCCACAGAACTTCCAACAAATTCAACTAATATCCACAATATTTTGTACTTATTCTATAGTCCCAATATCACTTGCTTGATTGGCTTGAATTCAATTCTTGAAACACGCAAATTGGTGATGCAATAAGTATACAGTATTTGACTGGTTGGAAACCTTGTTCTTTGCAGAACAAGAAAACACTGAAATTGGTCAAAAGAGTATGAACCAGCTTTATTGGTGGAAACTGGTAAGCGGAAAGAAACAAGAAGAAACCTAATCACATGACTGTGACGCGTATGTAAGTAAATATGTGTCAGCATGTTTACACTGGTCATCTGTACACCCAAATTGAAATTGGGTTCCCATCTGATAGTGACACTCCAGGCAAAATATCCATTGCTACCAACTTATAGAATGATATCTCAACTGGTCCTAGTTCAAGTTTTATGGCAAAAGGATACAACTGGCAGAGATATGACCAGCACAGTTTGATGGTACTGTGAAGTGCAAAAATGGCTCATCTGTACAGTAGTGTCTATATCCTAAACCAGACCTGGAGAGACTGCAATTTTTCATCTCAAATGGGTCTTTAGTCTCATATACATACCTCAGTTATGTTTCTTCTTATCAGTAAAGATTCCCAGCTGTATTTCTGCTAAGTATTTCTGGTGTGACATTTGTGACATTTTGGCGTAAAAAGCTGTTTTTGGCTCATAATTACCAATCTTGAAGGCAATCCTATAATCCTTTTTGATAAAAAATACATTGTATTCCTTATTTGAAACCTAAAATCAGCCAAATAACTCCAGTACTCATTCAATTTCAATAGTAGTATTTTGGCCATAATCTTGCTTCAGATAAAACTGGCTATGCTGCCATGACCCATAACTTTCATATGAACTTGATGCATGTCATAGGAGCCTTAATAGTCTAGTAATGCTTCCCAATCATCAGAATGGGCATCCCAAGAGGCTACATTGCACCAAACTCTACTGCACAGATGATGTGACAACTTAGACTCAAATCTAATCTCGTCCTTAACCACATGAAGCCTGCAAGGGCAAAGTGGCCGCTCGGTATGAAGAGCGTTAGACTAAGAATTCGAAAGAGAATGTAAATTCAAGAGGATCGAAAAACTAAAGTACAATCTGTAGACTACTGTTCTTTTTATACTGTACGATACAATAACACGTGTATAATTGTCTGTTCAACACCGTACCATTACCATGCCGCTTATTGTCTGCCTTCGTGTCTGTAAACGCATGTTTTCTCACATCATGTCAACGTCAATGTCAAACTGTCATAATGTGTGATCGTCGCCTGTTTTGTTGGGTTTCTTGTTGTCCCATCATATCCGATCAGTCCGTTGTTCCATGATGCGATCACGATAAGATAGACTTTAATCGCGATAAAAATAAAAGATTGTTACAAGCGTAACAGATGAACCATATTGTACAGAAGACCTGTCAAATACGGTATCAGCCCGGAAAATGTTGGACTCACTGCTCCAAAAATCTCATCTTGACATGCCAGTCATTTTTAAGGATCTCTGGGGAGATTCCAAGGATGCTGAGCCCCAGGTTCTTGCAGTGAATGTTGACAGTGATGTCATGGATGACTGCCCAAAATCCGCAGTAATCAACGACAAGATGCTGCAGTCAGAGAGTGACAGAAATCAGCTCCATCCAGACCTAGACCACCTTTGCCAGCTTTTCAAGTTGAAACAGGAAATTTGCGTCAGGATCAAAACAAAACTGGCAGTCAAGCATGTACAAATATGCTCAAATCCTCAAAATCTGGACGAGGGCACCCCAAACAACAATGAATCCAACCACTCGAATGCCTTGAGTGCTTTTGAAAATTCCATTATGATCCTCGCAATGATGTGGCACCTTTGACACCTTGAGGATGAGGGTGACTCAAACAAGATCACAGAAGTTCTTCCGCCACAGTCTGCAAAGACACCGGGGAAGCACAGTCAAGTTGATCTAGCTCCGTCAAGTTCTGATGAAGATGGCTTGCCAATGCTTGGTCATGTCCTGGAAAATCCAGAACTGAGGATCAGGCTGAAACACGCAACTACATTGTTGACTATTGTATTCCTGGAACACCCGATCTTAACCACACAAGACATCACAACGGGTGCTCCTTTCGCTATCAAAGTCTTCCCAAAGCGGACCTATATGAATATGGATGTCATGAGTGTATCACGCAAATATTCAAGGGACGTTCATATGGATAGGAAATGTTTCGACGAAGTGAGAGTGTCTCGGGGCGTTGATCAATGTAATCAACTCCAAATTCTTGGTAAGAATCAAGGACTCATTCTTGGACAAATCAAATTACTATATTGTAATGGTACATCCTTGTACTGTCTTTCTGGATGTCTTTGTGAGCTGACATCATTTGTGGTGCTAGCCCATGTACACAACCTCACTATGCAAAGTTATTGACCAGTTTCAGGACAATCTACAATGTATTCCAGATAAGTATATCAAGTGATATGCCACAGAAATTGTACACCTTTTGGAAATTCATCGCTGATTTCATGTTGACCTGACTCAGATAGTTCTTGGCCCTTTGCAGCCTTCATCTTCATGGCTTTGATCATTGTGATATCAAGCCGAAAAACATTTGCTTTCACAATGGCCACATCATTTTGATCGACTTTGCCTTGTTAGAGTCAGATGGTCTAGTCAAACGCCTCTGTGGAACTCTAGGATACATGGCATCAGAACTAAATGATGATTCCCAAGAATGCCATTCAGCGAGCAAAGCAGATATTTACACATTTGGAGTTGTATTCTACGAGCTGTATGCTTGTCCACAAGTCAGTGCTCAATTCTCCAAACTCGTGGCGATAACTTGAACCCTTCAACTTTCAGTTTGACATTCAGTTTGACATTTTCAATTCACAGCATCACATGGAGATGAGGCCACAGGATGAGGCAGGTTCAAATATTGAAGCTTTGATTAAATTGATTCAACCTCTCTAGCACCACATTTCACTACAATATCCTCGCAAGGTTTCTTTGTGAAGTCTGATCAGATGTGGGAGCAGACTGGGAAGCGGTGGGAGAAGATTATGTGCTCCAAGGATTTAGATACCAGGCCTGATTTAATAAGTTTATGTTTACTTATTAGGGTCAGAGCAGGTGACCTACATGTGCCCCATTTCTAGCAAATCTAGACTCATCTACTCCAACCCTGGGAATAGACGATGTGTCTGGCCCCAGAATAGCTACCTCTCTAAACATATCCAGATTCACCCAAATCTGCTCCACCCTGAGGATATTTCAGCGGACTAGATGATGCAACCCTGACCCGAAGACCTGAGCCTTGCTAGGGCCTGGCATCCAGATCCATCCATATCTCAAGACAACATAAGTAAGATTCTATGTTCTAGGAGTTCGACTGACTGGTTGGTGAAGTGAGTTGAACTTGATGGATGATAATGATCCAGGCCTGATACACAGATTATTATGTTGAAAGTGATACCATGGTCCATGAGTGATTCGAGACAGATTAGATGACCAGTATAAAAGTACTTGTCTGAAATCTAGCTATGAAATGCTCAAGATTGCCATCACAAAGAGATGTGATGTTGTAGAATGATATACAACCATGCTACCTAGTATAAGTTGATCATTTGACTTTGAAGCCAATACCTCATGATTAATATTTTCCTGGAGTAGGGTTATCGTTGAGTATCGGTTTCTATGCTTCTGGTGGTAGGTGATCCAGGAAATGGCTTGAGCGCCATAGAGTCCATATATGCAGGCAGGATGCTACGGCTTTGTCTCCTCTGATGCTTCCTCCTCCAAACCAGAAACAGGCCAAGCAATGTCAATAGCACCACGCCACCAACCAGACCGCCGGCTATGCCAGAGACCGGTCTTTTCATGGCAGAGACAGGGTCATTGTTCACAGCTCCGGAGCTTGTATTCAGCAATTCAGCTAAGGATGAAAAGGATGGTGTATATTGGATGTAATCAATCCTCAGTAGTTGGTCGGGGTCACAGCTTACGAGTTCAAGAGTTACTGTGTGTTGACCGGGTTCAAGGCTAAGCTCTTGAGTCGTGAATAGAGCAATATGATTTCCCCAGCTGAGCTTACTGGTGAGATTCCCAGTGAAGGTTTGAGTGGAGGATGGATTACTGTCCACAGTTGACTTCAACTCGAAGCTGCCGCCCGCTGATCCTGTGTCATAAAGGCCGTAGACGGTCATATCAGAACCTGCATGTGATTCAGCTCTGCAAACTAGCAAGAAAGATAAGCCATGTACACACCAACATAAGTGAAAGTCAAGTTAGAACCGGCTGTCGATGTATGATGACTGTTGGACTGGAATGCCACAACGCCCGGACTGTACATGACGGCTTCCCAGTCTCCCCCATATTGTATTGCAGGGTATGTATCGTCCATGATCAATGTTTTCCCAGTCAAATTTGTTGTTAACCCAGGTTCTACAGACATGAAATCGAGGGATGATTCAATATTGGTGGCAAGCGTGATGCTGATGCTGTGACTCCCTTCGAGAAGTAACTCCGACTGGTACCAGGTCGAGTAGGCAGTGTCCAACGCGACCTCTGGGGAAGGATCCAACCTGTCGATTGAAACACTGATATTCTTCCCAGTTAAGCCACCGATGAAGGAGATGGAAATGCCTGAAAAGGAAAGTTGGTCTAAGCTCCGACATAACGCTCGAATAGCGAGTACCATCAAATTGAACATTACAGAACTCTTTGAAGAAAGTGTTCGTGCCACCGTAATACAGTTGCGGACGGTTCACCAAAAGCGCTGATAAAGATAATCAATCAGTCTCGACACTGCTTTTATCGATGCCGGACCCACCATTTCCATCATACTTGATTGCTTCATCGATGTTGTCGAGAATGTAGTATATTTGAGGCTGCGAGAAGGTCATGGAGAATAAATTCGCGAGGGCGAGGATGAATCGGTAAGGTGGGAGAAAGATTGTACGTCCGAGTGTCTATGTGCCGCAGTATAATCGGCGGAGGTACATACAGATGTCCCAGGCTGTCCTGAATGGCCTGACCAAGTCATATGATAGACTGCACACTCCGAGTGAATGACGTTTGGAAGAAGTCGTCTCCTGTTATTTGACGATGAGCAACAGACCATTGATTCAGCTGTTTTACTTTTTGGTTGCAGGTCAGCGCCAAATTGAACAGTAAAATATGCCTAAAGTAACACACCATGACGGATTAATGACGATAACGGCATTCATGTCACCATGATCATTTTGCTGTCGTCCAGCTCCCGCTAATGGTCAGAGTTTGATTCGCTGATGAGAAATCAGAACCAGGGGCGAAGTTATCCTAGAAATCAGGACCACGGCTCGACTCTCGAGCGGGAGAAGAATCAAGGCGCTGGAGAACTGACATTAGACCTCTTGAATGAATCGACTGACCAACAACTTGAAACGCCGGGTGCTATTCAGCCTCTCGTCAATTCAACGGACCGGTGATCCTGCCTTCAACATGTAGCATAGCCATTGACAGTGGCTGTATACAGCCTTAGGAGCATATCACTTACGAAATCTCAAACCCCGGCCCCTTCAGCTTGGAATCGACGATGTCTGCTAATGACAAGGCCCATCCGTCGGTCGTCACAGCCATTGCAGCCAATCAAAATGTTAAACCAGCAGAAAACCCAAGTCCTGCTAACTCTGCTCCGAGCAATGGAAGCACAGGAGCTCAAGTCAAAGCCCAACCTCTTCTGATAATGGCTTCACAGACCATTCCCAGCAAAGAGTCCCGAATCGCCTCCCAACAGTCCTCTGGCTTGACATACCGTGATATTGTGGACTATGTCTTCAATTTCGTTGGTATCGCTGCTGCAGTGATCTTCGGCATTTGGTCCGTCAAGGCTTATGACGCGACATTACTGTGAAAACATGACCGTAAGTTCACCCATTGTTACGTGTTGCGGCTGAACTTTGCCGAAAGTCAGTTCAGCCGTCAAAAATTGGTGTTACGGCTTGAAGTTCAGTTTTTTTTTGGCCTGTGCCGGCGTAGCCGGCCGCTCTGGCAGCCCTGAAACGTTACGGAGCTCGAAAAATGTCAGTTCAGCCGGTCTTGTTACGCGTTACAAACACCGGTAGGAAGTGAGTTCATGGGTGCCTGTTACGGCGTTACTGAACTTACGGTCATGTTATTACAGTATATGCAAAATCGCTTGTCCACGAATGCTTTGGATGCAGCCAATGTGGCAAACAACCTTGCCCAGGACGCAATGAAGCAAGCGCTATTGTCGAATCAGCTGGCAATGCTAGCATTCTGCTTTTCGAACAACGGGACAGACCTGGTAAGTTCAACTTGTACGGAATTCACGTCCAAGATCATCCCTATTTTACCGAGCATTGTGGCCGGACTGGCACCAACAGGGCCAGGGAGTCCAGGAGGGCCGAAAAGCTCACCGTCTACTGCTGCTTTGCAAGGATTTGCAATAGTGGTAATCGTCATCGCGGTTTTGGTGGCTTTAGTAGGATTTGGAGGAATGATTCTGTGGGGCAGAAAGCAGGAAAAAGTCCCAGAGTATAGAAAGCAAAGCTCTCCTTGAAAAGACGTACATTCCGAAACACTCTCCTTTCCATGAAAGACTTGACCCTGATTCTGTAATAATAATGATTCCGAACGAGTTCCCCAGTCGTCGCTTCTCATAATTCGCACTGACTGACCAGCAAAATCCTTGACATTGATGGTTTGCAGCAAGACATTTTGCAATGCGAGGGTTCGGTCGGAAACAGTGTAGAAAAACTGAACAGTGAACAATAGATTGAATCAGCGCAGTCACATGCTGACGACTTGATCTTTTCTTCGCTCATCGCCGCTCCGATCCAACTGTTTCGTCATGGCCCATAGAGCTCATTTTTCATCCACATTTTTTTTCTCAACCATACGCGCGACTGAATTCGGGCAGTTCTGCAGCAGGACACCAGATTAGCACCGCCTTTGCTCTTTCCAACTTTTCCAATTTGTGCCCCGAGACAATCTTGTCGGCAGTGACCAGCAAGTCACGATGACTCCTGTACTATGTACTTAATCCTTACCCCCCTCATCTTGCTACATTAATGTTACTAGTCAAACAGGCTGTCAATGTCATCATGATTCAAGGGCTGTGGCATGCCACATGCTGTCGACACCTTCTTCCCGACTCCTCCGCTTATGACAAGCTGGATAACAGCAAAGGCAAAAAAGTCACCAGTGAAATCTGTGAATAGTGATCACCCGGTGAGCCTTTTCTATCTCTGAGCTTCGTCCAATAATTTGGTCGTAGCTGCAAACTGTACCGATTAGCGGTCAGAGACAGGATGATTCTCTTGAGGTCCTGGAAGCAATGTATGGCCAATTCCCTGTCGCTGGACTCGCCAATGTCATCGAAACCCTGGGGGTGCTTATCAAAAGATTTGCAAAGGATGCGAAGTAGGCCCATTCTGGTCAGAGAGCTAACGCTGTCTATCAGGGATTCCAGGGGATAGCGGTGCCAGAAAGAGAAGAGCTGGTACTACGGGTTATTCAGGAAATAGATACTTGAAGACCGGCTTCCGGTCTCGAGGCTATATACCTGCAAACAGCCCCGTCTTCCACGGTCGTGCAACGTTGGTAGCGGCTCTTGTCAAACTATTGACTGTGTCCTTCGTTGGCTCAAAGCTTGCCCGTCTCTGTCTTCTCGGACCGGGTGGGATGGGAAAACTTCAGTCGCACTGGAAGTAATGGCCCAGCCAGAACTCGCCGCCTTCTTCTCAAAGAGGAATTGCCTATGGTTGACCTGCGTTCAGGCGACCTCGGTTTCACTCTTTCTCGATATGTTATGTGCCTCTTTGGGCAGATACAGTCCGTGCGATTACAGAGGCAGCGGGCTATTTCAGGATGTTCCCGAACAAATGGGACGACCAGATCCGATGTCAGTTCTACCTTGATGTTCTGGAGGATCCGTGGAGGATTCCGACAGTGGAGGAAACTGAAGTTGTCCTTGACCAGGATATACCTGGTCAGGTTCACCTGCTATTGGAACAAGGGTCAGAGCGACTTGCAGGTGATCCTTCTGCTTTTCTCAACCGCCTCAAATCTTGGCTTGAATCCATCCCGACCTTTTCAACCGAGCTCCCTATTCCATTCCCTATTGATTCCGTCTTGGTCCCCGGCGATTCTGTTAGGTTGGCGCGCGCACTCCTTTTCAACAGTCGAGCCAATGCAGAGCTCTTTGTTGAACGATGGAACACCTGGCGGAATGTTGATCTTGCGGATATTCATGCTGTCTGTAAGTCATCACACAAGATGCACTAACTGCTTCGTCGTCAAAAGTGCTTTACGCTAAAGCCGCTTGACGGTGCTTTATCAGTTGTTTTCGAACCAATAGATATATATACTAACAACTGGAGACATGGCGGGCTTGAGCAGTTACGATTGAATGAAGTAACTTGTCATGGACAATAAGTATGATCTCTGCCCAATCTTACCAAAGGACAAAAATTTATATCTCCAGGTTGGAATTCCAACAGACAAGATGATCGGTCAACGACATATTAACTATATTCAAGATATAATTTGCCATGTAATGCCCTGGAGCCTTCCTAGATTAAGGGTTCCGTCCGGTGCTAGAGCCTGGAAAGCTGTTGAGCTAAAGTCGAGATCTGTGGGTCCGGTGCAGCCACCACATCTAACCAGTATGTCAGATTTTAGATTATGTACTTTAGGATCCGTCGACTTTACATACCGGTCTACTATCGCCACCTCGATGGACTTTCCCTGGACTGGTAAACCATTTATTAGTGACGACGATAACAGATAGAGAAGCACTTACATGATACTTGAACCTTCTTGTTGCAGATTTCACTCCTAAAGACGGGGTCAGTCAACTTGGGTCCACCATGGAAGGATCTTTCCCACTTGTTCGGATTCCCCGGTTCCGGACTGAAATATCGCTAGTCAGTGAGAATCTATGACGGTTTCCGCGAAACATACTTGGCATAGGCGTCGAAAAACTCGTGAGATACAGCAGCAATCATATCAGTGCCGGCGGAAGTGAAGCCACAAGCGCCCAGTCCAGTGATGTAATAGGTCCCTAGACTCTATAAGAAAGATGGATAATGAATAAAGAATGTTCGCTCACCATCGCCAGTTTGCATGTCCTGAGGGTCCCGTCGTCGAAGTCTGATGGGAGCAGCAGTCGAAAGAAGGAAGAAGCCAAGGACAGCAAAGGTCTTAAGAAACAGCATTGCGATGAATGGATTTCCTGAAAAGTGGCACTGGAACAAGGCCTGGTTGACTCAGGATATACCGACCAGCGGTGAGACGGTGAGAAGGTGAGACTAGCTGGGGAATCCATCATCTTGTCGCTTCGTATTTAAGGCATCCTGGATTAACCGACGTGTCCATGAAACATCGGCAATTGGTTTTGCAGCTGTGCTAAATCAATGGTTTTGATCTCGAAAAGCCAGGAGATGATGAATGGGGTTGCAGATTTCGGCAGCCTCGGTTCTGGCCTTGTCGTACGAAAGACCGAGGAAATAACGTTGAGGTATCTGGAACGACAAGGAAACATGTATGTGGAACACTATTGCAGAAAATGTCGGGAAGACTGAGGTCATTGCTCGAATGAAGCTTCTTCTTCGATATCTTCTTCGTCCATGTCGCCCTGGCCTAGAGATCCCGACATCGCCCTTTACCGCCGAAGGTAAACTGGCAGAATGAGCAGATGCAGAGTCGTCTGTCCCGTCATCGTCGTCGACCTGTCGCCTTTAATGAACAATGGCGGTCCATCATCTGTACCGTAAGGGTTCGACCAATTGGAACCAGAAAAGTAGAACCTCTACCGCCGTGGACCGGATTACGTGACGCTAATTTTTTTATTAGGAAACGCAAGAGACCTGCTGGAATTCACCTTACTATATCGTCCAGCTCGCTCTCTTGTTCGATCAGGTCGTCCATTTCGCGCTGGAAGTCTCGATACACGTTCGGATGTCCATATTCGGTTCTCGTCGCAGCGGCACTGCCGCACTGGAGTGGGTTCGGTGGCAGCAAATGAGGAAATCGGGGATTTTTGGACAGAAATGTGTAGGGGTCGCGACGGACGTTTAGGGCATATGGAATATTTTTTGTGGATGAGCTGGTGACGAATAAGGCGTGGATGAATTGCCTGGACAAAAGGCACCAAAAGGCTCGGGGCATGTTGAATGATGAAGCGATGAAGCGATGAGGTTGAGCTGCAGTGCTGACACCAACTCGATTTGTCATGCGGCTCGCTGCTCTTGACCATTCAACAGAGCTCAAGCGCTCATTATTGACATCGTACCCTCGAGACCAGCTCCCAATGTCTCTGTTGGAAACGATTGCTTTATGGAATCTGGCTTGTGCTGCAAATCAACTGGGACGATTCGTATGTGTTATCAGCCTTGTATCGGCCTGCGGATCACCTTGGCTAATGAGATCATTACGCATTCGCTGCGACAAGGCATGGCCAGCGAGATCTTGACTGGCGACGGGATACGTCAGAGTTGGATTTGTCGATGTGACATCATGTAAGCATGGGCATAGCTAGCTATTTGACAGCGTCTCTCTCTGCCCTCTTCTACGGCGCACCAAATGTGATTCTTTGGTGCTTGGTCCAACTTTACTTACTTGTGTCAGGTCTCTGATTCATCAGACTCGGTCACTTCGAATTTTGATTTTGGTCGTCCCCGTGTGCCCGGAGTGGTGAGTTTCAATGGATTTACCTTTCTTTGTCTGCTCATTATCATTCGCAGACAACCATCGAGAACATCCTAGCACGCTCAGTGAAGCTTGACGAAGCCCCTTTTCTCCATCGGTAGAGTAACAACTGGTCTTCCTGGTCCTATGTCTTCGACCTGGAGGCTATATTCGACAGCCCCCGCTTCGAGATCTTCACCGAAACAAAATTTCAGCTTCAGTTTGAGAGCATCCAGCTTTTGATGTTCCAAAGGCGCTCCGATAATATAGTGTTCCGCTATCTCCAAAACTATTATCGGTACGATAGACGAATCGGTGAACTGTTTCTATACCGAGGGGTCTGCCATGCCTTTTTGGAGCACTGGGAAGAGGAACATGGAAACGAGCAGCAGGTTATAGCACTGGGAACAGACCAGGAATGCTTTTACATTCTAAGAGTACAAAATTATCTGAGGACAGCTCGGTTCTGCGTAAAAAACGCCGATGGACTTGAACAGATTGCTCAGGATTTGTATATAATAAATAACCCTTCTTCAAGTCGAATTTTGCTCTATACCAAACTCGAATGTTCAACGAAGCTGGGCTGCAAAGCGCAAAGGGTAGGCCCTATTTATTCGCAATGGACCTCTATAGGTTACTAATAATCAACTTGTAGTTAATATTACTTGAATACGCGCTTCAAGTATGCCAAGAGTCCATCAACACCGCCAACAAGGGCTCCAACGACTCCGTCCGGTCTCACTACAACAATCATGCACCTTCCTTCTGGATTATAAGCTTTGGCTGCATGGCCTTCTGTGTCTCTGAGGCTAATAATCTGGCCAATGCTCTCTTTGCCGATTGCCACCGAACGGAAGATCTCCGCAGAGTACTTTTCCAAAACTTGGAGCACATCCTCCTGGACTTTGATATCGTCACTGAAGATCAAAATCGAATGGTACGAGGTTCCGAAAGTCTCGAATAGACTCGTAACTTTGGATTCTGCGATGTTCAAAAGTCCAGGCGCATCTGGTGCTCTGTCTCCAGCACGCAGAGGTCCTCCTTCGACCATGAAAACCCCATATGGATCGAAAACATCGTCTCCAGAAGCGAATTCGTCGACGACTATCGAGCTACCGCGATAGTTGACACCAAGCTGCTTGAACTCCTTGCCACGAGTAACTTTGCTGCCCTCTTTCGCGGTAGACAGTTTATCTAGGAGCAAGGTGGTCTTGTTAAGCATGGCGGCAATGACCGGGACTCGTTCGGAATTATATGAATCGAGAAGGCTCTGCGGAGCCAAACCCTTCTCCACTAAAGCCATCTTCCAACCTAGGTTGAAGGAGTCTTGAAGTCCCGAGTTGAGGCCCTAATGTAGAGTTCCACAATTAGACTCCAGATTGATATAGTATTCTCATTACCTGGCCACCTGTAAAACTGGATAATGTTCAGCCTTGAATTCACAATTAATTTACTACTTAGACTGTACTTGCCTATGAACGTGAGCAGCATCTTTCATGATGATCAGCCTTGGATTGACGACAATTGGCCACTGCTCACCTCCAGCAACGAATGCACGCCCCTTCCCAAACGAATCGACCATTCGAATGTTGGGTTTCCAGAGAGATAGCGTGATAAGTTCTCCGAACTCAACATCGTGTCTTCCTGTGATTTCGTAGAACAAGTCTAGCAGTTCCTGTCGTCCTGTGATGAGCTTGGCTTTTTCGTTATCGACCCACACAAGAAACGTGAACAGGTTGTTCCCTCCAGCGGCGATGAAACTGAAACTGTTCAAGGTTTATCGGTACATTTTCATTGACGACCAAGACCCGGACTCACAGTTGAGTCTGCATCGAACCCCAGAGATGCCAGAACTGGAAAGTATTGATGATGAGAAACAGTCAAGGTCAAATAATGGCGTACTTCTTCTGACAATCCTTTCTCGACAAAGATATCGCCTGTGATGATGTATCCTTCTTCCCGAGTCTCGCCGAGGAAACCCAGATTGAGCTGCTTGCGGACGATGCTGCGAGCTCCATCTGCTCCGACTAACCAATGGAATTCGGCGGTTTCTGGCACTTCTTTTCCATCGCGGATGGAGACCAAGTGAGCAAAGACTCGGTCTGGTTTCTCTTCAAACGAGACGAGCTCTGTAGATAGCTCGATGGAGACTCCGAGAGCTTCCAACCGAGAGCGAAAGATAGCTTCATGGTCGTCTTGCCCGAGACACAAGAGGTTCGGCTACACATCTCCCATCAGTAGAGAGACTCGGAGTATCTCAAGAATCGGCGTACATATGGGCATGAGGGCGTAAAGGCTTCACTCCCCGAAAGAGCTTCAATCGTCCTGAGTACTTTCGCACCATCAAGGGGATCGTACATGAGGATTGGGGACGAAGGAACTGCCTTCTTGAGAACCTCGTCCAAGGTACCAAGGAACTTGTGAAGCTCCAGAGAGCGAGGCTGAAATGGAATCAGCAACTATGTAGCATCGGGATCTGAATTCAGTCTACAGCTCACCTGAACCCCATTTCCTTTGCGACCAAGGCGATAGGTCTGCAATTTATCGATAATTCGGACTGGGATACCATTCTGTACAAGAGATAGAGCCAAACAAAGTCCGGTTGGGCCTGCTCCGACCTGAGGAATGCATGAGTACCGACTTCAGATAGATTGAAATGACTCACTATCAAGACACTTGAAGGTGAGGCCATATGTTTGCGAGAGAGGTTTAGATATATGTCGCTCTGTAGGCTTGAGATTTTATAGGGCCGGCTAAATGGGACGCGTTTCCCTCCGGCAAAAACTTCGAAGAGATGCCCTGGTCCTTGGCTGCGAACCCATCCGGCAAGCTGTGATAAAGCTCGGCTCTATGTCTTATACTTTCTCTCTGCCGAAGCAAACACATAGACATCTAACAGAAAGGCCCGAGGGATATACTTACCTCCGATGCACGCCCACGCTTTCGGAATAGTGCTCGAAATGTTAGAGTCATTCTCGGCGGAGGCATGCTTTGATGAAAAATGGTTCTGATGTGTTCTAGATGCGATTATTCATCACTTCAAAGAATTTCAACTCACTAAAGCTTGTCTTCAGTGCCTGAACAGCATTGTACGAGCGATAATGCCTCGCGTCACGTAAACTGTGTCATATTCTCAGAGGCTGACACCAAGTCGATTTGTCACGCGCTTAACGTTTTTCTCGACGATTATCCAAGTCCAACTTGTTTTGGAGTGTGCAAGTTGGACCCAGGGAACAACAGCGGCTGAGCTTGAGCCTTCGCCAGTCTTTGTAATTCTGCATAATATATGATAGACAGAGAGGTTTTACTCACAATGTTTTCCTTCATGTCCGTTTCATTTCCGGACTTCCCTGGCGAATAGTACCAGTACGGCAGGTGTCATGGATGCCACTCCCTTGAGAGAAGGCTCGAATGGGGGCCGAGATGTCGAACGCCAAAGAATGTTACGTTTCGCGAAATCGCCCTTGTGTCCATTCGCGAGCTCCCAATTCCAAATACAATTATTTGACCATAAGATGAGAAGAAGTCCAGTTATACACCCAAACGAGGAAAGAGAGTAGGTCACGACAAGGCAAGTAGGACGAGCGCTGCCGAGAAACCTACACCAAATGCAGGCAATAATATCCGACCAGGAGCTGACGAAGATATTATCCCTGCTGCAACCTTGATTCCCGCTTGAGCGCATTGCCCGACATATACTGCGAGATATAGTTGAACTCGAGAAATAAGAATAGAGAAACAACGTACTATCCATTGATGTCTGTGCTTCCCCAGTGCCTGTGTCCTTGCTATTCGCGACAATACAGTCCAGACACAAAGTGAGACGCGAACTGACAGCGTCCGAGCAAGCGCAGGACAACGTTTGGCAGGTCTGAATAGAGACAATATTAGATTCCTACTTGTAAAAAGAAAAGAAAACTGACCGTGATCTCCTGCAAAACGTCGCATTTAGACTTGCACTTTGATGGGTAATCGGAGAATTCGAAGCCAGGGCTCTGGCGTCGCAACAAGGTGCTCAATTCTGAGGACATATCGTCAGGTAAGGGAGAGGGAGAAGCAGAAGCTACGAAACAAATATCAGTGAGACTGGCCCCAAGCCGAGGAGACAAAACCATACTTGCTTGGAAAGACAATATAGCCAGTCCAGCGAGTTTTAAAGGAATGTAGGATCGCATTGTGAGCGAAAAGTAAATGAGCGGCTGGGAGGTGATGGACAGAGGAGCAAAGAGCACCAAAGACCCTGTCTGTCAGCTGGAGCCGTTAAAGAGTCCCTTTCGGCCAACTTCATCCGCTATAGGCCTAGCGCCCCTTCAACGCCCCTTAAATGATATAGACCGACAGGACTCCGATTATTGTCAGACGGGCGCTCCAGAGTGAATAGACCCGGCCGGCCTCAGAGTCTGATGAAACAACTGCCAGATTTTGTGGATGGGTTTCCTATGGCCTTGAAGAGAACGACCTGGGCGTGCTTCTGAATCTTGAATCGCAAGGAGCTCCACAAAAGATCAGGGCAGGACCGAGTATTCGGCGAAGATGTTACAGGCTGTCGAAGAATGTCAAACCTTGACCATGTCCCTATGAAACGAGTTCGTGAGTCGACATCGGTGCGGCGAGCCAGTGCCAAGGCTTGTCAGACCAGGATTTGTAAAAGAAATCCGGTGCCAGCCCAAACATCGGGTGTAACCCCTGGAAAATCACCAGGAGCTATTGCCGAGTCGATCAAATCCTATGAACAAATCAACGAGAACGCGACTCTCAAACCATGAAAATGGCAAACCATGAAAATGGCGGTCGTCGCGTCGACAAAGCAAGAGGGCCCGTCAAGCTCCGGAAAGTGGCCGACCGATGACTCAGCAGCTCAGCCTTTGTTCCAGCCACTCGCCATGAGCTCTAGCTGAACCCGTTGCTCATAGCTGACCTGTGGCTCAACGCAATGTCTGCGAAAAGACCCCGAATCCCGTCCCCGTCTCCTTCAGCTTCCTCGTCTTCAGGCTCGGCTCCGACTGGAACCGCTACGTCTCGCAGATTGTCGTCGTCTCCCACTGCAAAATCCACCAGATTATCGTCTCCGGAATCTCGTCCTTCAGAATGCAGGCTTCCTCCGACTTGTAATCGAAATCCAACCCTTATTGCCAATGCAAAGGTATGTCATTGTCAAAGGAAATTCAATGATCCCTGTCAACGAATTCCTTTTACGAATCTGTACTTAACGATTATCAGGACCTCGAGGCCCATTATGCTAATTTTCATGCTCATGTTTGTGAAGTCCCTGGGTGCAAGTGCGTTTTTCCTGTGGCGCGCTTGTTGGAACTGGTGAGTGGCAGAATGTTTCGTCCATCGAATCGGTCTGCCGGAACCACGCGTTTTACATGAACCTGTTATCTGGCTTTCCCTTTATCCGCTGCTGACTCACGTCCAGCACCAAACGGAATGCCATGATCCATTGGCGGCTATTCGTCAGGGGAACGGAGAGAAAATCGTCAGTGCTCCTTGTTACACCGTGGATTTCTTTACTCAATGGATTTACTTCTAGTTTGCTTGCCATCTGCCAGTTGATGATTGTGGCAAAGTATTCCTGACGCCAAAAGCGCGCAGGCTTCACATGATTTCCTCACATGCCTATCCCAAGCAATATTTCTTTGCTGTGACGAACAAGGGCGTCGGCGGTTTGCTGAAGAAATGGGGTCAGGGCGCCAGTATGATTCGAGGAGAATGGAAGCCGAGAGAAGGGCAGGATAAAGGGAAACAGAAAGAGCAAACGCCGGAAGAGAGAGAAAGAGCGATAAAGTGGGAGAAGGAGAGAGAGAAAGAGCGGTGGAAAGCAGCACAAACAGTCGACGAAGCCATAACCGAAGCGGAAGACGAAGACGGGACGGACGACGAGGACACAGAAATCGAAGAAATAACAGAGGAAGCGCCTCAGATTGACGAGACAACTAAAGTCGCTATGGACTCGATAACCGACTCGATGTCGTCTCTTTCCATGGTACCTTCGTCAATACGATTCGGTCGAGGTGCCAAAAACATCAATATTCGGCCAAGACCTATGCAAGTCGATAATGCCAGAGGAATTGCTTCACCAAGAGGACGAGGATCCTTCCGGGGACCTGCTAGAGATTTCCAGGGTGGCCCAATGGATGTGGATCGACCGGTGCCAGCCCGCGGTCGGGGAGGCGCCGTCGGAACCGGACCTCCTAGAGGTGGTATTATCCAGTTTCCTCGAGGAAGAGGAAGAGGAGCGGGCTGGGTCCCCAGGGGAATGGCCAGAGGACGAGGAAGAGGTTTCGTCGCACAAAGTGATTAAGAGATATGAAATTGATGTAAAAAGCTAATCCTGCAACGGGATGAAGTCGACTTATTGTGATTTATTCTATCCTAGCCTACATGAGGCGAAAAAAAGAGAAAACACAAACTGCTCCAGAGAGGCTCGAACTCTCGACCTTCCGATGACACAATGTTATCTAACGTGCTATAACAGTCGGACGCTGTAACCAACTCAGCCATGGAGCACATATTCGCCATGTCCGGCTGGCACACCAGAACGCGCCGGCGGTATGCGCCACAGAGTGTGAGATGATTGCTCCTTGAAATACCCAATAGATACAGACCAATTCATACAGATTGCATATTTACATATTGTTATATAACAGACCACTGAACCCCAACAAGCCTTCCTGAATCAGGACTTGCCAGACGGCTGAACGCCGCTGAACTCAAATCAATATCTTTAGCTCCTTTGCAGCCAGCACATCTAGCCAGCATGTCAGCTTTTAACATCATCTAACGAATTACATGATGGACTTCATACCTATCCACAATCTTCACTTCAACTGACTTGCCCTTGTCTAGTATTGAAGCATTGTCAGGGATTCAAATAGCTATTAAGAAGAAGAGACTTGCATGACACCTTGGCCTTCTTATTGCATAGTTTATTCCTACATCAGTCAGTAAATCCATCAAGACATAGATCTTAATTTGCACACCTGCTCGGATTCTTCTGTCCAGGACTATGACAAGTTGGTCTTCACAGAGACTTGAATGAGTTTGAAAGAGAGACATACTCATAAGATTCAAAGAACTGTCTAGACACTGCCACAACCAGATCAGTGCCCTTTAATGCAGAACCACAGGAACCCAACCCAGCCGGGCTGTAAAACGTTGCTAGCAACCTGTAAGAGCCATAAAAGGACCAGACTTGAATTGCTCACCAGTGTCTCGTCGCTCAAGTTGCATGGGAGCAGCAGTTGAAAAAACAGCGAGGCTAAGGAGAGTACAGAGTTTGAAAAACAGCATTGTGATGTGACTCGGATTGATGAACTGGAAGAAAGAAGAATTGGGTGGTTCAAAGTACCGACCAGCGGTGAGATGGTGAGACTAGCTGGGGAATCAATCCTGACCATGATACTATTTAAACCTTCGACCACCGTATCCGGTATCCATGACAAGAGCTGTGAGAATCAAACATCCTGGCAAAGCGGGTGTAACAGAGTGACAGTGGGTTCTGAGATCGGAGATCGGAGGGTCTTCGCGAAGAATTATTTATTTGAGGTGGAGGCAGAGAGATCTTACAATGGACACTGGCATATTCAGTGGCGCAGTGGGTGGCGCAACTTTGATGAATCACCATGAGAGTCAACTGAGCCTTTTTTAGAGAGACGATCTCGGCGATAATAGTGGTGATTGCCTAGAATCTGGAACCTGGTGATGACACTGAGGGTATGACACAGTCGAGGGTATGAGTCGGGCAGAGACTCCTGGCCAGTACATATTGGTCGGTATTAGTGTTGTGGCATGTGGCAAGTACCAAAAGGATTTTCATTGATCTCAAGATTGACTGAAGCCTAGAAGGTTGAGGGTAACCGGTCAGACTCTGACTTAACCTTCAGTCCTTCCCTGATAATAGATAAACCACTGGAAAGTTGCTTGGAAATGAGATGATGTGACGCGGTCTAGAACTCGGTCAGCCTTGCGCCACACTAGTTGGTTGTATATGAATTAGTCTGCCCGCCCGACCAAGCTGAATTTCGGTACATCGCTTTTTCTTTGGTTTATTGACACAAGACTCATTGAGTTCTAACCCTAATTTATGCATAATGGAACATCCCCGAATTGCACTGGCATCAACTCGCAATCGATGAAACTTCAGAAGCTGAGAACCCTTTAACTGACCTTGCGAGAATATTTGATGGCAACATTCAATGAGAAGGAAATGGAATCGCTCTAATGTGACTCTCAACGGTGTGCTAGGACTGACTCTGGGTCCCTTACAGGACCTATATATGTCATATCGACGGTGTCGGCGGCGTGCTTGGCGATATATGAGATAGACGCAACTTGTCTCAGATCGGCCAGCTCGCAGTACCGCAATGTTCTTGAAATCAATCAATCGGCTCAAATTTGGCGATTGCACGCCTTCGCACGCCTCTTGAAAGAAAGAAGAAAGAGTTACGCGGCTCTGACTACGACAGTTAGGGTCCCGTGCATTGACAGCCGGTGCGTCTAGACCAACGCGCGCCTAATTATTGATGGAGCAACTCCGTGACGTCAGAGCTACGCGAAACGCGTCAGCAGCATTACGTACCTCGACTTCACATCAGCATGTTTTGTGCTCTTATCTTTCCGCAATGACGACCGCTGGCCAGTGCAGCGCCGGCGTCGAAGACCTTCCAACGGCCCTAGCCAGTAGTTCAATCACTGAAGAGACTTCTGAATTACTGGCCGATTCAGACTTTGTCAACTCGCATCATAGGAATCCTTGATCGACGAGCCCGAGTTTGACGAGGAATTGGCGCATCGGAAGCACCTTCCTTGGTGGAAAAGGCCATCTCCAGTATGGTAAGTCATTAAGCGCTCGAAAAAATCAAGCTAAGTAATCGACATTCAATTCTTTGACACAGCTTACATTTCGGAGACCCATTGTGACTCGTTGAGATGATACCTCTGACTCTGATAGCTTTTCGAGTGAATTAAACCAACAAGTGTGAATTTTTGCAACCGGCAAGTGCAGTCGCAACCTGGACTCAATTCTTTGACATACTTGGCTTGCACAGAGACACGTGAATATGTACCGCTGACATCTGAGGATAGCATGTCAAGGGCTGAATTAGACCACCAAGTATGAATGAAACCGACAAGTGCAAGATTCGCCCAAGTTTTCCGCCTGCTAGGGCCCGCTTCGGCCCGAGTGTGCGTCCCCGATTCGAGAAAAGCAGTCACGACTGATTGCAACAAGGCCAGTTTTGAAGATACAGGAGTGAGCTCTCAAGATCTCAATTCGGAACATACTCAAAATCATTAAATATTGTGATATACAGTATAAGGGTAAGAGACGAGATCCATGAGTAGAAATACATTCATCAAGACATGAATGGCATAAAGCAATAGGGGTATCGCGGTGGTGGTGGCTACAGTAAAAAAGATACAGCGAGATGGATGAGAAGAATGATAGTTAGGAGAACAGCATGATATGGAATGCAAGGTTCATGTCATGTGTGATATAAGTTCATGCAAGGAAGAAATGGGAATTAGGCTCTGAAGAGACCCAGAACATTGAGACGCGACATCTGTTTCTTCAGCGACTTGCGAGGGATGGCGAGAGTAGTGGCAGGCGCGGAGACCGGCTCTGGTGCAAAGGAATCGTCAAAGCCTGACGAGACTGAAGCAGGTTGAGCGGCAGCAAGATCCAGAGGTGCTGGACGGCGACGATTTTTCGAGGCAGGCCTGCCGGAAAGAGTGACAGTAGGAATTGGGAGACTCGACATTTCCTTGACCTCTTCTACTTCTCCGTCAAACTGAACCCAGCCTTCGTCTTCGGTCGATGCGAGAAGAGGAGCGTACTCCATTTCCTCGTCCTGGTCGACCCAGAAATTCCCATTGGCATCACGATGGGCGTCGGCAATGGGGCGCTCAGACTTTGGGAGAGTCTTGGCAGCCCGCTTGGCCTGTTTCTCCATCACTCGCTTCATGTTGTGCTCAAGAGAACCTCCATCCATGAGCTGAAGAAGAAGAAGCTCATTGTTAAATGTCGGTGGAAGAGCTTTGACAGATTTAGAGCGAGGACGAGTAGGAGAACCTGTCTTTTTCGTCGGTGAAGCTGGTTTTCTGGGAGAAGGAGGTCCGTTGGAGCTCGTCGACTTGGATCGTGGTCGTTTGAGGACGCCGACAGAGCGAAAACGCTTCAGGGTGAGCTTGGACTGGGCCTTTGAAGCCATTGCAAGACGAGGAGATGGCGTCGCTGGGGTCGCTGGAAGATTGACGAAGACCGAGGTATAGCCCAAGGTCGTCAAGTCAAAGGTGTTATCCTTGACGGAAGCAGCTGTGGTCGGTGTATCAACGAGACGAAGGAATGAGCTGGACGTCGAACAGGCTCGGCTGTGAGAAACACGAGGTCTGCGTACAGAAGAAGCTCTGCGACGAGCACTGGGCGGCGTCCGAGGTGCTGGGGAACCTGGCTGAACAGTCAGAGCCCAGGTCGTGATGGAAGAAAAGGTAGAAGATCGTGGTCGACGTCCGACGACAGCAATGATGGGTGGCGAAGATACAGGCAAAGGAGTGACGACGTTCACGGGGTGAACAGGTTGCAATTTAACTGGTCGTTTCTTCGGCTGCTTTTGCGGGGGCTTGGAGAGGAAAGCGTAACGGGACGTGGATACAGCAGACATAGAGTTGATATTAAAAGACCTAGATTCCGATTTAGTGATTGTGATTGAAAACAATCGACTGGACTGACCGTTAAAAGAAAGCTCGTTAGGATATTCAAGTCGTTGAGATGGCGAGAGCAGTGAGGTCGTGAATCCGAGACTAGCTCAGATTATCAAGGTCGAAAGAACTGGAGTCGGTCTCACAGAATAGCACCGCTTATATAGTCCCCAGGAACAATTGCCATTAGAGTACAATGAGCTGGATGAGGACAATAAGATTGTCCAGAGTAAACAAAAGCCAACAGCGCGCGGTTTTTGATAGTTTCAGCCGCAATTGAGCTGGAAAATTCGAGGCAGTTTCATCCGGAATAAATTCCTTCAAAGCGACAGACCTATTCTTCGTCGTCGGCGACGACGAGCGGGCAAAAGCAGAGGCGCTGAGTCGCACGTGATGTCCTAAAACAATTTGGGCGTGAAATCAAATAGGACTTTGCATCGGACCGGCGCCTTGTATTAATACAAGGGTTTTATCATCATTCCAGCTAGGAATATGGGGAAGAATGCCATAGCGTTTCAGCAGTTAGTACAATGATTCCTAATTGTATTCTGCCAGATTCAGCCTTGCTTCAACCACGCTGTCTCTAGATTCGCCGCTAGATTCGCCGCTCCATATGACTCCATTCCAGCGTTATAACCTGGCAAGAGACAAGAGCATCGTTGAGAACGATCTCCATATCAGGAAGGCCGAGGAAGGAGAAACCCATTGACCAAGGACTTGAATTGAGCTGGAGTTGAATCTCGATTGCATAAGAAGTCAGATACAATCGGCAGAAGCCAGAAGGAGATTCACCATATTCGCCTCTGAATCGTTTTCCGGACGGATAGCCAACCAGATCAAGGTAGGTAGGTAGGTAGGTAGAGTTACAAAAAGTCGAAGATAATGGTTGTCACCGGTACTACCTCTTGGCATTTGTATCATAGGACGGGGGTTGCTCATCCAAGCTGGCTCTTGACTGACAGGATTGACGCGTTGGCTAGAGCAGCTGCCAAGGTCAGGGGCGTGCACCAATTTGTGCCCTTGCGTATCGCTGGCAGATACGCATCAACAACAAGCCCGTGACGATGACGACAAGAAGAAGACGAATAAACGAACCAAGCGTAAAACGACCCGAGTCCCAAGAGGTCCCAAGAGCGATGCTCTTTGCCCTGCTCTCTGATTTCACTACTAACCGAAGCGAAATCAGCGAAACGGTCCGGGACAATGCCAAGAATATAGCCAGACGCAAAGGTGACGCTAAAAGAGATGCATGGAAAAGCTGCATGGCCTGTTCGAGAACGGCCCATGGATTTGACAGGACCACAGTGGAGAAGGACTACGAAGGAACCAAAGGGAAATGTATTGGCACTGGACCAAAAGCGTTGGAGAAAGGTTGGAGGAGATAAAGCGACGGCCGCGACGAGTTCAGGAATCAGGCCCTGGGTAGCTTGACGAGTTGGACATACCTTTTGACCGACGAGGTCTTGGAGATTTGGAGATGTATGATGCAGCGTGGGTAGAACAGACTATTGACAAGCAGCGTGATAGGGTTGTGAACTTATGTTCCGCACGAAATGAAGACCTACCGCAAGCGTACCGAGCTCTATTGCCATCATTCCGCTGGCCAGATTTCCAAAAGGACTGGTCTTGATGAAGATACAACGAAGAATGGCATGGAGAGCCGCGTGACAAATCGAGTAGCTGTCAGCGCGCGCCCTTCAAGCTTGTCCAAGAGGCGGGCGATCATTTAGTTTTTGACACAAGGCTCATCTTTTTCCCATACCACCACCCCCCCCTCTCGGCAATGCCCGATGACGAATAGTGATGAGGTCACCCTGCAAAAACACCATATCTCCTCCATTGGTAGCTCTTCTCATCGCTTTTGGTTCTATGGATGTCTACAGTGTTTATATATGACCTTAATACGTGTAATTTTGGCAAAATTCCCCTGGAATAAAATCCGGTCGGTTCGAGCTGAAGTTACATGCTGCTGGTCTGACTCGTGTCCATGACATCAGCCAGAAGTCTCACTTTCGCAGAGAATGTTGAACCCTGCACCAGATATCAGAAATCTGAGGATGAAAATAGATTTGAAAATACCAAAAACACCCCAGTTCCCCTCTTGGCCAAAGGCACTGGGAGCACACAGCACATGGTATGAGACGACCAAAAAAGTGTTTGCAGCTCTTTTGATCGGAGCTTTAATTAGGGGCCCTGTGTCAATCGGCACCACGGCGCCCGCCTCTTGAGCTTGTCCCAAGCCTTTTTGTCCAAGTAATTCATCTACGCCTTCTTCCTCACCAATTCATCCACCAAAGGCATTCCAGATGCCCTAGATGTCCGTCGCGACCCCTACATTGTTGCCCAAAAATCCACGATTTCCTCATTTGCTGCCGCCGACCCCAAAACCATATCCAGTGCCACTACCACGAGAACAGGTCGAATATGGCCATGTGAACGCGTATAGAGACCTCCAGCGCGAGATGGACGACCTGAGCGAAGAAGAAAGCGAGCTGGAAGATATCGTAAGATCAAAGCCCAACTGGTCCTTTCGTTTTCTGATCTTTTTCTTATCAGAGCCGTGCAATCCGCGATAGAGGTTATACCTTTCTGGTTCCTATCGGTCGAACCCTCACGTTGCAAGAGGAAAAGAATGATGTTTGTGCCTTTCTCATCGTTGCATGATGGTTCATTAAAGGTACCAGGCCGACGATGACGACGACGAGACAGACGACTCTGCATCTGCTCATTCTGGCAGTCCACCTTCGGCGGTGGAAGGCGATACCGCGGATCTCGACGCCAGCATGGACGACATGGACGAAGCAGAAGAAAACGAAGAAGATACTGAAGAAGAAGCTTCATCCGAGCCGTAGGAATCTTCTCGACATTCATTGCTTGATGTTTCACATACACAATCACTCGTTTTCTGCTCTTTTCTGGTGCCATCATCCGAGATCTTCATTCAGGAGCCAAGCCAAGCCAAGTCAACTGTCGCCGTTTCATCAGGTTGCATGGTTCACATCATTATGAATAAGGCGGGATAAGGTGGGTGATCCGTATTCTGCTATTTAAAACAACGCAACAAGAATCTTTGATCCCCAGCTAGTCTCACCGTCTCATCATCATCTCACCGCCGGTCGGTATCCTGAATCACATAGGCTTTGTCCCAGTGCCAATCCTCAGGAAATTCATTCATGACAATGTTGTTATTCAAGACCTTTGCTTTCCTTGGTCTCTTCCTTCTCTCGACTGCTGCTCCCATCAGACTTCGACGACGGGGCCCTCAGGACTTGCAAACTGGCGATGGTGAGCAAACATTCTTATTCTTTATTTATCTTTCTTATGCAGTCAATAGGAACCTATTACGCCACTGGACTCGGTGCCTGCGGTATTACTTCGACTGACACCGATATGATTGCTGCTGTGTCTCACCAGTTCTTCGACGCCTTTGAGTACGTTTTCGAGAAACCCTATTGTGATTCTCTCTGATGGTCCTGTTTAGTCCAGGCCAGGCTAACCCGAACTTGTGCGGAACATCCATTCATCGACCTCCTGAGACGTACTGACATGGTGTTTCAGGAACAAAGTTTGCAATAAGAAGGTCAAGGCATCATGCAAGTTCTTTCTCTTCTATGCTGTCGACACTTCTAACCAATGCTTTTTCAGTTGGAGGAAAATCCGTCGAGGTGACCATAGTAGACAAGTATGTGAAGTCAATGCTTCAAATGTCGTTCAAATCTCACAACTCGTCAGATGCGGTGGCTGTAAAGGCCCTACAGATCTCGATTTTAGTCCGACAGCTTTCCAGGCTCTGGGAGAGCTTGCTCAAGGGAGGCTGGAAGGCATTACTTGGCAAATTGTACCTTGAATACGCTGCGCAAGTCATTATTGTGGATGGTGCGAAGTAGGGCGCGAAATAAAGGATGCAGACCATGATTGTCTGCCAAATGGAACTGCTGAATGATTCGATCAGGTCAAGTTAGCCAAGGAATGGAGGCGTTTTCCGTCAAAGTCCTCGACCCTCCCAACATCGAGCTCCAAATAGGTGACGTCTTGAAAAAGAGGGAGAGTGTCACTGCCGCCGGGCCGCCGTGTCCAACGAATATCACAGGGGCGAAGACCTGACGCTAGGTCGTCCAAAGCCTCATGCAAGGTTTCGGGCCGCCGACGAGATTTCACCATGTTGAGAAATGAAGTGGCTAGGTCCCGACCTTCGATTCTATTCCACTCGACAGCTGGAAAGTTACTGAAAACCCTGGACAAACTTGATGTTATGTACTTTCTGTTCCAAATGTTTTTGAATTCAACAAGGACAGATGAGCTTCGTGTTGCTCGACTAGCCCTCGTTTTCCGATCTGGCCTTCTTGGGCTCTGGTTCATCGTCCATCTCGTCTGCTTGCTGGGGACCTTCAGATCCGTGCAACGTCTTCTGCTTCTCCAAGACTGCACTTTTATTCTTCATACGCCCAATCTGCTTCTTGTTGGCAGCATCGGTGTCGCGGTCCATAGGGTCGTGCTCTACATGCGCGTTTTTGGGGAAAGCATAGATGTTCGAATAAAGGTTGAGCGACGAAGCAGAACCTGAAATGGATGGATTCAGTAATCGGGTTCATATGGGCGAAGAGAGAGACTGACCAGAAACATTGCAGTGTCGATTCAACCCATCCACGAGCGCTCTCGATGGAGCTGGTAATGATTCAGGAGGAGCCACGACGAGCTGCAAGATATCTCAACGACAGGACAACAACCTATGATGTTTTTACCTTGCCCTCAGATGTCACAGTCAAAATAGCTACCAATTGAGGTTTATCGAAAGCGTCAGGGTAAGATCCATCGGCGCCCCTTCCATGGTCCAAAGTAGCCAGTACGAATCCGTCGTGGATGGCAAAATCGAGGACAGGTTTACCCAGGTCACAAGAATGGACTGCTGAGGGTAAACCATCGATTTTGGGAAGGAATGTAGCGAACATGGCGGTTGCTCTGGATTTAAAGTCAATAAGAGCAGGTTAATTGAGGGTATGAGACACCGACCCGAGGACGTTGAAGATTATGAGGGTTTCGGCGCCAGGCAATGTCGTAGTAAGGATTTTGTTGACAATAAGGATGGTCAGATCTTCGTCTTTTTCTTCAGCCGGTACCATCTCGACGTCTTCCTCTGGTGCGGGGGTCTCTGATGCTGCCTTGTCCTTCTTTTTCTCCTTTCGCTTTCTTCGACCACCCGCCTTCTTATTCTCCTCATTGCCATCTTCGTCTTCACCCCAGCGGTTTCGCTCTGATGCTTTGCCTTTGACAGCAATGAATTCCGTCGCCTCTGCGACAGGTATTTCATATCGAAGTTTTCCGGACATCCAATCCCAGACACGGATTTCTGGGTCGCCACCGCCGGATACAAGGGTCTCTGGGTGAGAAGGTGGGATATGTAGCGCCGAGACAAAGCTGTTTAATCATGAGCATTATGCGACAGAGCTGGAGATTTGGCGTACTGTTTGTTGCCTAAACAAAAGGCCTCGATAACATGTCCCTGGGGATACCAACTGACGCGTATATGCTCATCCCTGTCTGCTGTAATGATGAACTTTCCATTGTCGGCCAGCAGAAACGTCGTGAGCAGGGATGCATGACCGAGAACAAGCGTCCCGTTCGAGGTCGATGGGTGCGAAACAAGCGAATCTTTCGGGGCAGGCGGATTCTCCTTCTTCTTTCCTTTCCCTTTCGTCTGACTCGCTTCAGGTTCAGATGCAGCAGCCGCCGGCTCTGGTGGTGGAGGCGTCAAGGGATAGCTATGTGATATTATGAAAATGGACGAAAATGTATTGAGAAGAGCTCACCTGAAGACATCGCCAAATTTGTCGGAGACGACGATCCTAAGGTCCTTCCATTCGACGCAAGTTGGCTTTTTTGGGAGCTCTCTAAGAGCTTTATAAATAATCGCAAAAGTTTTAGAGAGACGAGTATACCGCTCGCTGAGCATCTTCAGCTCATCTTCTGCAATCTCCCATACGGTCAGAGCCTTCCCTGCTACCGTAGCCAGGTATTTCTGGGAAGAATCGAGCGAAGCATAGATAATGCGCGCTTCAGTGCCGGTCGCGGATTTTAGAGTTCCTGATCTGATTCAGACTGAGAAAAAGCGATAAAGAAAGGCCTGGGGGCCTACTTGGAGTCGAGAATCTGAATATGGGATCCACAGATTGCTATCGTTGTCGTAGAAGAGCATACAAGCAGCTGGGTGATGGGGTACAGAGCTGACATGGTCACATGCAGATTTTGGAGCTCGAGAGCTTTGATCCTAGGTATATTGTCTATGGACAACATTTTCGGTCTCTTCTACGTACACATAGTCCAATTTCTTCAAAAAGATCATGTTGGTCTGCTCAAGACGCGACGCTGATCACTACGCTTGAGCTCAAAAATCTCATCAACAGTCGCCTTGCCCAACATTCGCCAAGCAGCGACCGCCGACTTTGGGCGACAGCGGACGGGTCAAATCCGAACCCTATGTCCTCATGGCATGTTCGACACAGGCTCACTGTGATCGAATATTTCAAATTTCTGAGTTCCGGTACGTCGCGACCTTTTTCATGCAGTGAACGCTGCTCATATCCTGCAGCATAATTAATGGCTTATGAGGAAGACTTTGCTATTTTCGGCCCTATACTAGACGTTAATGTCATGCTGCGCAAATTTTTCGAAAGTGGCAAAGCCAGTGAAGCTCACAAAGCTCTGCTGGCAGGCCCTGATAACTTGGTACCCACAACCAGGCTCAACTCTCTCCAGTCAGATGTTGTCACTCGGCTTCGCTCGAAGACTGGAATGCCAGAGTTGTCCGTCACTTTCGTCTGGATTGGTGACACTAAACCCATCTTCTTCATCCGAATTCGTCCCTCCGATTCATCCTCCCAACGACGAATTCAGTGCATTGAGAAGCTGAAATTACTTACGGGCGTCCCGGAAGACCTAGATTGGTATTACTCTCATGAGCATCCTCTACCAACCGCCGACTCGCCTACTTCAGCCTGAAGTCCTTGAAGATCTCATTTCCCATACCCAGTCGACCCTAATTACAAGCCAATCACCTTCGAACAGCGTTGTGCAGTCAGATACACTGCGTCAATCGCCGAAATCGACAGTCAATTAGCGAACTTGGCCGCAGAAGAATCCTACAAACGCCCTGGCTTATTGGGCGCTCGGAAGAGCCTGGAGAGCATGTTAGACGAGACACGAGAGAGAATAGAGGAGGAGGACTTGAAGTGGTCGTAGCAGGGGATGGCGAAAATATTATGTCAGTCCAGGGATCTCGCTCATGATCTTTGCATATGGTATATTGGATGGGGGAATCGGACGTGAATTTCTTCCAGTGAATTGAGGCAACCCCGAATGCCCAAGAAAGTCTCGAAGCAAGAGATTCCTATTTCTAGTTTCCTCCAACGCTTCGAAAAAGCCATCAGGGTGAACAGAGAAGGCGGAGGGTCAAGGACAGGGATGTAGTCTATCGTCCTGCGCCGTTCAGCTTCAGCTCGCTGAAGCTGAACGGCGCAGGACAAGGTCCAGAATCCCTTTTCCCGGTTTGAGCCAATCCGGCTAGGTGACATCGATTTTCGACCATAATTCCGGCTGGGATATGGAAATTTCTCGCCATCCGATCTGACATACTCCAGTCAGATTCCAAGGAGAATATGGGTTTCGATACAGTGGGGGAAAACAACGTCGGTGGATCGGCAGTTCTGGAAAATGCAGCGAAGCAATTCTACTGGAAGTCATCGAATTGGATGAAGGATGGCTTCCTGCTCCTCCAGAGTTCGCTGGGCTGCGCTTTTGCGAGATTACAGGGCTTTCATACCTCTCTTTAGCTTCTCTATATGGTCCTCGAGAGCCTGAATTTCATCTCGACGGTTTTGGAGGTCTGCTTCGATAGCTGCGACTTCTCCAGCAGATTCGGGAGGTTGATTTGTGCCATGTAAATCAGGAAAATCTTGGGTGGTTGCTGGGATTAGCTGGGATTTCGTTGAGATATTGATTTCCATAGTGGCTGCAAAGCAGCGAGGCAGCCATGCTTGTTGCAAGATGAAAATCTGATGACTGGAAATCAATGCATGTCCTGCAACAGGAAAAGAGAGAACCTTGCGGCGTCAGACCTGTTCAACGTTGGGCCAGGTTCCGGGTCAGAGGTGACAATTGAGAACAAAATGTGTGACGACGGTCCTCTTGGGCTTGACACACGACACGACCGGCCAACAAAACTCTCTTGCTCTTACTCCAATTGGCAATGGAAGAGACAGAATATTTGGCACTGTAGGGAAGCCCTTTGATCGACGCGTCTCTCTTGAGCTCTCTTCGATCCCAAGCCGAAGCCACCGGACCTCGACCAATTCACTCTGCAGTGCGAACTTGAGAGGAGATTCACCGAACAACGGTGTACGTCTGTAATTCGAACCAGATATGGTCAGTGATCTTCTTGTGTTTCTGCATCGCCTTATAACGGAACACAGATTGATAATGATTTCGTCCGACCTCAGGCTGACTTTCTATACTCTGGGCTTGTCGCCTCAGCTCTCCCCGTCGCCAGTATCATGATATGTTCTGAAGCCAACATCTCAGCTTCGTTGGTTGCGAGTCATCTCGCCGTGAATCAGGTGTGAGTCGTGACAATTGGTTCTACTCTGTCGATTCTCCAAGTTCTAATGGCGCCCACTGGATTTGACGTTTCGGGTTCGCCGCGTCGTTCCTAATGATTGGAGCTAAGGATTGACAATTATATCAGGGATCCTCGGGCGCTTGACGTTTCACAAATGCGCCCATATATATCCAGCGACCATAAAGGACAAGGACTCCGTCTCCGACTGGCCTAAAGCCCTGCTCTTTCCCTTCCATCATGACCATCCTATTGTACAAGCTGATAGGTGTTGCCCTGGGTTTGGCCTGGATCTTGAAGAAGCTTTTGAATATCGGCAAACGCGAAAAAGGTCTCCCACCTGGTCCACCAACACTGCCTGTTCTCGGAAATTTGCATATTTTCCCCCATGAATTTGCTTATTACAAGTCGGTCTCTCTGCAGTTTGTTTCATTCGTGACTGATGGATATTCTTCCTAGGCTTACAGAGTGGGCAAGAGAGTATGGAGAGATATATTCGGTGAGCTTCGTCTGCGCTTTCTTTCGGCTGGAATGACACCGCCTTCAGCTCAAACTTGGTCCTGGGACTGCAATTGTTATCTCGTCTGCTTCTGTAGTCAAGGAGCTGATGGACAAACGGAGTGCCTCTACTGCTGACCGACCTGCCAACTACTTGGGACATGCGGTCAATGGAGGACGAAATATAGTCCTTGCTCGTTACGGTTTGTGATTTCACTGACCTCTGTTTCTTTATGCTGACTCGACAGTGGGAATCTGGCGCACTTTAAGAAAGGTGGCCCATACTATTTTGACTCCACAAGCCTCAGATCGACACCTCCCTATCCAGAAAGCCGAGGTAACGCAGCTCATGTTCGATATTTTGCAATCTCCCGAGGTACTTTGACCTTGCTCAACATCCAATTCTTATTAATACTTGAATCTAGGGATTTTACACGCATATCCGCCGCTATTCTCATTCCGTCATTATGTCTGTTCTCTATGGAATCAGGTCACCGCGATACGAAACAAAAGAAGCCACTGAATTCTTTGAGATGACGAAAATCTGGGGACAACTCTTGGAGCCCGGAGCCCATCCTCCCGCTGACTTGCTTCCATTTCTCAATTACATTCCTGAGCGGTGGGCTCCGTGGAAACAAGCTTGCAAAAAGGTCAGGTCTGTGCAACGGACTATATACTTTGGGCTACTCGACCAATGTGAAAACCGACTTCGAAATGGAGAAAGAAATGGGTCCTATATGGAAGAGGTTCTCGAAAAGCAAGATTCCCTCGGAATCGATCGCGAGCTCGTTGGGTATGTTTTCTCTTGATCATCTTCGCTCTAGCTGACCATCCCTCAGATACATCGGTGGTGGTCTCATCGAAGCAGGGCAGAAACCACTTCTTCATTCCTCCACAGCTTGGTGCTGTCACTGGTAGCCTTTCCGGAAGCTCAACAGAAAGCTAAAGAAGAGATCGACCGTGTAATCGGTGCAGAGCGTTTGCCTTCGTTGGACGACTTTCAAAACCTGCCGTATCTCCAAGCTATCATCAAAGAGGTATGACCCGTCTTTGTCTGCTGCTACGAATCTCAAAGATCTTGTTAGACCCACCGATTCAGACCTGTCCTACCTTTGACGGTCCCTCATGCCACGTCGACGGTAGAAGAGGTAAAGCCCATCATTTTTCCAAAACCCGTTTTGAACCAGATGCTTTCAGTACAACGGCTATGTGATTCCACAGGAGACCATCATTTTCGTCAATATATGTACGTCTGTCTCCTTTTTAGATTGTTTGGGACTGACCATATTTCCCAGGGGCCATCCTACATGACCCAGGTCAGCCAATTCTAGAGCGGCAGGATTACTTCAACTGATGCTTCGTAGATGCCTTTGACGAACCTGATGTTTTCAACCCGGATCGCTACTTATTGACCGAACATGGCACCAAAGTTGGCTTTGATGCTTCAGATTTCCGAGCCAATTTTGCTTTTGGCAGCGGCAGGGTGAGCTAGCTGTATCGTTTTGGTTCTGTTCTAATTCTTTTCACCAGAGAATCTGCCCTGGCGTCCATTTGGCCAACAATTCACTGGTAAGCCCTTGTTCACGGAGGTTTACCTGCCACTAAAGCCAGTCTGTAGATGCTAAACGTCATGAACTTGCTATGGGCATTTGATTTCAATATCGCGAAGGATCCGTCTACGAAAGCTCCAATTCGAGTCGATGTTTTCAACTATGAGCCAGTGAGTGGCTTTGTTTCTTGTCTCATTGTTCCATCGCTCATCTCTTGTGCCAGGGAATCACGGCGGCACCTTGTCCATTCGAATGTTCTATAACACCGAGGAGCAAAGCGAAAGCTGCCCTCATTGAACGGGAATTTTTTGTTGCCATTCCTACATTCTCAAAGTTTGAAGATGGACTATCGATAGCAGACAAAGAATGGCTCGACAAGACGCGAACAATATCATCCAGTGGAACTAATTATTCGCTGTAAATACTATACGGAAGAAGATGTGAATATTGGAAACCACTGTTCCATTCTCGAGACCAACTTGGCGTCATTTTTGTGACGTCACAAATTTGTCTCTTTCTTTGCAATCATGTCGGTTCTTTTTCTGAAGTCTGCTCGCCCGACCCTGTTCCCATCGGCTCTCACAGCAGTACAAATGCGAATTCTCTGCGATAAGAATACCAAGTCGAAGGATCTCGTGACTTTCCAATTGACGAGAGAAGAAAAGAAATGATTGCACTACATAATGCACTTTGTCATAGACTTTATCTTTATCTTTCCCGTCATGAGGCCTGAGGTGAGAGACGACGTTTATCAGCAAGAATTTGCTTATAAATGCCCTCGTCTTCTAGGCAAAATACCGGCTGCAAGACAAAAATGTCCCTCTTCGCTGTTCCTCCGCCACCAAGGACCAACCTAGGACGGTATCGTGTGCTCTCGCCTTCAGCTTCTGTTCGCGTTTCTCCCTTAGCTTTGGGTGCCGGTAACATCGGAGACAAGTGGCATGAATTCGGCATGGGCTCAATGGACAAGGAAGGCTCCTTCACGCTTTTGGATACATTCTTCGAAGCAGGGGTGAGTTCCATGAGATGCTGAACGGATTATATGATTGAGCTTTATTAGGGTAACTTTATCGACACTGCAAGCAGCTAGTAGGTCAAAGGAAATCTTCTGTCGCTGCGGTACTGAATCCCGCCAGCCAGGAAGGTACCTCGGAAGAGTTTATCGGTGAATGGGCAGAGGTTCGTGGAATCAGAGACCAGCTGACGATTGCTACAAAGGTGCGAATGTTTTCTCTGCAGCTCGTATTTCTTTGTAACCTATTCTGCAGTACACGACAGGCTTCCAACGTGCCAATTCATCCATTGCTGTCAAGTCGGTTTATGCCGGAAACAACGTCAAATCGATGCATCTGAGCGTTGAAGCCAGTCTGAAGAGACTGAGGACCACCTATATCGATATCCTATACGTATGTCGTCCCTGTTTTTGTTTGCTGCTCTCGCTCACGTCCTCTGCCAGGTCCATTGGTGGGATTACACCACAGGCGTCGGTCGGTAGCGTCAGCCTTATCCTTTATCATACTGACCTGTTTTTCAGAGGAAGTCATGAATGGGCTTCATACCCTCGTCTCCCAAGGCAAAGTTCTATACCTGGTGAGCTTATATCAGCTGGTAGTGGACTTCTTTTGAGCTTTTTCAGGGAATTTCTGATACACCAGCCTGGATCGTCTCCAAAGCCAACCAATACGCTCGTGATCATGGACGAACTCCCTTTTGCATTTATCAAGGAAAATGGAATGTTATGGAGCGCGATTTCGAACGCGATATTATTCCAATGGCCCGCTCTGAAGGTGAGCAATTCATATAACTTGTCGACGAGCTCGGCTAAAGGATTCCAGGGCTTGCTCTCGCCCCATGGTCTGTCTTGGCAGCTGGGAAGATCCGAACAGACGACGAGGAGCGGCGTCGAAAAGAGTCTGGCGAGAAGGGCCGCATGTTAATGGGACCTAACTGGGAGCGGACAGATGCTCACAAGAGAGTTTGCAAGGTGCTCGAAGAGATCGCAGCAGAAGTCGGAGCGAAGCATATTACCGCTATTGTATGTCCTGTTTTCCTTATGATTGTTCTATCTAACCTTCCTTCCAGGCCATTGCCTACGTGATGCATCGGGCGCCATATGTCTTCCCCACCATCGGAGGTCGCAAAGTCGAGCATTTACTCGCCAATCTCGAGGCTCTCGATATCACTCTCTCCGCTGAGCAGATGAAGCGTATTGAAACAGCTTCGCCTTTCGACCTGGGCTTTCCACATAACATGCTAGGTACTGGAGAAGAAGATAGCTATCTCATGAAATCTACCGGGACATTTGATCGTCTTCCACTCCAACCAGTTATCACTCCTGCTAAAAAATAGTTTCTCCCGTCAAAGGTCGAGTTGGTATCATATGTAGATATCCAAGATCCTCCTTCTTTGGTGCCTCAGATCTGACCGAATGTAGCGCCATACGGAAGGAGCCGACGGGTCCCTGATCGGCCTCAGCCTCCGAGCAAATTTCGCCATCTGCCTCTGACAGTGACAAATGACATTTGTCCACGAATCCTCGGCCGCTCGCTGACGCGTGATTCGGCATCGTACAGTCAAAGCTAGGAGAAAAGTTCACCTGCAAAACAAAAGCCTTCCTTACGAGCTGCTCAAACCTCGAATGCCCAATTTTCACCATCTTATATCCCAGTCGCTCTGTTTCTCGGTGGAACCTCCGGTATCGGTCAAGCCATAGCTGAAAAGCTTGCTTTCTACACCAGTGGAAATGTCCATATATTCATTCTTGGCAGAAACAGAATTGCAGGCGAAGAAACCATCTCTCGCTTTCCCAAGCCATCAGTCGTTGGTATCATCCACGAATTCATTCCTTGCGACGCCACTTTGATTTCCAACATCAACGCAGCCACCGAGTCCATCTTGGCTCGGTTCGGCAAGCTCAACTTTATCGTGATGTCCTCTGGCGGTGTTCCACCTACAATGGAGCGCAATATGACGAAAGAAGGGCTCGAAAGGTCCATGACATTGTTTTATTACTCCAGGTGGAAGCTGGTCAATAACTTCATACCGGCGCTTCTGCGAGCACAAGAGGATGGGGAGACGGCCAAGGTCTTCTCGGTACTGGGTCCAGGCCGAGGTCACCCCATTGATTTGGATAATCTGGGGGTCAAAAAAGACTTTGCATTCATGAAGGTAGCGCGTCAAGCATTGACATACCAAGATATCATGGTCGAGGTAACAGTCTTTCCTTTTCTCTTTGTCAATGTTGACCGACATCGAGCATAGGACCTTGCTGCCCGGTATCCAAAACTGAGCATGTGCCATGTGCATCCAGGCCCTGTTGCAACGAATCTTTTCAAAGCGTCAGAGGCTGGTTGGTTCTATCGCTTTCTCTCCAGATTCTTTTTTATCGTGTCCTACCCTTTCTTGGTTTCCGCCGACGATTCGGGAGAGTACTTGCTCTATGGCATGCTAAACAGCGGTGCGGGAGTGCATAGAATCGGTCCCAAGGGAGACGAGATGAAAGAGCTTGAAGGAAGAGTTTTTGGGACAGACGAGGAAAGAGAGAAATTGTGGGAGCACACGGTCAAGGAGCTCAATGGAATCACAGCAGAATCTGTCCTGATCAATTCATGAAAAAGGAAGGAAATGACATGGACGTACGTTGATAAAATTGGACCCTGAACTTGCTTCTTTTCGCTACAAGATAAAGTTGAAGTCCGTGATCGACTGTCAATTAGCAAGACATATACGTACAGGTTCAAGAGCAGTGGGAAAATGAGCACTTTGCCATAACATCATCAACTATGATGACCGTCAGCCCAGCTTTCTTCAGCGTTTGTATTCGATTGAGTGCCGCAGATGGCAAATCGTCGTCTGGAGTGTAGAACCGAACCTGGACCATTCGGGCGCATCGGGAAGACGCTAAACGGGATTCCAACATGTCGAAAATCCGATTCGTCAGTTTTTCGTTTTTGGGATCGGATAGCACGACATCGAAATGGGTCAGATGGGGAAGCAATCCAGAAGGACCGACGACAGGGCAATGGAGAGATGGGACGATGTCTTGCTGTTTGCAGCAAAGAATGAGCTGGCGAATTCCAGGCGAAAGGGATAGAAACGTGAAAAGCGATGGATCGACGATGTCGAGACGTCCAAATTGTAGATGGGTCAGGGAGCAAAGAGATCGAGACACGAGGAAGTGTAACGAGATTTGATCAGCAGCGTCCCAGCCTTGGATATTGACGAGGCGCAATAGCTTCAACATTGGTAATGTCAATCTATTCAGAAAGACGGCAATGTCACCACTGCGCTGAACTCTGGCCGACAGGTGTTTGAGATTCGGCAAGGTGGTCGAAAGAGGAAGTTGACCAGCGGCGTTGGTCGTGACCTCGTCCAGGCGGAGTTCGATGAGATTGAGACATAATGATAAAGGCAGCTTGTCGAGACGCAATCCGCTAGTCGAGAATGCTGTGTATTTGATGATTGTCGCCCAAGGAAATTGCAGCTCTGATAAGGCTATAGAAGTCGTTGATTCGGGACCCAGATCTGCGTAGTGGACCTCGACCTCTTTCAGCTTTGGGGCGACCTTGAATAGCGTGACGGCGAACTCGCTATGGTCCATGTCCAAACGATGGATTTTCACTTCTTCCAGACAGTCGAGGCGCCCTCGTATATCCTTCAAAAACCATATGTAGTCTCCTGCTGTGCTGAGTCGCCTCCATCGGGAAGATGAAGCGACCAGAGCATCAGTGAGGTGCCATGTCTTTCCCAGAAAGACATTACGTCGATTCAGGGTAATGTCCAGTAGAGAGGAGGCTGAACGTTCGGGTACCAGTTCCAAGAGCTGTTTGCTGGGTTCCCCGAAGGTCGGTTCCCCATTGGTTGACTCGTCGCCAATAGTAATGGTAGACCAGAGTTCGGGGAAAGATATGGAAATCTGTCGCCATTTCTGGCAGACACCGGTGAGATTCCAAGGGGAATTGGGATTGAGATGATGCCATGATGTCGTATCTTGAGTGGTGGCTACATGCCGGAAAATCTCCCGCAGCATCTCTGGAGGAAGACGTCGGAGAGGATGGAGAATTGCTTTTTGTCGCTCAAGAGCCTGTATTTCTGCTCTCTTTCGCGATTCCAAGACACATAGGTCTCCAGGCTTTAGCTCTTTGTCGTCGAGCTGGGCCTGAATAGCCTGGACCTCATCCTGGCGCACTTGAATGTTAGCTTTGATAGCTACGAGATCTGCTGGTGCTGGAGGCTGGTTTGTGCATAAATAATGGCGGGTCGAGGGCGTCTGATGATCCCAAAGATCTAAATACAGCTGAACAGTAGGCGCTGTCATGGTAATTCTGGAAATTATTCAACGTCTGCGAGAGCATCAATAACAAAATGTACATTCAAAATTGGTTGGCTTACAATGTTCGACGATAAGGAGATTCGGAAGCACCTGGCAGCGCCGAGTACAGTAGGAGCTGAAGGGCGCCTAAATGGCCACAGCGATGTCAGCGGCATTATATTGTCGGACTCTGTTACCTCACTTTTGCTGATGTATTTGGAACTTTGAAGATGGTTTTGACTGGGATCTGAGCGCTGGATCTGAGCATTGGAATTTGAGTTCGAAGTATTATTGTTGCCATCTGCCCAAGGGAGACTAGAATATCATAGACGATATGATAAGATGCAAATCCAAGAAAATCAAATAATACAAGCAGATTAATCCGGACAAAAGGCCAAAGTAGACTTAACTTGTGGTCCTGCAGCTACCTTCAATCTCCTCTTCTTCTTTACAGATTCTCGACATTGCGGCCTGGGGAACACGTCGTCGTCGCTCTTCTGCAGCGTCAGAGGAGGAGCTGCTAGTGCTCCCACCTAGAACATGTACGGTAGCTTCTGCAGCCTCAGCTTCGAGCTCCGACGAAGGCTCATAAACATAACCAGGGTCCGAAAGATAATGTGTCCCCTCCTTCTTTGCCCTTTCAAACTGAGCGACTTCACGATTGAGCTGCGAATTCAGCTCCTTGAACTACTCGAGAATCAGTAATAGTTTCGTTGAAACAAGACTAGACATACATCATTATCGTGGTCTTCATGGACATTATTGGGTGCTCATGCGGCGCCAGTTCGGGGAGAACTTTGACCAAGGATTGGTGCTGCAGGACATGCTGGATAGCTGGCTGAAACAGATATGAATATCAGACCTAGAGAATGAAATGACAGCCCACATCGTCTCAGAACATCGTGAGCCGAAGAAGGATATGGGAGATGTGGCAACGGCTTGCCGCTTGGTGAAAGCGAAAGTTTAGTGCAGCCCTATTTGCAGAGCCCGTTGAACGAAGCTACGGCAAGGTCAGGGTTCAGAAAGGACAGGAGATACCTGACAGGCGCTTTCCGAGTCCTCTCCCGTGATATTCGCTCTCTTCTTTGTTGCTCATTATCTGCTGCAAGCACTGCCTCTAGCTCCTTCACCGTTGTGCTAAGCGGATTTTCATTCCGTTGGCGAACCCGCTTCCTTCAGCGTTAATTCTCCGTGGTGTGAAGGTTTCTTGCCCTTGTACAACAGCTAACGTAGGTCGGGAGGTATATCGGTCAGCTCTTGAAGCTGCAGCTGCAGGCTTAGGATAGTGGTCTCAGGAAGCAGGCTCAGAGAATGAGAGCTTCCGTGGTAGACAATGGTAGCAGTTATCGAGGACATGGTGAAGAGAGAGATGGGCTTGCGACTGTAGACATTTAACGCAGAATCTGAGTCATCACCGAGAATTCCCAGCACGTGATGAGACGCGTCTCGGTTGCAGCCTTAGGAGTTTCTCTCTCGCTTCTCCCAGCAGGACATACTTCATAATGCAATGTTTAAAAAGAACTGGATTCATCTATCTTTCTACAATCATGATTCGCGTTTTTTCTGTGAGCCTCTGTTGTTTGGCGATATCCGACTCGGAGGCCTTCACCAAAGTTCTGAGGGATTCTTGCAAAAGTTCGGGTTCTCCTTTCCCTGCCGTGCGCGCTCGTCCACGCACCGATTGGCCTCGCGCAGCAAGCGCCTAGTGATATCATCCAATTTCCCCTTGAGCTCCAGCCACACCTTCCTGAGAGGTTCTTTCCACTTGACGGGTGGATTAACCCTATCCCTGATGCAGCTCAACATAATCTGCGCCGTGGCCACATCCATTAATTTCCGATTCTTCACAAAGGAAGGTGGAACAGTCGGCAGCACATAGGACGCCACCTTCGGGCGTTGGGTTCTACCGGCTGGATGCGTCTGGCTTGTTCTGGTACCAGAACTGCAGGCCTGAAGCTAGAGTGGTATGGATTCAGAGGTCCGACTGCCAAAATAAATACCGAGAAACACACTGAAATAATATCTCGAGCGGCATGAAGATCGTCGCAGGCGACAATTATGACCTTCCCGAGTGAAAGGTGCGGAATTGACCTATGTGAACTATGCTGCTGAATGTGCACTGCACCGCCATAACGGAATCGGTTCTACTTCAAGCAAGATACTTTATGATATGGATCTTTTACATGCTACTTGGTCATACGACATTAGTGATCTCGAATCACATCCCGCTTCATTTAACATACTAGTCGCATTGTAGAATCTTCACTTCTGAGTCGCAAGTGTTTCGAATCAGGCGGTACGAGTCTCTCTGCCTTTCGAGTACTGTCTCGGTCTGCGCTCAGTGTTTACAGTTTCTTGGATAATTAATAACACATGGGATTATTTTCCATGATACCTCAACCTCGAGAACGTAAACCTGCCATTCCAGTGTCACTCAGGGACCGCGAAAAGAGTCGGTCTCTACAGAGTAGAGGAAAAGACGCCTCTGTACTGCCTAACAGCTCTATTACCTGACTTTTGAAACATGAGCTCACTGATCACTCTCACAACGCCCAACTTCTCTTTTGTCTGCCACTGTCAGCCTGAAGGACTTGGCGTCATCATGTACTGTCGTCCACAAGTGACAGTATATGATGACATCATTGTTGTGATGCTTATAAATACCAAATAGCTACTACTAGGAAAGTTACAGTCATGATTTCGGGAGGATCACGGTGTCGTTCCGGAACAAATATTCGCTACTGGATTGCCTTGGCTTGATACTTAGGGCCAATTTTTTTTAGGGCTGTCCAATTAAATTTTAATCTGTTCATATTGTTCATTTACTTTTGTTCATCAAATCGTTCATCAAAAAAGTACCGTTTTGAGAATATGAGCCGAGACAGCTTGATGGAGCGTGATATTATTGCGCTTGCGTTTGAAACTCCGCTACGGCACGTCCTCCCGAACTTTATCATCGATTATGACGCAGACCAGTAAAGCAGAGCATGAAGCCCAGGCATTGTGATATGCTGAGGTCTTCTGGGCCGCTTCCATCGCTCTTGAGCCTTATCCGTCAGGTGGGGAAGAGTCTGATTATTAGCCATGCTGCCGTGCCCTTTTTGCAGCGTACACTGACATTCCCTTGTTTTGCTGGTCGGCAGCGACCAACAAATATTTCAGGCGGAGTTTCAAACGCAAGCGCAATAATATCACGCTCCATCAAGCTGTCCCGGCTCATATTCTCAAAACGGTACTTTTTTGATGAACGATTTGATGAACAAAAGTAAATGAACAATGAACAGATTAATTGGACAGCCCTTTAAAAAATAGATATAATAAGTTGATCTCTCAAGCTACTGGGTGACCCAGAATGTCACTAGCTTGTTTTGGTAGTCATCGCAGACCGTCCTGACCTGCGAGACGAAACCGACTCGGATGCCGTAGATACGCAGAGACCTGGTATATCGGATGATTGCTGACTGAACATTCCAGCAGCTGTGGGTGATTTATCCCTATCTAGTCGAATCTCTCGTCACTATACCACAACCGACGAATGATCCATTGAATTGATACCAATGATAAGTCTCACTAAGCAGCTGAAGGTGTCATAACCGATTACTAGAAGATGCATCCGAGTCGGCGGAAGTCGTTTATTCATCCAACGACCTTCAAGCAATGACGTGCATTCCCCATCAAGACCTGGAGAACTGATATAAAAAGGCTTGCAAAGATGCGTTCAATAATAATCTCTCTCTTCACAATGTCTACCAACAAGAAAATCATAACCGTTTTCTGTGCGACTGGCAGACAAGGCAGCGGTGCTGTCAAACTGCTCGTCGAAGATGGCACCTACGCTGTGAGAGCGGTAACACGAAACCCAGAGAGTGCTGCTTCCAAAGGTAAATCTTCCGAAATTCTGAACATTCCCTGGATGACGATTGTCTTTTCCAGATATCGCTGCTAAAGGAGTCGAGCTTGTGAAGGCCGATTTGAACGACAGAGACTCTGTCCTTGCAGCCGTCAAAGGTTCCTACGGAGTCATTGGCATTACCGATTGTGGGTTTCGATATCTTTAGTTGTCCAATATTGACACTCTCAAGTCTGGACCGCTGACGGAAAAGAAGAGCAACAAGGTTATAATATTGTCGATGCCGCCAAGGCGGCCAATGTCAAGCATATGGCCTGGTCAACTCTGTATCATTCGGACCTCAAAGTACCTCATTGGGAGACAAAGGCCAATATTGATGATTACCTGAAAGCAAGCGGAGTTCCTCGCACATCGTACGTGGAGTCTTGCGTCCTTTCATTGCTCAATAACTCATGGCTCACCTCGCAGTGTCTACACGTCATGGTTCTGGGAAAATATTGGAGCCATCGTTAACCTTCAGCGAGACTCCAAAGGTGAACTTTTTTTGGATTTATCCCCTGCGGCAACAGATGGACCGATACCCTGCATGGCCGGTGAAGATGTTGGTGCAATCTGTGCCGTCGCTTTATTGAACCCCAAGAAATACATTGGTACGTCCTTGAGAATCACATTTCTTGACAGTACTTGACAATCACATCAGGACAGGACATCAAAGCTGTCACGAGCGTTACTACTCCGAGAGAGATCGCCAAGTCCCTGGAAGAGATCGTTGGTGAGAAGATCAACATCAAAGAACTCTCCATGACGGAGTTTGAAGAGTCTAAAGCCACTGCTTGGCCTGAACTCTGGCTCAACTATAAGGTATATACTCCATTTCCACTTGACGTGCTTTCCCGAACTAATCCTGCAACAGTGGTTCTATCTCAACTACAAGGACTCTCAGGCCGCCATTCCAGGAGCACTTGCAGTCCTTCCCCAAGCCAAGGGACTCAAGGACATTATTATCCTGAAGGGCGGTAAAGACGCCATTTTGCCTAAATAGTCAGACTTGTAGGGATATTCCATTGATTGTGACATCATGGTGGCACTGCCATGTGAATTTCAATATTCTTTGCCCCGCACTGCCCCGCGTCATCTGTTCAACTGCTTTTCCGTGCTTTCGCTCGCTTCTCGCATCAATTCCATTCTGATGACAGCGGGAACGAGTCTCGAGGACTTCTTCTACAGCAATACTACAGGATGACGACGTTAGGCCACTACAATGCTCAATTACTGTGAGATTTACGGTCTTGATTGAAGGAATTCTTTAGGATCGGGTATTGATATGTTGCTGAATTGACAGCTCACGTCGAACAGCTATCCAGAGAAAGAAGCTAAGAAGCTGTAACGCGTAGGTGAATCGATATCATTTATGATTGTCCGATGGACGGAAAATCAGAGTCACGGCACCTACTCTGCGGAGATATCACTTTGCTCGAGTATTTAAGACGATCTTTGGTTCTCTCTGAATGCAATTTTTTGCCAGCCAGGGCCTATCTCTTGAGCAGCATTACGATGGAGAACATCCCGAGCGAATCCGCCACTTACTATCCTTCCAAATTCGCGCCATCTCGCTGCCCCATCCAGGTACTCGCAGTGACCGACTTTCCGACCAGTGAACTGCACGATAGAACCGATCCTGGGACTGGCAGCATGGTCTCGGAAGAGCGAAACACCACAGCTTCACTCATCCGTACGCTTCGGCATAATGACCGTCACATTATTCTTGCTCATTTATCCACAGAGTTCCCCGGCTGGTGGCGAACTGCAGTCGAATTCTTTTCCTACCGCCTGCGATCCTTGCTTATTCAAGTGTAAGCGACAAGTCGTGGCGCTGGGATTCTTGGGTTTGACTACGCTCTTGGAACGGACCATTACCGCTTGTTTTCTGCTATCTTTCTGCTGTCTCGCTGCTTTTCGTTTCCGAGTCTGACGTCGACTTTGCTTTGAATATGTATGAACAACATTGATATCCGCATGATACTGACCCTGTAGGTATAATGTATGAATATGAATTACCATTTCTGCAGACATATTTCACAGATTTCTCTCGAGATTGATCCCGTGCTTAGGTCTGACATGATCCAAGGCCTTCCAAGGAGCACGACCAAGGACAAATGGCTTCGAAGAAATGAAACGTACAAGGCATTCCTCCAGGTTACGCGACATCATCGAAGCCTCTCGGGAGATCGACCGGGAAGGCCATCGCAGAGTATCGAATTGTACTTTCTCTGCTGCAAACATAGTCTCTCCTAGACAGACTCCACGAGGTGAGGATTAAAATGTACCTGTACGGAAACGGAGATGTTGCAAGCGTGAACTAGGAAACCTTCGCTTTGTTTGTGAGAGAAAGATGTCCGTCTTTGGTCAACATTGTCGCTTTTTGTTTGGAAAAAAAGCATGATGGGGAGCTTGATTTGCGGACTTGATAGAGCGCAATGAACTGCAATGTTGCCAGAGCACAGCCAGATCGCGATATGACTCGGAGAGAACCTATATTGATTCCTGGTCAGCTGAATATCAGGACTTGAAGGCAAGCTGCAACGAGGTCAGTGCAGGCAGCCCGAGCTTGTCCAGTAGACGGCCAACATCACCAGAATCGCAAGCTCCTACTGCCAATTGATGGTGCCTGGGTAAGGTGATGACACCAGGAATTCCGTCAACTGCTTTCTTGGTGACTCCCTTGAGCTCTAGCACAGTCAAATTGAGACAGAGAACAGGGATTTCGAGGTGCAAGGGACAGAGCTTGTTCTGTGTCTCTACTGAGTACCGGGTGATGGTCATCCAAGGAAGTTTGACATCAGGAAGCAAGGATGCAAACCCTGGGTCATATCTATCTGAATCCGGGTTGTTGTGCATGACCTGTCCAGGCTTCAAGGCTGGAGCAAGCTCGAAGGTGACCACCACCGGTCGCGGCAATAGTCGAAAGAAAGATGGGGGTCCTTCGAATAGAGGCACCCCTGGATGGACGACAAGCTCTCAAATATCACGTATCTAGGCGCTTTCAACATGGTGAAGAAGCGAGCAGCGCCGCTGCCGCTGTGGAGCTTGTCGAAGGTCTGTGATAATAGCTTTCCGACAGCCTGCCAATGTCGAGCCGAGAGGAAGCTGAACGGCGTAGAGCCAGGTCCAGTACCTGAAATTCTCCACGCTGGTTGTCTGGAGGGTATCGGGGCTCCGTCGTTCGGGTGAAAGCGATGGTTGTCCATAATTCAGGAAAGATTATCGAGATTTCTCGCCATCGCTGGAAGACAGAGGTCAATAACCAGGGAGAATTGAGCTCCTGATATGGAGAACCATTATCGGCAAACGAGAAGCGCTGAAAAATCTCCCGCAGCAGTTCTGCAGACAGGCGTCGAATGGGGTGAAGAAAAGCTCGCTGGCCACCCTTTTACGGGATTCCAAGGCTATTATATCTCCCTTCAGCTTGTATATGTGCCTGAAGAGCCCGAATTTCACCTCGTCAGACCTGGAGGTCTGCTTCGATGATTGCGACATCGGCCGCTGCCAAAATGGCGAATGACACGTAGATTCTGGGGGAAATGGTTTGGTATATTGATTTATGCAGTGGCTGCATTGTAGAGATGAGGATGTCATTGTTTGGTCTGCAAAAAACGAGCTCACCGATATCAAGCTCACGCAAAGCTCACGGCGTCACAGGAACTGATATATCGAAATAGCGACGAAGCAGACGCGTATTAATGCCAGAAACGAATGAGTATTGATATCCAACGTCGGGAGAAGAAGGTGGAAGAAGCTAAGGCTCAGGACAACGTGATAACTTCAGGCCACCCGGCCCTGGACCGACGAGGACTGGCAAGCTGACTTCTCAGCCCACCGTAGAGGTCGACAACCAACAGAATCCACCAGATAGTCCACCAATACAGGCTCTCAACAAATAAAATAAAGATAATATCGCAGGAAGTCATTATGAATACAGTTCTGGAATTTTTTGTGCTCATTTCTCATCCTCGGCTGGCGTCTCAGCTGGACGAGGTAACACCACTGCTTGCCATACAGTGGGGAAAATCCAGGTAACAATAGTGATGCAATAATGCAAAGAGATTCCGGGTCTCGCCTCCATCTTCCCCGCGACAGCCGGTACAAACGCCATCAGGCCTAACGTATGGTCCAGTAGATTTACCCAAACCCTTGTCTTGTATTCTCCCGCGAATATCCGAGTTTTATCGTTGAAAATCAACTGCGAAACTTTTCCAGTATCACTGAGAGCATCGCCGAATATTGTTATGTGGCCAGAATACCAATTCTCAGACGACGGCTGAGGTATAATTGGATCCAGGAGGTTCAGCTTTGACGTCACAAGCAAGATGGCATAGAAGAATGCAAAGATCTAAATAAGGCGTTAGAAAGGTCAAAGAGACACTTGGTGAAGAATTTACCGCTGATCGTACGGTACTTGAGGTTTTAGAGTCCAATCTTTCGCTGGACCGTTCAGCATGGGTCGATTTGGTCCTTTGAAGACTGGGAATCCAACCATGCCACAAGATCTCCAGCCGAAAGATGGCTTTAAGCATCAGCAAGGGCAAAGGAAGCTCAGTGACCACTGCAAGCCCTACAGCCCAATTCCACTGGGCTAGACCCTCGGTCTTGGTCGTCTCGTTGACTATCTTCGAGATTACCTCCAGGATTTCACCAATGGCCAGCAAAGCGGTCCCTGGAATGCTAATGAAGACGAGAGAGGTGCATCGATACCAGTAGAGAATGTCCAATACCCATACGATAAGCGGGAATATGTTTCTGGTGCTTTTTGTTAGTCAAACAGCCGCGAACAGCCGAGAGTTACGCACGAAAGTGGCCAAAAAATCCAGAAGCGTCGACGCGGATGAATGTCGTCGCTGTATCGGTGACCAAAGAGACCATCTAAGACTTGGGTGAAAAGCCGCCAGATTGATAGCAGGTGCCGACTTACTGGAGAGCTGGACGGCTTCGTGTCCCTGAGCCCTCTCCCACTCGGTAGCTGAGTGATTCAGCGTCGTCACCCCGAACAATGCCGGGGCGATCATTCTCTCATGAAACTCGCCCAGTATCATCTTGCCAGGAGTGCGCCCAGAATACGAGAGGTGCCATGTTATATTCATGAAGTTGGAATCTAATCGAGGACGTGAGACCAGCAGCGATGAATAAGAAAGCTGACTTACCGCTCACGGTTTCACTTTCAGTAGCATTGCGGCAGATTTCTCGAGTCACAGGCACTCGCACTAGATCCTAGATGCATCGTGAAATCACAAAGGTACGAAACCCATTGTCAAAATACCTTTGGACTGATGTTTTCGCCAAAATGGGTCATGTATGGCGCATAAGCGTATTCTGTCTGGTAGCCATCAGCCGAGGCTTCGTCAGGAACAGACAGCTGGACAAGATTTTCCAAGTGGCCAAAATCTCGGTAATTCCGCGGGCAAGATTCACCGCACTGGACAAGAAGTCAGCGAACGTGATTTGCGGCGGAAGATTCAGACCCGAGCAACAAGTGCCTTTTGAGCCCTTTCAAAGGCTTTTTTATTGAACAGATGTGTCTCATCTGCAACTCTGAGCTGTGTTCTGGAATGCAGGTCAGTCACAGAGAGATTAGGGAAGTTTCCGACGCACCGAGTTATCACAAACGGGTGTTTCTTAAGCAGCTCCGTGTTGGAATCGATAATGTTGTCTTCTTCATCAGATTTTGGGCACTGGCTGGGGATTTCAAAGGGCCTCGCAAGAGGGAGTGATATGGCGAAGGATTCGAGAACAAGTTCGGCCTCTGTGCGGTTCTTCGGGGCTGACCCTAGGGGGAATCTACGTGACAGGGTCAATGTATTATTCTTCACCAGGACCAGCGACTTACGGATTGGACCAGTATGGATGAGCCCAATTCTGAGAGGTTTCCAGAATCGAGGACGACTCGAAATAGTCCAGTAGAGATGGGGACGAAGGTATGAGAACAAATGTCGCTCTCAAGTCCTGCTTGTACAATGTTCCTTCACGGCTGCAGTTCATTAGTCACGATCTAGATATCAAGGACAGCAACTCACAAGAGAGCGGTCGGGATTTGGTACTTTACTTCTGCCCTGACATGTTTGTCTGCGAGGCGAAGTCCACGAAAAACGACATCAGAATATAGTGCCTTGTGCCTATATCCTTTCCAGGGTGCACCCCAAGGGATTTGGTCCAGTTCTTCTCCGATCCGACGCTGCCAGACACTAACCGCAATGTCAAAGGTTTGATCAGAACCAATGAGAGGCTGGATGACGAGGGAGCGATTCTGGACTTGGTCCAGAGTTTGGTTTTGGTAGAGGGCTGTGTGAGCAAAAGTGGCATATTCGTATATATAGCTTGTTAGAACGAAGAGACCTGCTGAAAGGGCAAAGAGAACAATGACACCGGCACCGCAAAGCAGGAATTTCAAGCCAGAGTCAGCTTTTCGTCTTGGACGAGCATCAACGTGCAGTGGGCCGTCCGCTTCGACGGGAAAGGTCGGAGAGGGTTTTTCAGCCATGGTCAAGATGGAAATCCGGGGGGAAAGTATCAGATTCCTTTGGCAGGGCCGTTACAGCGCGTTACAGCGCTCGTTGTGATGGACAGAACATGGTACGTAGATCCGGGTCTGACGGGCACCCTTAGGCACCACGAATAAGAAGAAATAGGGTTTGGTTGATTGTTCTGTTTCGTCGGGAATGAGCGCGAGCTTGGCAGAGCCACAATACGTCACGTAATGAGGATACAATCATTAGTAAGGTTTCTAAAAATGATGATAAAATGATAAAATTATATATGAACCGCTGGGAGCGGAAGCCCTAGGTCTTATCGCTCCTTTCCAACTTGACCCACATACCATCCTAGATGATTTTCAGCTCCGTTTGAATTCAAGAGCCAATCGAACTCACCTGAACGGCCAGGGTGAAGGTCGTCTTCAACATGACTTTTTCTGTGCCTTTGGTCGTACCAGGACTGGGCTCCCATTCCGCAGGAGGAAGCGAACCAGGAGCTTGCGCTTCTGGGGCAAGCTTGAAACCCGAGAAGGACTGTAACAAACGGACAAGGAAGAAGGAGGCTTCGTTGTAAGCAAACTAAAGGATTTTCAGTCTCAGTACTGGCATTCTGGCCTAAGATCATCACCGACCTGTTGACCTAGACATATTCTCGGTCCGGCGTGGAATGGGATGTAGATAAACGGATTAGGCACAAGATACTTGTGTAACCGCTCGTCCAGGAATCTGTCAGGATCGAAAAGAAGAGCTGTCAAGCAGTCAGTCAGCAAATACAAGATAATATAAAGCAAGAAGAACCATCTGGGCCCCAGAGATCTTCTCGTCGGTGAATCCAGAAGGGCATATAGATGACTCTATCAAGGACTGATTTCAAAAATTGAATACTTCAGCAGGCAAAAACATACCTTGTTTTCGCGGGTACAAAGAGTAGACTCCCGTCAGGATTAGGCAAGGTCGTTTGATGTTTGGAAGTTCTGGAACAGATCGCGTCAGATAGAATCGAGCAAAGAGCAAGTTGTAGGCTTCACTGACCTTGAATTGATGGGCCTAGAAGAACGAGGTCAGAACTACTTGAATACCTACGGAAATACGTACACCGGGGGATACAATCTCAAGGTTTCTGGAATGATTGTTGGTTTGATCAAGAAGATGAGACTTTTGGAACAAACCATTCAGGAAAGCTCGAAGATATTTCATGGCCTTGACTATCGTCGAATGTTGGCTGCCGCGTTGGCCCCATTTGCGCCAATATCTCCTGTCGCAACCTTTTGGCCATTTCCGGATGTTCAGCCAGCATATATATAGTGAATGTGAGCAATGCCGCGGTCTGGACAAAGAGTCAACGATGTCAGATTGAGAAAGACATCAACGCACAGTGTCTCTAGAAGCGACAAGGATGTTTATCAGTTCGTCCTGGATGACCTGAACATCTGATAGAAAGGGTTTAGATTATTGTTGCAACATTGCACTCGACATACCCTGTGTATGATTGACAAGCTGGTCGATGAAAGTATCTGCTTCTTCCTCGCTTTTCGAGCGCTTTGAGAAAGCTGCATCCAACAGTGGCTTGATAAAGTCGTTGGTTACTTGGCGATGAGGCGCCACTTTATCACCCCAGAACTCGAGCAAGGGCCAATTGTAGCCAGTTCTGACCCGTCGCGTGGACAATTCCTGGGCTGTTGCAAAAGCTTCGACGAAAGCATTCGAGGGATGCTGTTTGAAAGAAGGAGGGTTCGGGATGCCCGAGTTTTCGGGGTACGGCAAGCCCGCTTCGATGGATTGTACATTTTTTCCGAACAAAAACTCTGTACCGGCATCCAGGGTGAATCGGGCCACAGCATCCTGTGAAACTGTCAAGAGAGAAGTGGTCGTAGGCAACAATGCTACGAACCTGAATTTCAACCGGTTGGCCTTCAGCAGCTCGTGTTTTCAAAAGTTCCACAATAGCAAGCGCGTGAGCATCGAATATCTCGAAATCTCGGATCCTTTCTTTACTGAAGAATGGCCTTGTCATGCTCCGGTGGAATCTGCGCCTGATAAGGTTGCAATAGCGCTAATATCAACATTCAACTCACTTCCACATTTCACCGTCAGAGTTGAACACCCCAGTCCCTAAAAGAGATTCGAGCTGAGAAAACACAGCTGGACCTAAAGGGAGGTAAAAAAAGTCGCGAGAAACTTGTGGGTGTACATACCTTTTTCAAACTCTTCAAACTGCTTCGCCAGCAGGGCCTAGATAATTGTCAAGTTACTGAAACGATGTTTCGTTTGGATGTACTTTGACATGGAGTGGCTCAAAGGTCATCATCTGGGAGTCATAAGCGACACTGTAGGGGATGGAAACAACCAAGACACACCCGATATTCTGAGAAGATACTATAACTATAAATTGAGCCGTACTCCCTTCCCCATTTCCAGAAAATTTCCACTGAGAAAGCGGTCAATGTCAAGAATAACATTGAACAGATGAGACATACAATTATAGCCGTGTTTCAAATCGTCGACCAGAGCTCGAAGGATCGACAGGCTGCCTAGCTGAACAGCGGGAACGGATGAAGCGCCGTAAGCGAGAGCTTGGCGTCTCACACGATACCAATGAAGCAAGCTTTTGACGGAGAGAAATACCGGCTGGATGAGGAGAAGAATTGCGATTTGTGCAAGGCTGGATGTTTCTTGACCTGTGACATGTTTTCGAATGGCCAGCACCAGGAAAGCAAGCAGCGGGAGACTGAGAACACTGGAAAGAAGGCGTAGAACGTGAAGGGGACCGGGGGGTAAATGCATTTGTGTGAGATTATTGCTCAGCTTCCGAGACTTATAGTGCAGCGCTAGCTGAATATAAAGAGACACAGCATTGAAACAGGTGACCAAGCTACCTCACGGACCGGTCCTCATTTATCAATGACGTCGAGACAACTCGGATAGTAGTGTAACATTCAAAGGATATGCCTCGGCCGGGCGCCGCAGAGCTGCTCTGAAACGCATCAGATATTGGCAGCCAAGCTCGGTTTCCTAGAATGGAACGAGATTTGTTAATACGCTGGCAATAGAAAAAAAAATTGTAGGCTGACCCGCAATAACGCAACGTGCAGTTTCCGCTCAACGTAAATTTTGTATCAATTTTCGGAGGGTCAGTGATCAAGGAACCAGAACCGTTGCAGCAGACAGGGCGCTGAACTTTGTCTCTTATGAAACCTGAGAAGCTTGCGCCGATGACTCTGGGTCGCCTGAATCTCAGACTTTCCTCGGGACATGATTTATGAGGCGTTATGGCGTTTAGAATGAAGAGAAAGGGTATTTGAGGCTCGCTTGAGGCCAGCGAGCGAGGACAATAAATGACATTCGAATATTCGGATGGCATCGGAAGAATTTTTTTGAAATTTTGATGTGACAAGAGTGACTCTGTCACATTTCTCTAGCTTTAACCTTTCCTGCCATGCCACAATCCAGACTTTCTTTCCGTACGATGAAACGTGCTGCGTCTTCGTCCGCTGGCGACAAAAGGCCAAACAAAAGAACTCGATCGATGCCCGCTCCTTCTCCTATTCAAAGTTTCTCGGAAGACAGCGACGACGAACTCCAAAACGTTGACGACATTGAATTTGACGACGAGGAAGAAGAAGAAGAAGAGAAACCCAGAGTCGCGAAACCGAAAGTCGTCGAAACAAGAGCCAGTATTGTTGCTGGGAAGAAGAAGGCAGGGGAGATGCTCGACCCAGCCGACAAAAAGTGGAATAAGGCTCATGCAGTCGCTGTCAAAGCCATGGACAGGAAGAAACCCAGTAAGCTCATTGGTTCTCCATCAATTACCTGAATTTATTCGTCCCAGTCCACCCCGAAGGCAAAACCAGGATCGATACAATTCTTCATGTTTTTGACCTGTGAGTTGGGGCCGTATATGTTGCTTTTTTATTACTCAACTGCCTTTCTAGCTCGTATCAGTATGGACCCTGCACTGGATATAGCAGACTCGAGCGCTGGAACCGGGCAGAGGCTCTTGGTCTCAAGCCTCCTGTCGAGGTAAGGAGGCTTAGCCCTCGACCTTTCATTCGACTGACAATTCGTCCAGATTAAAGAAATCCTGACCAGTGATCAGGGTCATGAATATGCTGCTTGTGTCCTTGACCGTCTTGCTTGACTGTAAATTGCCCCTCTGTGAGCATTGACTTCCATATTCCCCCGACTTTTTCTAACTTTTTTCACAGTACTCTATTTCTGTGCTCTTGCTGGCTCTTGCTCCTTGCTGTATTTGTAACTACCTTGTACATACTCTGCGTTTTTGTCATGGACCTTAATTCAATGCTCTCATCCGGCTCAGCAACCCAAATTGGTGAAATCCTTCCCTCCGAATCCCAAGTCGGCTTTGATACATGTGTAGATTTTTCCACCTTATTAGGCAACTAGACAACTTGAAATATTTCGGATCATATGAGAACAATCATGTCGAATCTCATTCTTCCTCTCTTTCCTCTATGTCTTCGGAGTCTCAATCCAAGAACGGCTCGTTTTGCGATGTCCTGATCATCGGTGCAGGTCCAGCAGGCCTTATGTGCGCCAATGCACTGGCCACGGCCAATGTGAATGTTCGAATTGTGGATCAGCGGTCGGTCGCGTCTTTCGTGCAGGATAACAGTTTTTGAGCCAGGGATATAGACCAAACAAGGTTGCAGCAGGTCAGGCAGACGGAATTCAGCCACGGACGATTGAGGTTTTCCAGGTCAGCCGTCTCGCTTGTCGTTCTACGACGTCTAATGAGATAGAGTTATGGTCTGGCTGAGCGCTTACTCAGAGAAGGGAACCAGATGCACATGGCTGTATGTCCAGTTCAAAGCTCTTTCTTCCAACTTTCTTCCTCTCATTTTGCTCTAGGCCTTCTACAACCCCACTCCAGATGGAGGCATCGAGGTTGGCGTCATTTTGCCATTCGTGTCGGTTATTATTGACGCTGCCCAGCTTACAGAACGAGTTCCTGATGTTACAGCGGCAACTGCTCGCTATCCTTTCGAGGTATTTACGCGTCTATTCTGGTCGAGAACAAGCTGAAGCAGGAAACTAGGTAACATTGCACCAAGGCGCCATCGAGGCGATCTTTCTTGATTCCATGGCGTCTGCCAATCTCACAATAGATCGACCGACAATCCCTACTTCGATAAGCATCTCAGAAGACGAAGCGGTCGTCAATGACCCGACTCAGTATGGTATGGACATTGACTTCAAGCTTCTCGTTCGATAACTGACACACCCTCAGCCGTCACGGTAAGCCGTAACCTGGCACGGTGTCGGTGAAATGACTGTGGCGCAGGTAGAACTAAAGCATCTGGATCCTGAAGAAAACCAATCGGAATCAGAAACCGTACATGCCAAGTTCGTACTGGGCTCCGATGGTAAGTAATCTAGAGACATTTGTCAAGCCTCGACTGATATCATTCTCCAGGTGCCCATTCCTGGGTCCGCAAGACCATGAATATAGACATGGAGGGCGAACAAACAGATTATGTCTGGGGCGTCGTGGATATGGTGCCCGAGACGGATTTCCCCGATATTCGGAATCGATGCGCCATTCATTCGAACAATGGATCCTGTATGGTGATACCACGGGAAGGCGATAAAGTGCGCTTGTATGTCCAGATCGAGGGCAAGGATGCTATAGACGCTACGAATGGCAGAATCGACAAGACCCGTCTTGGCCCGCATCAATTGCTCGAGGTACTGTCATCGAAAGCTACAAGGGTGGATTAACCATCATTTTCAGGTTGCGCGAAAGTCTTTCCATCCGTATGTCTTCAAGACACCGGACTCCTTTGATTGGTCGACGGTTTACATCAGTGAGTGCTTCCAGAAGATTCACGCAGCTTCTGATATGGGCTTCCAAAGTCGGTCAGCGAGTTGCCTCCAAGTTTTCCGTGAATGAACGTGTCTTCATCGCTGGTGATGCATGTCACACCCACTCGCCCAAAGCTGGTCAAGGGATGAATGCCAGCATGAACGATACACATAACCTAGGCAAGTCTTTTTCGAGCTATCCCTTTGCCATTATAACCAAAGACAGCCTGGAAACTGACCCATGTTCTCCGAGGCTGGGCCAACATGTCCGTGCTTAAAACGGTAACAAGGTGAACGTCTTCATTGCTACCCATGTCTTAAGCGACCTTTAGTATGAACAAGAAAGACGAAAATACGCGCAAGATCTCATTGATTTCGACAAGGCAAGGTCCGAGATCATCTTCTTTCGATAACTGACGAGATCCTCAAGAAATTCGCCGAGCTATTCTCTGGGAAACCGCTCACCTCAATGAACGAAACCGGTGTCTCGCACCAAGATTTCCTAAAGTAAGATCCTCGAATCCTGTCATTTTCCTGCTGACCAAAGCGTCAGAATCTTTCAGACATTTGGTGGCTTCACCAGCGGAATAGGCATCCACTATCCTGCCTCTGCGATAGTCGATGATACTCTTCAGTCATTCGTTCGTAATGCAATAGTCGGCCAACGAATGCCGCCTCAAATCTTGATACGAGCTGCCGATTCTCGTCCCTTCAACATTCACGACCTCTTGCCATCCGATTTTCGTTTCAAGGTCCTTGTTTTCACAGGCGATACCACCCAGGTTGCCCAATTGGTCAAAGTCAACCAAGTGGCCACCGATATGGAGCATGGATTCCTAAAGCAGTTTCCCCTGGACGCATTCGACATCATCTCAATCAGCTCGGCGAAGAAAGCTAATGTTCGGTACACTGATCTCCCAGCAATCTTCAGATCGCATTGGTCGAAGTATGTCTCTGACTTTTTCGTGAAGCAGCCAACTAACTTGCGCTTAGAGTTTTCATTGACGACGTCGATGTCGCTGGAGGTCAAGGCGGTATCGCCTATGCTTCTTTAGGCATCGACCCAAATGGCGCCGTCATTCTCGTTCGACCAGATGGCTACATCGGTGCTGTCGTGCCTCTCGACGGCGTCGACGCAATCAACAAGTACCTGGCCAACTTTATGAAGCCCATAGTTGCTTGATACATGGATGGTATGAATTATAATAATGAAAAGAAAATGCATAAAAAGAATACTATGACTGTTTCCGTAAATTCGAAGGCGCTTCTGCGCTACCAATTGGAACTCTCCGAGGACCTGAACCTCCTGCCGGTGTCGTCAGTTTCGCAACAAGACGAGCTCGTGAAGCTGCCATTGTCGCTGAAGGAGCCGGTTTTGCTACTGGCTTTGCAGGTCTGCTAGGAGCCGGTGCAGTGCACTGCTTCGGACGGCTAGCAGGAATAATCTTCTTCTTCAAGCCCCCATTCTCCTTCTCAATCGCCTGTTTCACTCTAGATGTCGTGGGTACAGAAACCACCTTTTCTTTCCTATTGTCTTTCGCCAGCGCCCGACCTTTTGCTGCTCCTGTATTCAGCATCTTCTTCTCTCGCAATGGACTCTCTGGACGCTGCGGTGTTTCAGGTGGCGACTCGGGAATACCCAGCTCTTGCGCCAACGACATTTGAGGTTCTGGTGGCGCTGGCGGCATCTCCGGAAACATATCTTCGATACCTTCACCATCAGATTCCACAAGTGGGCCCAAACCAGAATCGCTTCCTGGAAATGTTGGAGGAGAATTTCCCAACATTAGAATCCGACTCAAGGGACTGGGTTTCGCAGGCGAATAGGCATGAATTATGCGTTGAGGGAAAGATTGGCCAAAGGGTTTGAGACCTGGGAATGGTCGGCTGGAAGCTGGGGTTATAAGGATGGAGGGTCCAGCGATTGGTTGCTCTTCTGAAGGCGAAATGATAGGTTCAGCGATAGAGCTAATAAGGAGCGCTGGTTGGCTAGGTAGAGATGTTTGAGGTGAAGGTGGTGGTAATACGAAAGATGTCGGTAAAAGGGAAGCAGTGAGCGGAGTGAACGATAGACTTTTCGGCGGTGTCACGGATGACCGTCTGGCTATTCGAGTTTTGCGACCTGCACCGGCCTTGCCCACATTGACTGATTTTGGTGAAAGAGACTGTTTGCGAGGGGACTTTTTCGGTGACTTCTTTTTCGGAGGCGAAAGAGTCGCAGAAGTCTCTGGGGTCGGTGGAAGCTCAGCCAACATCAAATCGACCTGCCATGACCGCTTCTCTTCCTTTAACCTGACTCGCTCAGCCTGACAATTCCGTGAGCCAGATATGACAATGAATAGATGCTCGTACCTCGAGGTTCGCCCTTTCTTTGCCCAGCGTGATGGTTGCCTCGGTGAACCTGTGTCTCTCTTCATCGAGCTGCTTTCTGAGGCTGGCTAATCGGTCCAGTTCCTCATCTCGAACCGTCGTGGTCATGAGATCAACGCTGACATTCGCCGCGTCGTAACCAACGGACATCCTATGGTCTTTCATATATTTGTCGAACACCGCCTGGGTTTCTGCTGCTTGCGAGGCCGCTTCTTGCCGCGAATGCTCTGGGTAGAATAAGCATCAAAATGTTCCAAAGGGAGAAACACTTGCCAAGTTCGGTCTTCAAGATAGCAATGACTGCATTCAGGCGTTCGAGCTCTTCTGCTGGCGCTGTGCTCTTCGACGATGTAGGTGCTGAGGAAGGGCTGAGGTGGGCAAGAGATCCACGGAGGGCGTCAAGGGCATAATGTAGCTGGTCCTGAGCAAAGCCAGAAGGTGCCAAAGGGAACAGAGTCGACAGCGTGAAAGGCGTCTTTACCAAGAGTAAGCATAGTCGCATTTGTCAATGAAGCTGGGCTCACTGGTTCATCTGATTTACCCAACAAGATCCTTTTAGCTTCGCAGACCACACCTTGCGTCTCGTTCACCGCCGTCAAAACCATCCTTCGCAGACCAGCATTCTCTGCAAAAAGCTGGGCTCGTGCTTTCTCAGCCTGCTCTAGAGCGACTTCTAGAAAATTTGGTCCTCTAATGATGACCTCGGTTCCATCAACGATAGCACCGTTGGATGATTGTATGCCGCTTGGGGTGGTCGTCAGCTTGACTTGAATGTCGGCCAGCTTGTTCCATTTTTGTGCCATCTGGTCGACCTCCTTTTCCTTCTTCTTCAATTCGTTCTGATGTGTGGTGCGAAGGGCTTGTATTGACGCATTGGCTCGTTGTAGCTTATTCATCGTGTCCTTGTGGTCATTTTGAGATGCTGTGAGAGAGCGGGACACGGCTCTGGGTTTGAAATTCAGCTTGATCAATGTGAAAAGATGGATTTCAACGTACGCCAGCTGGGCTTTGTGTAAATTCATATCCCCCTCAAACTTTGCGGCTTTTTCTGTGGCTGTGCGATACATGGAAGACAGGCGCTCCTGCTCGTATCTGAGCGTTCGGACTTCGGTGGCCAACTCTTCAGTTCTGGACATGTCTTTCTGTGCTAAATGTCAGTCCTGTGGTCAAACACAATTATGGCGGCTTACAACTCGCTGTCCAAGCATGTCTAGGAGAGTTTTGACGACACGATCCAGATTCGTGTTGGAAACTCCGTCGAGACAGACGCCTGGTGCTGGTGCAAATCCATGCGATACAAGCTGAGCGTTGATGAAATCCAAGCTGGAGGTCGCCACCATCGATTCCGAGGACATATTTGAGCTGAAATCGAGGCTATGATCCCACTGGACCATTCTTGCGGCCGTCATGATGAGGGGCGCGTCGAATGCTCGAGGTTGACTTTGGGTCATGTGATCGACCGTCTGCTCGTCATTACCGATGCGTAAGCAACCTCCGTGAACCCGACGTCCGTCTGCAAGCCATGCTGCAGACTTGAGGCGAAGATGGCACTTGTTCTCATCTATTCCCCGAGATGCTTCTCCCTGGAATCACTGTGACTTTGTCCACCGCAACCATTAATCAATCATTGTCGCCGCTTTTCCGCCCCGCAAATCCAATTGTCGAGCTCCCGGAAAATCCTCTTGCAATGTCCCAATATGTTTAGAATCTCTATCAGTGTCTATCCTCTTTAGGTCACGGTGCCTTACCTTGGCCACCTCGGGCTCTGAAAATACTCGTCTCTGTTAACGACAATACTCATCTATACTCATCCCTGTTAACGACAAGGCTGTGGGCGTCCGAAGCTCAAGGCATGTTTCCTTACCTAGGCGATTGTCCCTTATTCTGAACTATTAGAGGTAGATCTTTATACGACCAGCGCTGCTTTTTGTCTCGGTCGGGACTCAATAACTTCCGTTGGCAGGTCCCATTCCAAAAATCAATTCAGTGATCGGAGGTCTCAGGCGGACATGCTAGTACGAACACGGTAAAAGTCCTTGAGCGTCTTTCAGCGCTCAAACTCAGATCCAAGACTTTTATCGTAAGTGCTATCGTCTGTGGTTTCTTTACCTCTTCTCTTGGTACAGTTCCCCTCGAAATGGCTTCCGCCGACCAGCTTTTTGTTGTGCTAGATGCTGAAGTCGCCACAGCAGGTCTGAACCTCAGTAAAGGAGCCTGGGGTAAGTCAAAACCATCTCAAGATCCTGCAGAATACTTATTTTCAACCAGTCCACGAAGGGAATGTCCCGTCAGGCATAGGTTTCTGGTATAACGGTGGATTGCTGGGCCTCAGTTCGACTACAAATGATACTACCCTTGGAGCCTTTGTTTTCACCTTCCATGGTCCGTGAATTTCTTCACTGTGTCGCTCAATGTCCTCAAATCTGTCTAGGTGTCGCGATATCTGTCTGGGGCCGATATGGTAGCTCTCAACCTTTCCGATCCGCTCTGGACGAACAGACCGTGTCCAATAGCACTGCTCCAGGCCATACAGCGCCTTCTGGTCCCATCGAACTGTTCTGGGGTCCATGGTATGACTCGTCTGCAACATCGTTGGATGACGGACAGCACACAATCACAATCAGTGATATGCCATTTGGATTGACCCTCGATCTCTTTCTCGTTCAGCCAGGGCCACAGACGCTCTTGACGGGTCAAAATTTGCTGGTCGATGATGCGAATTCTGGTATCATTTACAGTGGAACTGGATGGAAATCGAGCAGCTCGCCCTATTCCATAAATGGAAATGAGCTATGGGGTGGCCCTGTTCAGAATACCCTTCACGTCACCAGCACTCCAGGAGATTCAGTCACATTTGCCTTCACTGGTCAGTTGCTCTTCCAAGACTTTTTGAATGATCTGACGAACCTTGCAGGTACTGAACTGATGCTCTACGGAATGATGGCCAATGGAACCAGCGCTTCGTTTTCATACACCATCGACAATGGCAATGAGCACCATGCAACTGTTTCCCCCAGCACAATATTTGCATTCAGTGATTTCTTCAACCTTTTGATCGTCGACACTGGGTCTCTTTTGGAAGGAGAGCATACAGTGACGGTGACTCTGACGGATACCTCTTTCTTCTGGGGCGTCGATTACTTCGTCTACCGCCCTTCTTTCACCTCTCTGGCGACAATGCCGGGGGTTACACCACATTTGCCAGTAACAAGTTCTTCCACCTCCACTTCAAGCTCTTCATCTTCTACCGGGACTGCAGCATCGGTTTCTGTTGCTTCAAAAACCAATAATACTGGTGCTATCGCAGGTGGTGTCGTAGGTGGTGTCGTGGTAATCGCTATCCTGGCATTTCTGATGTTCTGGTTACTGCGTCGAAAAAGACGTGCTGAAGCTAATGTTATACATGAACCTCAACGTGAGTCCATCGATACTAAAAATGATACAGTGATTTACCAGAGAACGATAGCTTTCATCTCAGAGCCTTTCCCGGGCCCGGTTATCGTGACAAGACCTCCGATGGCGACCTACAGCTCTAGCAAAAGCCGAGAAGCCTTCACTCCAAATGCTGTCAGTGAATCGGGTCTTAGCAATATGTCCTATAATGCGGCCAGACCAGACTCTCCTTCGCTACAGTCTGCTTCCTCTGGTATGACAAGTGATGTCCAGAGACGGATAAATCAATTGGAGCAAGAGACGGCACGACTGGCACGAATAGCGGAACCTCCTGTCTATACTGGCTAGCAGAGACTGATTACTGGCATGAGAGTGAGAAAGAGACAGTAGGCCAGCCCAACGTCCATTTTTTGTAACTTACGTTTTGAAACTTGACGGTGGTCACGAGACCTATCCCCAATAATATTGACACGGTAGTTTGGCATTAATACAGATTAAATTTTTCAATCAATATTTCTGTCTACGAGCTCAAGAATAGCGATGAGATGGACTTGAAAGCGTGTTGTTTTGAGGGGGTGAAAAAAAAAACAGCCGATCACTGCCGCATTACATAATGTCAATTGTCCTTCCTCCTCTGGCTCGACCTGTACAGGCTTTGCTGATTCACGACTCTCGTGCCACCAGCTCCAGCAAATTCTTCCATATATTATATTGAGGGCCTTTATCAACTGCGGTTATGCCCGGGGTTGCCGTGCTGCCAAATTCACCTGGACTTGGAGGCTTTGGTACCAGTAAGTGGAGACCAATTTCTGTCGACGGCGACGGTACACATTTCGCATCGATCACAGCGACACAAAATGGATTTGCTCGGTCCCAGGACGATATGTCGGTTGGAGAGATCAAGTCGAGGGCAAGGGAAGCGGTGAAGAAAGAGGCTCGCGGGGCTTCTGCTCTGACGTTAATCAGGACGGCAAGGAGCCAAGTGGCGTCGGGGAAGGATTATGAGACGCAAGGGGACCTAAAGGGAGCACTGGGGGCATTCGCAAAGGCTGCAAGTCTGGCTCAGATGGCTATGAATACGTCGGAATTTCAGGCTGAAGCAAAGGGCAAAGTAGGGGTCTTGCGGAAGGAATTCTCGGATTTCATTGACGTGAGCAGGTCCTTTCTCTATTATTGGACATCATCTCATCAGGTTTTTAAGGGCGCTGACCTTACTGGACGGATCACCGCATTGGAAGAAAAGTTGAAGGCAATAGAAAAAGTTCATCCAGCGTACGTCCTCTCATCTCCCTTACCTTATTCTTGCTGCTAACGAGACCTTCCAGCGCTGAAGCTGCCGATTCAGATAACCGTCCCATAAGCAAACCCGGTGGCAGCATTGCGGACCGAATGAAGGCTCTCCAGGACAATGGTCTTACCATCAGCACTACCAAGCGTCACCCTTTCCAGAATGGACCAACGACACCTGGCTCCAGCTCCCCCAATCGTTTCTCGCAAGCGGTCCCGATAACCCCTACGACAACAATGAGCCCAAGTACCCCAATTCCGCCTTCGCCCCATAGTTTTGTCTCACCTTCGACCCTTGGACCACCTTCACCACCTCCAACGCCGCCACCAGTATCTCCCCGACCGTCTAATCTCATTTCCGACTTTAATAACAACTTTCCGTCCATTGATGAGCTGGACGAAAATCCAGCTTTTACCCTTCCTTCTGTGCCGACAGGGCTCAGCAATGGGTCCAACAAATCTTCACCGAAGGACACAAATTCTTTTGGCTCTCTGCGAAATTTTGTTCTTCCCATTGAACGACCTTCCAGTACACCAATCACACCGACAATAAACAATTTTGCGAGTCGACCAGTATCACCCTCGAAGCCTACAGTACCGCTCAAGCCTTCAGGTCTCTCTGTTAACCACAATGGGCCTTCGAAATCACCTCTACCCAATTCCAATACAGCATTTCCCAAGGAATTGCTGGGCTACATCCGGGATCACCACGTCCTTCTAATCGACGTTCGCGAACGGGCAAAGTTTGAGAAAGAGCATATCAAAGGAGCTGGTGTAATATGTATAGAGCCTCTTGTTTTGGCCCGGTCTAGGTGATTCATCCTGCTATCCTCAAAAGTCGTCGCTGACCCAGAGCCAGCCTTACAGCGGATGGACTAGAAGATGCAATGTCTCTCCTTCCGGCCAAGGAGAGGCCAATGTTCAACAACCGAGACAAGTTTGACTTGGTCGTCGTTTATGATGACAACTCTACATCTTTCGGGGACGCCAATTCGCCTCTATCCGTCCTCATTCAGGCCATATTCGAACGAGCATTCAAGAAGATCCTAAAGCGGAATCCAATGATGCTGATTGGAGGATTTGAGGCCTGGAAAAGAGATGTTGGGGACAATGAGATTGTCAAGGGAGACCGGTCGACCCTGGTTGAAGCGCCGAAACCCATGACACCGTCAACGTCGATGAATAGTGTATCAAGTCCACCGCTAGGTTATGTGGGATCGAACAATCCTTTCGCAAATGGCCTATCTTCGGCACCAATATCGCCAGAGCAGCAGCAACATCAGCTATGGACACCGCCCAGTCGCTCAAGAGCTGAGACAAATCCACCAGCGTTTGACCATCTACAGCTCTCGAACGGTCATCGGCCAAATTTCTCGCTCGACCAAACCTCGATGCATTCCAGGTAAGCCTAGGTTCAATGTTCCCTTGTCAGCTAACATATGGACGTAGATCTCCTGCCGAAATCAATTATCCTTCGATAAGCATGCAATCACCGGGCTTGACACGACGGCCGGCAATATCGAGAGCAGCCCTCTCGGCGACATCAGGTTCATTCTCGCCGAGCATTCCAGAAAATATGGTCAAGTCGTTTCAAATCCAAAACTAGAATGTGCTCACCTTTTCTATAGGCTCCAGCGACCCCATTGTCCCCTTCATTATCGAATGGGGCTTCTTCAATCAATTACCCCCAATTTCCTCCCAGAGCATCCGCTGCAGCTTCTGGTTCATTCGGGATCGCGTCGCCACCTCAAGCCTCCATTAATCCTTCACTGTCACGGCGCCATAGTCTTTACATCGACCAGTCGCACGAAGCCCTTTCCAGCCTGAATTCTTCACGGCCGTCCATCGATTATCCAGAGCTTTCGTCTCAGCAAATTTTGCGACCACCGCCTGCCGCTGCTTCTGGAGCGCTTGAAAGACAAGATAATCGCCCTCGACAGACACCATTCTCTCCATTACAGTCACAGACTTCTGGTCTTCCAGCGCTCAAAAGCGCGAGAATACCGTCAGATTATCCTGTCACGTATTGGCTGGATATTCAGATCGGGACTTCTGGATTGAAGAATCTTGGGAATACTTGTTATATGAATGCGCCGATACAGTGCTTGAGTGCAACGGTACCATTTGCACGATTCTTCACCGATGGGAGATGGAAAAATGCAATCAATTACACCAATGCAATGGGGACCAAAGGAAAGCTGGCCGGTGCTTTTGCTCAACTTGTTCATGATATGTGGGGTGGAGATTTGCCATATTTGACACCTATGGACTTTCGGGTACGTGGTTCAATTGTCATCGAATGTCCTTTGTACTGATTTTGTGACAGAAAACGATCTGCCAGCTCAAGTCCCAGTACATAGGGACAGATCAGCACGATTCGCAAGAGTTTTTGAGCTTCTTGTTGGACGGGATTCACGAGGACCTCAATAGGATCCTTTCGAAACCAGTGTGGGCACCGACACCCGAGCAAGAGGCAGAGCTCGAGAGACTGCCTCCGCATATTGCGGTAGAGCAGGAGTGGAAGACATGGAAGACGAGAAATGATAGTATCATCGTGGATTATTTCCAGGGTCAATTCCGAAGCAGACTGGAATGCTTGACATGTCATAAGGTGCGCCAGCCTCGTTGTCTTTGATTCATCTTTACTCACGCTTGATAGACATCTACGACGTATAATGTCTTCTCGATTTTGCAGCTTCCTATACCCCATGGGCGTAGCGGAAAAGTACCGCTCCAGCGCTGTTTAGAGGCACTATTCAACACGGAGATCCTAGAAAAGGACGATGCATGGTCAGATATTCCGACTGGTCTGTATTCAACAGCTGACCGACTCTCCAGGGACTGCCCCCAATGCAAGGTGAAACGGAAAGCCACAAAACAACTATCCCTTGCCCGTCTTCCCCCAATTCTACTCATACATCTGAAACGATTTGAAGCAAACGGTCGCTTCTCGGACAAAGTCGACACTTTTGTGGATTTCCCCATCAAATCGCTGGATTTGACAAACTTTATGCCGTCGCCGCTTCCACCTGGTGTGGACAAGGGTCAATTTGGCGGACCGACTTCACCTGACGACCCACGGACGCAGCTTCCGCCTTATAAATATGATTTATATGGTGTAACAAATCACATTGGTAACCTTAGCAGTGGTCATTGTGAGTCCTTTTCCATTGTCAGAAAACTTGGCTAAATCATTCGACAGACACTGCATTCGTCGCTTCTCGAGGTGGCTGGATGTATTGTGACGACAGCAGCGTCAAACCGATAGATTCCAAGCAGGTTGTGGTACGTCTCTTTGGTCTTCTTTTGGGTCATTTCCATGCTCATTCATTGCAGGGTCAGCGGGCGTATGTTCTGTTCTACAAGCGTAGTAAAGTATAGTCGGACACATCATTGGATATTTCTAACCTTATTCCTTCATTTTTTCATTCGTTCGACTGCTATGCTATCATCTGTATTTAGAGCTTGCATAAATCACCACATTGGGAAACACTTTCCGAGGATCTGCGCAATGAACAGTGCTGTACGTGGCTTGTATGACTGGAGCGAAAACTTGAGCAAAACGAAAGCTCGTTGAGCGAGAATTCTTTGCTGCCATTCCTACTTTCCAAGTTTTGAAGATGGATTATCTTTCGCAAGCAAAGAATGGCTGGACGAGATGAGAATAATATCATCGATTAAGAGGATTGATTAACTGTGAATACAGAAGGAGGAATAGATGTATCTGTGGGGTCGAATCGAAAAGTATTGCTCCATCCTTGATATTACTACAGCTAGAGGAGCGAATGGGATGCTGGGCGTTGAAACAAAAAGGTCATCGGCAAAGGGTGACGACGAAAAGGCTGAAAGTTGGCAGTATGTTCGCCTAATAAATGGGTCCATATTGAAGGCCTTGTACCCTCGTCTTGGTGATTCTTCACAGAACCGCTGTCCATTCTTTCGAGAACAGGCGCTGAGAACTTGAATCGAGCATCATAATAGACCCGCAAATCGTGCAGCAGCCGAGAAAGAAGGAAAGAAATAGTTGCAGGTGAGAAGGAGCATGGAAAACGTAAGAGCAAGCTGTAGTACGCGTTCAGGGTCGATTCGCTCCCGAGCAATTCTCCTTCCGGTCCGGTCAGCCTGAGTAGTATAACTTCTTTACAAGACCAGCTCCAAAAGTGGTGCTGGAAGATGTGATACCATAGGGGATTAAGGCCTCCGTTGAGATAAAAAATGAGAAGCTGGTCGCCAAAGAAAAGTGGGAATGGAATGAAATTACTAGGTGGCATATCTCACTTTGAACGATGTGACCCAATATCTCTATTCTGTCGTTCCTCGATGAGCTCAAGGACTGGCCATATTTCTCATTGGGATCTTGGAAGCCTTTTGACGTGGATTTGACATGTTCATCGGGGTCGATGCAAAGAAAACGGAGATGAGCCCGTTATGTAATTCTACATGGAAGTTTCCTCGACATGAGTTCTACACGTGTACTCTAAGCGAGCTTATATCAAGACCGGTAGCCAGCAATGCGTCCATCAGCTTTTCCCCGACTCACCCATCCATGAGAGACTTCAGCTCCATGTCTTTTAGCGATTCAGACGCCTTTAAATCCCTTCGCAAGCACGAGGAGTACTATTTGTCCGGTGGAGACCTTTTTTTCCTGGTCAGTTGCTTCCGATTCTTGTCTTTTCTATTTCGTGCTGATTTCATTACAAGGTGGAACACGTTCATTTCAGGGTACATCGATACTTTTTCGAACGGGAATCCAAGTTTTTCCAGTCAAAACTGTGTAGCCCTGCTTCGCCTGGAGGACAGAACAAGCAGGGAACATCGGAATCTAGTGCTATTTTCCTCGACGATGTCAAGGTGGCTTCAATTATCCCATGCATCCTGTTCTACGCTGACAAGGATTACTTTTCCAGCATGAAGATTTCGCCCGATTCCTTTGGGTTTTCTACAATTCGTCCGTCGCTCTTTTTCTTCCTCCGTATCTGCTCTAACCATTCCGCAGTAAATACTCGCTGTACTACGCAGATGTCGCCGACTGGACAGCGATCCTCGACTTGGCATTCCGCTGGGAATTCCCTGAGGTGAAAAATCTCGCTGTAAGGGAATTGGAGAAGCTCGATGTGGACGATATCACCCGAATCGTCCTTTACCAAAAGTACAACGTGGACAGGACCCTCCTTATTCCGCGGTATGCTTCTTTATGCCAAAGAGAGGCTACGATATCCCTGGAAGAGGGTATGAGGCTCGGGATGGAGACGACGTTGAATATTGTAAGGGCGAGAGAATGTGCCCGGTCGCCTTCGGGTTTCGATGGCACTCGAAGTCCGGTGCCAGCGAACATCGATGCAGCAGAGATGGGAAACATTATCAAGAGTCTTTTCAGCATTCTTGAGCCTTTGGCTGCAGTTTCTGAGTCGGCGAAAGTGACGGACCCAGCTCCAGGTGCGTCGCTACTTTTTAATCGAGAGACACATGTCTGATTTCGTCTAGATGCTTCAACGACGACGCCAGCGCCCACTACAAGTACGACCAATGAAGACCTTTTCAAGTCGATGGGCAATGACTCTTCCAAGTCGATGTTCAATGGCAATGGCGCAACCACAGATACAGAACCTCCTGCTACACCGACGGCGACAGGCGACTCTTCTACGCCGACGGTAACAGAACCTGAAGCTGTCGCCAATGGCAGGCCTTCGACGCCAGCCAAAAAGCAAGGAACACGAAATGCCAAAAAGTGAAGCTTGCACCCATTATCTGAAACGACAGCGGGACAGTAAGACCAATTCATTTGTAGTTGACTACCACGGAAAAATACAACAGTCTATTTTATTCAATTTATTCCAATACACAAAGCGAGAGCAAAACGATGCAATAGTCTTTTACAGCAATTTCTAGTTGACGGAGACCTCCATTGGCGCTGGGGTAGTAATACCATTCGGAGGAGCGACTTTGGCAATATCATAGTGGCATCGATGACAGACCCACAAGGAAGGAGCTTCTGTTGAATGGTAAAAAGCAGGCGCGAACTGGGTCGTGCATTTGTGGCATCGAAGAAGCGTAACTGAAGCATCTGGAGGTAAAGATCCGTTTATAGGTGGATCAGGACGAATATTGAGCACCTGGTCCAGGCGCTTGGCTTTTCGTAAAAGACCGTGGGTAGAAGCAACTGGAGCTTGTTTGTATGCGCGACAATAGACTTGGAGTGAAGTCTGAATATGCTTGTTAAATCTTGTTCGACTTAGTCCAGAATCGACATACCTCTCCGCCATCGTCATCAATTTCACAGATATCGTAAATGTCGCGACGACTACGATCATGCTCTTTGCAGGATATAACTGGTCCCATGGATCCAGTTTCACCTCTGAAAGTAGTGGTTACTGTGGTTTCACGTCGACTGCTCTTCACCTGAGAGTCGGTCAGCGCCAGGTAGAAGGGCATTTCCAAAAGGACCTACAGGTTGAATCTCGAAACCAAACTTGTGTCCATGGTCCCAAGCGCACGATACATGGAATTCCCTATTGCAGTCAGAGCACCGAACGACAGCACCCTCGGTCTTGTGGCACAGAGAACATCTCTACAACAGCAAAATCAGCCAGGGGTCACTGGCTAGAAAAACAGAACCTTACAGCAGTCCATCTGTGGGTATTCAGTACACTCAATCCTTCAACAAGGCGAAAACGAGAAGTATCAGTGAATTGGATCTCTGGAATGAAAACTGCGCAAAGAAGGTGGGCCCAGCCTTGTCCTTCGGTCGGCTTGCAAGCGCGAAGGAAAGAATCGGGCTCGGGTCCGGCAATGGTCTTGCCAACAGGCCATGGTCGAACTCGAGGACACAAAAGACATTCCGCAAACTAGCATGAAACGTCAGTCTCAGATAGCTGATAAGCAATGCCACATACAACAGAAGCCTCCAGAGTATCTTCATTATGGCAGATATCGCAGAGCCATTCGTCGACTTTTGCGGCGTCTACAACGGCTCCACAAGATGCTAAACGACATGAGTAAGATCCAAAGGCGTAGAATGGAACCACAGACCAGCATGCGTCGTGAACTGGCACTTTTTGCATTTGAGGACCTTTCCACGAGGACCAGATTTCAAACAGCCATGACATTTGATCCATGGTACAGCAGCAGACGGTGGTGGCGTATCAGTGGTCGACAGCAACTATGGAGCCAATTTAGGGAAACCTCAAAACGAACAAGGAAGACTCACTCGGGGTCGTTTGGTAGATGGTCCAGCCAACGGAGTCCCTTCTCGCTTGTCCAAAGTCTTCGTCTTGGGTACAGATTCCTCCCGAAGCGGTCTAACATTTAAATCCGCATACTTTCGCCAGTTTTGACCACAGGGATCACATAACAGACTGGTAGCCAGACCTTTCGGAGCTCGCCACCACTGTCTCGATTCTTTCGTCCGACAAGCCCCACAGCTTGGCGCTTTGGAAGGAGCTGTCACGACTGACTTTTCGTCATCAGACGGTCCAACAGTCTGTTTCCTCTCCGTCCCAGAATACATTGCAAGTTTCGGTCCAGGCAATGGACCTTCATTCCTGAATCTACGGTTCTCTTCTCCAATTTTCGAGCTGGAAAACTATGAGCAAGATTCATGGATCAAGAGGCCAAGACGAACCTCTTCCAATGTCCATAATAGCGCACAACTTCTGGCATAGTTCGTGTAACAATTTCACTTCGGACAGCACGGAGTTCAGCACCATGATTGTCGATGGCCAATTCGAAAGCAAGCTCTTCGTCTTTGGTCCATGGCTTGTCGGTGTATCGCGTCGGGCTGGGTTTCCACTGGATCGAGTCAGTAAGACGGGTCATCGGATCATGTATTCCATACCATCTCTGTTCGCATTGGAGATTTCATATTCACCAAGGAGAGGGATTTGGCTGCCAGGGCCGCATCGGAGAATCGACGGATGACCTCGGTTAACCAGTCGACAGAAGAGGTTATGGCGGTGTCCGATTCAAGAGCGCGCTTGCATGATTCCACTGAAAGCCATGAATGTCTGAAGGTTGAACCGGTGGAGAAGACTTACTTTCGGCCACTGACAAGGAAGAAGGTGTCAGGATATGACATCACGATCTAGATAGATCCGTACCTTCTGCTTCCATCAATATGTTGATCACGCTGAGTACTTCCACGGAGTTATCACCGCCCCGCTCTTCATCTGGTCAAACCAAGTTAGCTTCAGAGAATGCAAAAACAATAAAGTTTACCGAAAGGCGGGCAATTGACTTCTGGTACGACCGCTTGGAATTTGGGACCCATGCGAACCGGAACTTGGGGAAAGATAAGGTCGTCCTCGTCTATCGAGATGGTCAATTGAAGGTCTAGCATCGACGTTGCTGGCTCACACAGTGTATCTTCCGGAACAGTGTATTGTCTGCAAGGTCGTCAGTAGACTATAGGCGGCAGACAATGAAACTCACCCAAAGTATCTAAAAGGCCACAGCTTGAAATGCTTCACGTTCAGATTCTCCTCCTTTTCTGCCTGAGATTTGTCTTTGCGAGGTCTACCACGTCCACGTGGGGCTGGAGCATTGGATTTGGGCTTGCCATTGCCATTGCCATTGACGGGAGAAGTATGTCGGACGTGGCTCGTCACCTCTTCTTCGTGTTCTCTAGAGCATGGGGCACAAGACCAGCCGTATCCACGAGATGGTTTTGCTGCCAAAGGAGGTTGGACACAGCTCATATGAAAGTATTCTTTGCATCTATCGCATGGAACCGACTCGGCGCTAAATGAAGATTGAGCACCAACCAGCTTGCGAGAGACAATAGACTGACCTGGAACACCATTTCTTGCATTGTTGGCAAAGCCGAATAGCATCGGTGAGCTCCGGAATCGTCTCCTTCTCCGTAACAATGTACTCGTATTTGTCGAGCAAATTCGTCCTTACGTCATCCGGGACTGAAGAAACAAAGTCAGCGAAGCATTCCACAGCACAAGAGAACACGAACGATTGCGCACGTCTGAGGTTGGAATAACCTCGAATTCCTTTTTGATGTAGGGATCGAATAATTTGGTGAAGTAAAAACGATCCGGTCGCTTTTTCCATCCTGACAGGTCGGATATTTTGTCGCGGTGCAACACGTAGCACTTTGCGCGAATTTGGTTGATGTCGCAGACTTCTGAGTAGATTGCAGCGAGAAGCACACGGGGATCTGTCACAGTTCGGTCTGAGACGTCGCTGGGACGGTAATACCAAGCTAGCCGGACTCTGGTGAAATGGTAATTGGCGCTTTCAGTTTCGTCTTTAGACTCTGGCCTCAAGAATTCCATAACTCGTGCAATTGAGTATGGAGTGCCGTCTCTGATGGTCCAGCTTGGAGAACAATAGACATGATCTGAGAGCAATAATGAGGCGCAGAATAAAAAGATATAAGCAGCAGAAAATACCATTTATTACAATTTGTTCGCCATTTTTGAGGAAGACTGTGAAATTGGGCGCTGGCTGAGATTTTGCTGATGTCGCCTCCATAATGACGGGGCACCTCGGACCTCACCAAAGAGTGAGAAAAAATATGGAGGTGAAGGGCTTCAGCAGCCTCTAGCTATGGCGAGCTGATTTTTTGACAGAGACTAGAGAGCAATTGAGAGGAAGCGGGCAAGAGCAGGATTGACTTTGATCACGGTCACGTCGGTCACACGAATGACATTATTTAACATTTATAAATTCAATAAAGTCGGCAGTGCTGTATAATGCCATTCTCACTAGTTTTCTTCGGCTTGGAAATAATAGAGATTTCACAGGGTGCATATCAAGATTTTTTTCTCTTCCTAATGAGAGCTCTGATCAGCCTGCTTACTCATCTGTGGCGTAGATCATTTCGTTGCCACCGTGGCAGAAATCACGACTTCGTGCGGGAGTGTCTATTCTAAATTGACAATCAACTTTGTTTTTGGAAGCTACCATTCCATCTGTCGCTGACACAGCGGCAATCATGGCCGAGGACTTCTGCCTCAAATTGGGGAGAGCAGGCTCACGAGTTTTTCTTTTATCCTTATCATCTCCGCATTACTACTGTTGCTGGTTCTGTTGCTGGTCGTTGAGACCCGCCTAGGTTGCATTCAGTGGGATCTTTAGCTTCGGCATGGCGTCGGCTGATCAGTGGGAAAGCCCTTCCTTTTTCGGAATGGCGCTTCACAGATATTCCCAAGGCAAATAACTGTTCCTCCGTTTATGACCTGGTCCCTCAAAAGCAGAGATGTTGTCTTTTTGCCAGTAGAAGGCACTTCAGCATCCAATTACGAGATGGCTGCCCGTAGAGACGACAAGTCGCGCACGGCTCAGACTCCAACCGTAGTCGACATTGCTACTCAGTCCAGCTCACGGAACAGCAAAAAACAGCCAGTCCGCTTTCCTGGCTCCCCTTGGAGTAGACTATGGTTCGGCTTCAAGCATCAATGGACTTCAGGTGCGACTCCGCCATCGTCGGTAACAGAAGAATCTGGTCAGCAGAAAAACCGTCAATCTTCGCCTAGGGATGTAGAAGACGGCTCGCCAGCCAGCGTCGTTGGTGAATCAGTCGTGGTCGACCGACTTTGGACCAATGCTGTCGATGAAGACTCGGAATCGGTCGACGAAGAAGACAGTCCACCACCAGCAGATGCATCTGGTGCTTCCCCACCTCGAAGACCGTTATGGCGAGACATTGATCCTGGACCGCCGACGCGCAGAAATTACATCTGGGTTTTCCTTCGATGGCAGCTTTGGCCAGCGTCCAAAGAATTCTTTTATCCCAAGGGCTATTCTACGAAAGAGGCAGAACAGCATTATCGTCGAGTGAGAGCCATTTCTTTGACTCCTCCTATGCAGGCTCACTGTTTTCAGGAAGAATGGTTTGTCGGTAAACCTCTAGCTCGCTGGGTGCGTTTCCTTGTCACTAAAAGCAATCTCGACTGACATTACTGAGGCTGCCGTCTATCTCATCATCAACTGGGTCCTGGGCTTCATCTTTCTCGCGAAACCATATCAACTCATCGACTACATCTTCTACTGCGCCATTGCTCCTTGTCTGAGCTTCCCTATTATGTATGTCGCCCATATAGGACTTTGACTGTCGCTGAGACATCGAATTAGCTTCATGATCATTTATAACTGGCCTCGGGACCATCCAGTCGTCTACCAGGTCACGCTTACATGCTCAGTTTGGATCTGGTAAAAAAATCTTTTACCTTGTTCTTTTCTTCGCGTCTCAGGGTCTACAGGCCGCTTTATCAGGTCATCTTCATATATCTATGCGGCGCCTACAATCCACTACATTCCTTTTTCTCTTGCAATAACAGGGATTTCACTGCGATATTCTTTTATACGACTGCCCTTCAAACCATCGCACTTTTCGGACTCAAGCTTGATCGATTGCCTGCCGCTATCGGCGCGGCGACTTTTTTCGTTGTGTAAGCCAGGACGATGACGCTGCCTTCGTCACTGACCCGCCTTAAGCTCCTGTGCTCTCATCGTACCGGATCGTGTCACCTGGATCAGGAGTATGATCAATTTCGCAGCGTTTGTCCTTCGTTAATCGCTTCAATGCTCCTAACCTCAGGCTTTTTAGATTCCACATTTGTAGGTTGACTGGTCCCCGAGGCGTCATAATTCTCACAATCTCATAGTCCTCATTTACGTTCATTATGTGCGCGAAAACGTGAGTCGGCTTAAGGATCTTTGGAATGTTTTGTTCATGAGATTTCAGGCCGAAAGAAGGTTGCATAATCTTCGAACTCAGGTCAAGATGCAGTATAAGGCACGTATGACGTCGTTGATGCGAAATTTTTGCCTCCGTTTGCTGACAATTTATCGTTAGGCGACGCAACGGGCTCAAATCAGTGAGAGAAAAATGTCCGAGTCCAAGTATAGGATGACTTCGTGCGTTTTGGCCGAGCGTTGCGCTTCAATAATACTAATATTTTTATTTATAGCTATGTGTTTCATGAGGTGAGGGTACCGCTAAACGCGGCACTGCTTGCGATTCAGAATATGGGCGCATCTGGAACCGTTGTAAAAGAGATGGAGCTCGAGTATGAAGCGGTCAAAGGGTGTGTTCATTTTTCCGATTGGCTCGTCCCACGACTTACCTATCTGGAAGGTCTCTGGAACAAATGGGACAGGGTTCGTTTGTCTCTGCCTATTTTTGCTATACTCAAGCTCTGTCCAGTGTTGAACGATATTCTCGACTTCAATCGGATCGACCTGGGATACTTTGAGTCCGTATCGAAGGTCTGCCTGTTGTGGGGACATTGGGGCGATATTGACTGTCTGAATAGCCATTCGACTTCCATCAAGTCATGAAAACGTGAGGACATTCATATCTTCCTTGTTCCATATCTCATGTCTTTTAGGCTCCACAACACGCTGAATATTCCCGCAGCACATAAGCAGCTCAAATTCGAAATGACCTTAGATCCCAGAATCGACCAAGCGGCACGCCGATCCGCGTATAGGTCCCTTGGTCTAAATGAAGATGCTATTGCCAATCATATGGCCCAATTCCCTGATGTTCCCGGTATTGTCGTTGGCGATGAAGCTCGTTTGCGGCAAATCGTCTCAAACTTGGCGACTAATGCAATAAAATTCACCCCTTCCAACGGTTCAGTGACTATATCGACTCATCTTCTTCCTGGACGGGATACGCCTTCAGGCGATCCTGTAGTCCCTGTGCCCCAGCGACAAAAAGAAGCATTATCGGAATCGAATTTGTCGTTGCATAATCGGGAACAGACCAAGCCTGCTCCTTCTATAATTGTTAGAATTGTGGTGAAGGACACTGGGATTGGTATTGCTCGTGAAGAGAGCCGGAAGCTATTTTCACCGTTTACGCAGACTGATAGCGGTAAGGGCCAAGGTTCATTTTCTTCTGTCTCAGAAATGCTCTTGACTGACCTTTTCCATAGGTGGTACCGGCACAGGTCTGGGACTTTCTTTGGTTCGGAGTATCGTCAAGCTGCTCGGTGGGAGATTGGGATTTTCGTCGCACAAGGGCGAAGGGTCCACATTTTGGGTCGAATTACCGCTTGGGGTCGGGACCTCTGCTCTACTGCCTCCAAAGCACGACGAAGAATCGGAAGGCTCTGCTTCGTCGAATGACATGGCTAAGGTCAGGGAAGCTGCAAAAAATATGGCGCCACTGCCGTCTACAGTATCGCGAGATACTGCTTTGCACACTGTTGATGCTGCTGCACTGGAAGCGTCAGCGTCTTGGACTTCGATGCCTGTAGCTAATGGGATACTGCAAGAGGGTATGAACTGGCCTTTTCAGACGTGGTCTGACTAACATTTTTCTATTAGCTGTATTGGTTTCTTCCTCCCCAATGAAGCTGCAACATTCAAGAGCTGGCTCGAGTGAAATTGTACCACCAGCTTCGAGAAAAAATACTCCACCGCCACGACCGCCATTGTTTGTGCGACGCTCAACAGATGGATCGAGTTCACAAGAGCTACCTCGGACTTCTTCTCTGACGGCTGGAGTACTCGGTATGACCCACATACATGAGAATGAATCTCGTCGACCACCATTAATACATCGACCCACCAGCATGTCAATACCGAGCGGTCTTTCATCATTTTCCGAAGATCCTCATCCCACAGGTTCCACCGATTCTTCAAACAGAATGGCACTATTCGACCGAGCTTTTTCTATGAAGCCCGGTGCCTCTGGCGATTCACTAGACGAGACATTGCCAGCTGGACTTCGGGTTCTAGTTGTCGATGATGATATGCTGACACGAGCAATGATGGATCGAACGTTGAAACGGCTTGGTTGTGAGGTTTCTCTGGCGGAAAATGGGAGTCTGGCTGTTCAAATGATATTGGGAGCAGAGGTATCGACACCTGGGTCTGAAGCATCCACTGGCTCGAAGCAGCTCGGTGGACTGGCGATGACTCCTTCGTCTGATCCGGTTTCTACTCCCGCGTCAGAGACCATTCGAAAATTCCATGTCGTATTCATGGACAACCAGATGCCGGTGATGAATGGTATGCAAGCCATAAAGTTTATCCGGAGTCAGGGAAGACGCGACTTTGTCGTCGGTCTGACGGGAAATGCACTTCTTCCAGGTAACTTTTACGTCGACGGCCCTTTTGAAATGTGTTTGACAGTCCATTTAGATCAGAACGAGTATCTCGAAGCAGGTGTTGATTGGTAGGTTTTGCTGTTATCTTGGGGAAGCAAATATTTATTTATTCTAGTGTTTTGACAAAACCAGTGCGCGAGGCCAGTCTTCGCGATATTCTCAAACAGGCAGATTCACGAAGAAAACGCAGTTCTCGACGGCGCGGTGGTCCAGATCCTCCACCGTCATGACGACTTCACTCGCCAGTATATCATGTTTTCCTGGGTATCTTTTTGCATTTTTTTCGGGTCTCTCTGCATCGCTCATTTTATCATGCTATATATACCTTCCACATTGCTTTATTGTTATCATATTCCTCACGCTGTTCGCACAATGTATTACAGTAACATAATCTTCAATCAGACCGCGATAATCTTTCTAAACGATGGACTTGATCATGAAAATTCGCCAAATTGATGACGCACGTCACGTGCATTTACGGTCTTTTTCTCATCCGCTACATTATGGCCATGGTCGCCAAATTATCGACGTATAACGGTCTGCCTCCTCAGCGTTCGCATCTCCTGAAGACTAAGCCCGATGCGGTGCCCCTCACGGACGACCTGGAATCTCTTACAGCGGAGCTCAAGCTGGTGCGACAATTGTCGGTGGACAGGGCCAAGAAGGCTGGCGAAGACCTCCGAACAATAGAAGAGTCTATGCGCCGAATGAAGGAGAAAGAGAAGGGTAAACAAAAGGCCCTCGAGAAGATAAAACGCGAACGCGATTGTGAGCAAAAACCCTTGATGTCACCCTTTGTACTATGACTGACTTGGTTCCCTAGTTACTCCTCTTCCAGAAGCTGAAATACCAGTGGCTGCTAAGCCCAGATATCCTTCGCTTCCCGGGAATGGTCTACCGTGAGTCTCGGGTTCGTCCAAAAGCATCATTTCTGACATTTTGTTCTCCAGTTCTGCGGAAGATTTGAAGAAGAAGAAGAAGCGGAAACGAGAAGGGGAGGAACACGACCTTGAGCCAGGTCCGTCCGTTTTGCTCTGGGTTTCTTCGCGCCCTGACAAATTACAGACGCTCAACGCGTGCGGAAAACCACACCGGTGGTCGTTTCACATGCCGCTACTCCAGTTCCAAGACCTCCAAAGATAGCAGTTTCAGTATCAAAGGTTTGTTCAATTTCCTGATTTTTCAGGTCTGATCCTAACGAGATATTATAGTCTGGGGGCCAAGACTTTAGCACGCCGCCCGAGAATCAGCTTCTTGTTTCTCATCTGCTTCCGCCTCGACCTCCAGCACAACCAGCACCAGTCCCTGGTCCGAGCAAACCCACCGATGTCGAAGAAGATTTCAGCAAGCTCAAACAACCGACTCAGACCGTCATAGCGACTTATTACACCTCCATTGAGCCCTGGATGCGTACTGTTCGCGAAGAAGACGTCGGGTTTCTCGAATATACAGGCGATGAGGTCGAGCCTTATATTATGCCGCGTCTTGGACGACATTACCAGGAAATCTGGGACGATGCAGACAAGGGAATTTATCCACCCCAGGAAGCTCCACCGCCCAACTTTTCTGCTCCCAATCCTAAATGGGATCCTTCATCGCTCGTGGATGCAGAATTGACTTCCGAAGACAAAGGACATGGTCCTTTGACTGAGCGAGTCATCAGTGCTCTATTGCCGATGAAGGATCATGGACATACTTGGAAGGGCGTGAAAGCTGCTGAAGATGCTATGGAAGGTCGACCTGGCGGAAGCGGCTCTGCTGCTGCAAAGAAGGAGAAGATGAATGTGGAAGACTTGGAGATTCGGATACGAGACACGATGCGATGGCATGGAATATTGGCTGATATTGTGCGTTTATATTCTTCTCATGTTTGACAATCTAATCTATTTCTAGCCTGATTTCACGGACAAGGTCGACGATCCGATATCTGCTGCGCTGCGTCAAGCTCAATCAGAATTGCGTACGGTCGTTGCAACGAACAAGGCGAGGAAGGCGAGACTCATTGCAATTGCGCGAGACAGACTGGGATATCAGGAATACCTGGATCTCAGAGATAACCTCGACAAGAATATCAGTAACACGTATGCGAAATTGCAGAAGAAGGACGGGCCCAAGATTGCGAAGAAGAAGAAGAAGAGCGACCTGGAGACTGATTCTACTCCGGCACCGGCGCCTCCATGTCCTGCTGCGCTAGGACTTGGACCTGACGATGATAATCGGCTTGTTGTGAGCGAACAGCTCAGGAATTTGGTGGCGACTCGGAGGAAATGGGTCGATAATGTTGGTGGTGTATTGGAGAAGCGACAGGAGCAGAATCCAGGGCGAATGTGGGGTTTACCGACCAAGAGCATTTACGAAGGTCTTGACGAGGACATTCGTCTTTTACTGGCGCCCAGCGACCCTGGGGAACCAGCCAACAAAGGAAAGGCGAAGGAACAGAGCATGGACATGGATATTGGATGAGTCGAATCAGACTGGATTCATTCCATCAGTTTGGGTTCGAGCCTGTTCGAGCAAGGTGGATGAATCAAATGCATCCTTCGATTACCGCTAGTAGACTTGGTTGGGTATTGTTGAATTGAAGATGCATCGAAAACAGCAACCTGATTCAGCGTTTCATGACGCTGTTCCCCCTGAGTCGGCTACTCTGAGAAGGCCGCAACTACCTACCGTTGGACGAGCAACAGCTGTAAAAGTATTCTTTGCTGCGCGTTCAAACACCCGGTATCAAATAACTCTCTCCATCACGACAGACACCGCCAAGGGACCCGCCACACCTTTGCTCCTCGCTCTCTCATCTCGACCATGTCTGAAAAACCTTCTCCAATCTCTCCCATAGATGCAGAAGGCCCGCTGCACGTCGATGCTCGTCCGAGACGAAAAGCTGGCTCTGGCTTCAAATTCCTGCTTTGCGGTGCTGGCGTCATTCTTCTCTTTATCCTTTCAGCAGGTCTTTTTCTTCTAGCACGCAATGCATACGAATATGCCACTTTTGCTCACACCTCCCTCTACCAAAACCAAACTCTGGACCAAGTCCAGGATCGCTCCCTTGTCGTCCAGCCTCTTATTGGGTCTGATACGACCTTTGACATTGCAGTTAGCGTCTGGCAGCGTCGCTCTAATGCAGAATATTGGACTGTAGAGGACTACGAGACTCCTAGGGAAAAGGCCATATATTCTGATATCGTCTTTCGTGGACTAAGTCTCAGGGAAAAACACGTCAGGGCAGAGGTAAAGTTCCAAATCCCGACCTCCGTCTTGTGAGCGACATTCTCAAATATCTGGATCGCGACTAATGAGCTGCAGTCGCGAAAGATATTTATATGGAAACGACATCAGGGCATCCTTCGTGCTAATACCTTCTTCGCCTTCTCTACTCGACTATTTCGACTCTTCGGCGCCTCTAATAGGAATCTTGCCAACATATGGGTCATGCTGGTCCGATCCGTGAGTCACTGGATTGCCTTTGCTGAAGAAGTCCATTGACACCATGACGTAGATTCCCTCTAGGATCATCCCCGAAGAATCGTACAAAGGCTGAGCTTGCTCTCGAATTTTTCGCTGTATCGATACCCCTAGTGAAGATGTTCGAAATTCCCAGCCAGTGCCCAAAATCCGACAAAGAAGATGATGTTATCGATCCCAACAAGGAAATACTTGAGAAACATCCGTTTGTTGTAACTCGGTGCGTTGAGAATCTCGATAATCTCAGCCATGACTGACCTATACTCCAGAACACAGCTCCGAGTTGCAGATGAGACACATATATTCAATAAAAAAGCCTTTGAAAAGGCTCATAAGGCACTTTTTGCCCGGGTATGACTCTTCCGCTGCAAATTACTTTCTTCATTGACTGTTATCTATAGTGCAAGTGGTCTTGCCCACGGAATTACCGAGATTTCGGCCACTTGGAAAATCTACTAAAATTGTCTGTTCCTGACGAAACCTCGGTTGAAGGCTATCAGACAGAATACGCTTATGCACCATATATGACCCATTTCGGCGAAAGCATCAGTCCAAAGGTATTTTGACAATATATTTCGTATCTTTGTGATTTCACGACGCATCTAGGATCTAGTACGAGTGCCTGTCACTCGAGAAATCTGTCCCAATGCTACTGAAGGTGAAACCGTGAACGGTAAGTCGGCCTTCGTATTCATTGCTGCTGATCTCACGTCCTCGATTAGATTCCGAATCCATGGATATAACATGGCAGTTGTCGTACTCTGGGCGCACTCCTGCTAAGATGGTACTAGGAGAATTTCACGAATCAATTCTCGCGCCGGCATTCCGCGAGACATGGAAGACGAAGCAGTCTGCTACCGAGTGGGATAAGGCCATGGAACACGAAACTGTCCAGACTTTCAGTGAGTGGACACGTTTCACTAATTTGACAGCTTTCACAAGTTCTAGATGGTCTCTTTGGTCACCGATACAGCGACGATGTCCACCCCCTTCGACGAGTCTGGATCTTTTGGCCTTTTCTGTGGGTAATGCTTGATTTGTTTCGTCCTTTGACTAACAACAAGCACCAGGATCATATTACCGCTCATCACATGGACATTGAACATTCTCTATTGGTATCGATGCACCTCTCTCGTCTTCATCAGCATTCCAGGGACCGCTTTGCTCGCCACTGGTGAAATCCTAGAGGTAATCTCCAAGATAGTCACCGAGTCGGCCAAGAACGAGGGTCTAGCCCAGTGGATCTGGGTCGTCGGGCTTGAAGTGGTCACTAAACTTCCTTTGCCCTTGCTGATGCTCAAAGCCATCCTTCGGCTGGAGCTCTTGTGGCATGGTTGGGTTCCCAGTCTTCAAAGGACCAAATCGACCCATGCTGAGCGGTCCAGCGAAAGATTGGACTCTAAAATATCAGGCACCCAGCGATTAGCGGTAAATTCTTCGAGATATACGATTCTCCGATCTTTCTGACGTCTTCTTTAGATTGTCGCATTCTTCTATGCCATTTTGCTTGTCATGTCAAAGCTAAACCTCCTGGATCCAATCATACCTCAGCCGTCGTCTGAGAATTGGTATGCTGGTCACATAACAACATTCGGCGATGCTCTCAGTGATACTGGCAAAGTCTCGCAGTTGTTTTTCAATCATAAAACTCGGATATTCGCGGGAGAATACAAGACAAGGGTTTGGATAAATCTGTTGGACCATACAATGAGTCTTCTGACGTTTGTACCGGCTGTTGGGGGGAAGGTGGAGGCAAGACCTGGAATCCCTTTTCATTATTGCATCACTATTGTCGTCTGGATCGTCCCGACGGTATGGCAAGCAACGGTTCTACCTCGTCCAGCTGAGACGTCAGACGAGGATGAGAAATGAGAAATGAGCACTATGCCAGAGCTATATTCATGATAACTTGCTGTATAATATCATCTTTGTTCTTATTCGAGAGCTTGAATCGGTGGACCATTTCGTGAATTCCGTGACGATTGCAGACCTTCGAGAGTCGACAGCGTTTTGGTCCTTATCGCAGTCATGGTGGCCGACAGCCTGTTGCTCCAGGTTGTTCAGTGACTCCAGTCATACTACAGTAGAGCAACGAGTGGAGGTTACCAGAATCAGAAGACCAAGCAGCAAGCTGGGCGATGGACGTCGATGAACGTCGTCGCCGCCAGAAGTGGAAACGTCACGTTTTCTTTCGCCCAGCTTCTCCACCGACGTCCAATATTCATCGGTTTCCGGTCTTAACACGCGTCCGCTTATCTCTGTCCCAAGATACCGTGTCTGAAGCCGTAAGCTGGTCATTTTTCCTTGTTTGAAGCGTTAACTATTTTGTCTTTCAGACGATATGCTGTCCTCGCCTCTGGAATGCAGCCATTGCGGAAATCAATATCTCAACGAAGTCCCGGCAGCCATTCAGGATTTTTCCCACTTATATGGTACAAATCAACCACCCGACGCTCGAGAGGTCGCTAAAATCACAGCAGACCTCTGAATTCGTCGAGATGAAATTCAGGTTCTCCAGGACCATACAGAGAAGCTGAAGGGAGGTATCGAAGCACTGGAATCCCGAAAAAGTGCAGTTTAGCAAGCTCTAAAGGAACAACAAGCGATCCTTCATCCAATTCGCCGACTTTCCCCAGAGTTGCTCCAAAACATCTTCCAGAACTGCCATTGGTTCACCGACCTGGCTTTCCCTTATTGAAACCTGGAATCTGACTGGAGTATGTCAGAGATGGCGAGAAATTTCGACCTCCATGCCGGAATTATGGTCGAACATCGATGTCAGCTCGGCTCGGCCACAAGCCTGGACAGGAGATTTTAGACCTTGTTCTGCGCCGTTCAGCTCCATCTCCTCTCGACGTCGTGGTGTATGATACCCTTCCCATTAACGACCTCCAGCTTCTCTCGAAAAGCTGGTGGCTTCATCGAGGCGCTGGAGAAGCCTGAAAATATCAATCAGTCGTTTGCCGACGTTGTTGGTCATCCACGGCTGCATCGATTCGCTAGAGGAAATTCACATCCGCATATCCGATGATGGATTATACTCCAATCACCGTCTTTTCGAAATTGCCCCAGCCTTGAGAACCGTCACGGGTCGGTACGACAAATGCGGTGTCCCTGGTCATTCGCCACCACTTTCCATCATAACCTTTCCTTGGACGACCATTACCCAGTACACAATAGAATCACTCGACGAGAACTGGTCAATGTAGCTTGAAACCCCTTCATTTATGTCGCAAGTTGACGGTGCTTGAACCCATGCGAGTCACCGCGGAAGCAATAGATCAAGTTACAGATTTCACCACCTTTCCTCAGCTCGACAAACTAGTAGTCCGAGGCTGCGCCTCTGGTGATGTCGCCTACCTGCTGGGCAAGCTCACTGAATGTCCGCTCGGCACCAACATTGAATATCGCTGTCCAGGAGGCTCTCTCGTATCCCGATCTAGTTGCTCGCTAGCGACATTGAAGATTGTCCAGCTTCATATGTCCATCCCTCGTTTTTCACATCTCTTTCCAGCGCCCCGACCATAACATCCCTCATTATTCATCAGACCGAGCAGGACAAAGTCATCCAGTACATTCAAGACGACACAGCAAGGAGGCTCTTCCTGGTGCAGCAAAATGGTTCAGGTTCGACTTTGTTGCCAGTCCGACGTATCTTTCGATGCTCCGAGTGTCGCTCGTTTGCATCAGCTGCGACAGGCAGGGCTTGAAATGACGGTGGAAGATTGGAACACATATATCATGCACGAGCTAGTTACGAGAGATATATAATATGCAGCCTTTTCTTGCACGATTACTTATTGAATAATCAAACAACATATTTTGACCGAGGCTCCAGGGCCGCGGGTGCCTGCAATTTGGTAATTCAGTTGCAAGACCTGTTATGTACGGGTTTGACACCGGGAGCCTCTCAGAGTCCCCAAGTTGTGATAATTCCGACGCAGACAACGCTCTCTTTTCTGCACTGTTTGTTCTGCAGTGTTTTCTCTCTATCCAGGTCCAGCTAATTGTGTCAATATATCCACTAGTAAATTTACAGATTGTACCATGTTGTTCTTGCGGTGTTCTGATTGGAGAGCATCATGCAGGGACCACATGCTGGCTCATGTCCACACTGAAAGTCAGAAGTAGCATTTTGAATCCAAAGTGTACTCCAGTAACACTTTGTCCTCACCTTGCCTCCAAAAGTATTGCAGCGCTGCAGTCTGCTGCAGTGCTCGCTTACCGGCTGGCAACCGGCTGCTGGCCTAGCAGCGGCATACACGCAGCTTGCTGTCGGAGTCGGAAATATCACAACGCGTTATACTGCTACTCCGGGCCAACTGCCGCGCGACTTCCGAGTGACATGATTTCGCGGGGACCTTTTCGGGAAGCCGGTCCGAAATAGCCGGCCTGACTCTTCTTCAACATCTTCGACATTTATGTCCAATTCAACGCTGAATGAAATATTCCAGGGTCTGAAGAGCAAGAGTCATCAAGTTCGACTTCGTCATGCCCTTCAGCTACGACGTTATGTGCGCTGAATAACTTTTTGCTTCCGGCGCCTAGACCAATTCACATTCCTGCAGATCGCGACAATGGTCGTTGAATTGTCATCTGACGCTGCAGAAAAGCTCTGGGATGAGGACATAAACCACTGCTTGTTTGAGCTCATGCATAGCGCGATCAAGGCAGAGCAGTTTGGTGGGTTAATGGCCATAGGTGCGTCTTGAGAATTCTTGTCACTAGGATCGAGTCAATCTCGATGCAGATAATCTTCTTGAAGTCCATGCGGAAGAAACAATAGAATCCAAGCGGAACCTCTTCCGTTTCTACAATTATGTCAAACAATTGTTGCCCAATTCCGACCTCAGTCTTATGCTCGCAGCATCCAGGACTCTTGGCCGTATAGTTCGCATCGGAGGCCAGGCTTTCGGTGAACAATTCATGGACTATGAGGTTTCAGCGGCTGTCGAGCTTATACGACCAGACAAACGAGAGCTGCCGCGATATGCGGGCGTCCTCATTCTGAACGCCCTGGCTCATAACAGTCCACCGATTTACTTCCACAACGTCCATGTCGAGCTCGTTCTAGATAACATTCTGGTTCCTCTACGAGACACAAGAATTATTGTTCGAGAGGTTGCTGCAGAACTTTTAGCCGCCTGTCTCGAAATGGTGGTGCAGAGGGAAACCCAGATCAGCAGCCGGTATCTATCCAAGATACTCGAGGATGCTGCAGCAGGCCTCGAGCTTGTCCAGCCGGAGACTATATATGGCTCTTTGCTCATGTATCGTGAATTGCTGCTTCACGCAGGGCCTGTAAGTCCTTCTGAAATTCCAAGATCATTCAATGCTGACGAATCTTCAGTTCATGAAACAGACTTTCCTGGATACCGGCGACAAACTGCTAAAGTTTAGGCATCATCGGGACGGTCTCGTCCGTAGAATGGTTATGACGCTGATACCAACTCTTGCAGCCTATGATGTGCAAATCTTTTCGCGGCATTTCTTGAAGATATCAATGTCATATTTGCTGTCACAGCTCGAGAAGCCTGCTGAATATACCTACGGTATGTCTTGCTTTTTCACAATCTGAGGCTGTGACTGATGTGTGCCAGCTTTTGGTGCTATTGGTCATACTGCGATGGCTATAGGAAGCCAGATATCACCTTTTTTGGAATCAATAATGTCACGAATCAAGCTGGGGCTTCGGGTGCAAGGGTGAGCTTATTCATGTTCCAAGACTCCGTTGACCTTGCCCTCAGAAACAAGAAAGAAACAATGTTCCGATGCCTGGCCATGCTTGCTGCTGCAGTGGGACCTCGTTTGACGCAGCTATTGCACGATCAGCTCGATATCATGTTCGCATGTGGCCTGAGTGACGCTTTCCGGCAAGCTCTAGTCGCCATCACTAGACATATACCGGCTTTGCTTGAGACTATTCAAGGTGAGAGTGGAGTGACGCGGCTTCGTCGACATCTCTGACGAATCTACCAGGTCGTCTTTTGAATCTTTTATCCATGATTCTCATTGGGCAACCGTACAAATCTCTTGATACACCTCTTCAAATCGAATTCAAGCCGCAAATGGTGGAACTTTCTCAGGTACAACGTCCAGCCCTCTGTTTTAGCCTCTTCTGAAGCTCCACAGCTTCCTGAGTTGGTCACCTTGGCCTTGTCGACACTGGGCTCGTTCGATTTCAGCGGTAAGGTTCCCTGCCAATCCCCCTTTTGTCTCTTACATTAGCTCAGATCACATTCTGGATGAGTTTCTTCGAATTCGCGTGCTGCCCTATCTGGACGACGACGACCCCGAAGTAAGGCGTGCTGCTGCGTCAAGTTTCTGTCGACTCTTTTACAACGAGCCTGATCCAATACGCTTTCAAGCAAGTCCCAAAAGCACCGACATCGTCAGTCAGGCGCTTGACAAACTGCTGTCGATCGGAATAGCAGATCCTGGTAACAATTCTTAACCCGGAAATTGACCAGCTTTTGAACATTTCACAGATCCCATGGTCAGACAGACGGTATTATCCTCTCTGCATGAGCGGTTCGACAAGCATCTCGCCCAGGCAGAGAATATCCGAACCATCTTCAAAGCGATGAACGATGAGCTCTTCGACAACAGAGAGGTAGCAGTCACCTTGATTGGGCGATTGAGCATGCACAACCCGGCATATGTAATGCCTTCGCTCAGCAAAGCTCTGCTGCAGCTTCTAACAGAATTCGAATATTCGACGGCAAGGTGGGTCATCAGTTTCGAACATTCAATCTTCGTCTCTGAGGTCATCTTAGATCCGCTCGCGAAGAATCTATACGACTTTTGACTTCACTTGTCGGCGCAACTCGTCGTTTGATCAAGCCTTACGCCCCTCCGATGCTCAAAGTTCTTTTGCAGAAACCTGAAGACAGGAATTCTACTGTTGTAGCCAATGTTCTGCTTTGTATTGGGGAGCTAACTGCAGCGCTGGGTCCAGATGCGATGCCAAATGTCCCTGATATCATCCAAATTCTCATAGCGAGACTAGAGGACTCGTCTGTCAAGAGAAATGCTGCTCTTCGCGCACTTGGACAAATCTGCTCGAGCACAGGATATGTCGTTGCCCCAGTGATAGACTATCCAGAATTGCTTCCTCTCTTGGGAAAAATCCTCAGGACTGCAACGGATAAGCATGTTCGGCGCGAAGTCGTCAAGGTCTTGGGGATCCTCGGAGCTCTGGATCCCAATCGGTTGCACAAGGCAAAGACTTTCCCATGTTATATCTATCATCCACCGCTGACTTTCTTCAGATGAAAACCGGCGAAGATCTAGCAAATGAGACCGCTATTTTCACAGTACACCAAGTTGCTCTGCAACCAAGCAGCTTGTCCCGATCCCCTTTGTCAGTTGATGATTCGCAGACGGTGGTCTTGAAGGCTCTTCTCGATATTTTGAATGACCGGACCCTCGTCAACCTTCACTACAGTGTCATCGAAGCCATAATGACCATGTTCAAGACCCAGGGATTGCAATGTCTTCCATTATTACCGCAGGTTACGTCCTCGAATCATGCACGTGTCCCCAAAAAGCTGAATACTGTTCAAGGTTATGCCTGCCTTCTTTGCTGTGACCCGTAACTCGGCTGCTCGACTCCAAGATTTTCATCTGCAGCAACTCGGGATCCTGATCAGCATAATCAAGGATCATGTACGAAACTATGTGCCAGACATATGTCGTCTCATCCTTGACCTTTGGGATACCATCAATCTCCAGTTTTGGCTAATCTCATTAATCGAAGCGGTGGGAAAAGCGCTGTACCCTGAATGCAAGCCCTTCCTTCAGACCATTATACCGCTGATGTTGACCATGTTTGATGGGCAACTCACCGAAAAGAGGATCAATACGCAAATGAAGATAATGGATGTCTTTTTGACATTCGGAGCCGCCGTCGAGGAATACCTACATCTGGTTCTGCCAATTCTCGCCAAGTCGTTCGGGCGCCCCGACGCCACAGATGACCTTCGAAAACAAGCCATCCAAACCATCATTGGCTTATCGAAACATGTCGACCTGTCTGATCATGCATCTCGCATTATCCATCCTCTACTTCGGGTCCTTGATGACTCGATCAACAGTTTGCAAGTTCGAGCGGTCGTTATGGATGCATTGTGCGCATTGATCATTCAGCTGGAAACAGAATTCCTCGTATTTGTTCCCATTGTCAGCAAGGTCTGTTGTACCAAGTTTGATCGAAACCTCATTGATCAGTCTGAAAGTGTCTTGTGCGAAATGGCGTCAAACATCTGACTTATGAAGCCATGATCTCCAAGTTGCTAAAGGGTGAAGGGATTCAGGCATTATCTGAACTTTCGTGAGCTCAAATTGTTTCCTTCCGATTACCAAAACTGACTGTTGTCACGCAGAACAAGCGAAAACGCGAATGTCCCGGAAATATCGCCGGTTGCAGAGGCCGCTCAGTTGGTGGTTAATCAGCAACATCTCAAGCAATCATGGGATATATCTCGTGTCATCAGTCGAGAGGATTGGCTTGAATGGATGGCGCGTCTCAGCGTCGAGTTCATGAAAGAATCGCCGTCATACGCTTTCAGAGCTTGCGCCAGCCTTGCAAAACTTCACCCGCCCCTGGCGCAAGAGCTTTTCAACCCCGCATTTCTTTCTTGCCACTCAAATCAACATCTAGATGACCGCTACCGAGTATGCATTTTCTTTGTTTGCTTCTTATCTGACCCGCATGTAGGTGGATCTCATCGTTTCCATCGAGAGCGCAATGATGGCGAGCACAGCGCCACCTGAATTGATTCACCGCCTACTGAATCTGGCCGATTTCATGGAGCGCAGAGAAGCACCTTTGACTCTGGATTTTCATATTTTCGCCGACTGCGCTCTGAGGAACCTCAAGTATGCTCAGGCGCTTCATTACAAGGAGATTGAATTTTTCGATATCGAGGGCTCGGAAGACAGGAAGCCAAGGATCATGGAATCCATTATCTCCATCAATGCTCGCCTTCAGCAACATGACGCAGCCTGGGGTGCTCTGATTATTGCCAATCAACAGTATGATATTGCTCAACAAGCAGAATGGTTTGAGAGACTTGGGAGATGGCAAGAGGCCCTCATTGTCTATGACCGGAGCGCTCAAACAGACCAGAGGGTTCAGTTTAGCAGAATGAAGTGCTTGCATGCACTCGGTGATTGGAATCAGCTGGCCTCACAAGTCGAGGAGCACTGGCAGAAAGCCAATCTTGAGTATCGCCAGGAGATTGCGCCCATTGCCACTGCAGCAGCATGGTCCTTGAACAACTGGGATTTGATGCACACTTATATCACAGCAATGGACCCAGAATCCCCTGACAAGGCCTTCTACAAGGCCATTCTACTTGTGCATCAAAATCAGTTTTCAAGTGCTGTGATTCAGATCGCCAAGGCGCGTGATCGTTTGGAGCCTGAACTTGCCTCCATTGACGGTGAAGGCTATGAACGTGTATACAGGTGAGTCTAATAGTATCCTTCACCAATCAGCTGTTAACCGCATTCCAAGCACCATGGTCCGTGCTCAGATGCTCTCTGAACTAGAAGAGATCATCACGTACAAGCAGCTCTCGGATCAACCGGACCGGCAACGGGTGATCCGAGACGCATGGATGACACGGTACTTTTTTTCGGTGTTTTGCTCGAGACAGCCTGCTCATTCTTATCTTCAGCCTAAAAGGCTGCCAACCTGACGTCGATGTCTGGCAGCGAATTCTCCAAGTCAGGACTCTAGTACTCAACCCCGAAGATGATCCTATTGTATGGACCAAATTCACCAATTTGTGTCGCAAGTCCGACCGTATGGCTTTGGCGGAGAAATCCATCAACTCGCTCCTCTCTCCGAGAAAAGTGAGTTCATTGTCTTGTTGTTTAGTATGGTCTTAATGTCCTATACAAAGTTCAACATACTTCGAGTCACAGCTCCTCCTCAAGTCATCTATGCTCAACTCAAGTACATGTGGATGGCTGGAACCAAGGAAGAAACCCTTCAATTCCTACGTGGTTTCTCTTCTGAACTGCTCGCACAAAAAAAAGGCCAGGATACGCTTGGAGCGAGTTCCAAAGAGCTCTCAAACTTGCTGGCCCGATGTTTCTTCAAGCAAGGTCAATGGGAAGCGGAGCTCCTACATGATTGGGGTCACGTCAGTTTATGTCCTATCGGGTGTCGTTGAATACTCATCACTCACAGGAAAGGGTGCCTGGGATACTTTATTGCTATCTTCTTGCGACACGGTATGACGATGGCTGGTACAAAGCCTGGCATACATGGGCGTCGGCCAATTTAGAAGTTGTCAGTTACATGGAAGCTCAGCAACGAAATCACTCGCTTGAGATCCCTGCTCAAACTCTGGTTTCTCATGTTGTACAGGCTATTGATGGTGCGAACCTTTGATTCTCTGATAGTTTGATTCAACTTTTATCCAGGATTTTTCCAAACTATTGTCCTGCGATCGAGCGGGACTTTCCAGAACACTCTTCGTCTCCTCACTCTGTGGTTCAAGTTTGGAGCTCATGACGATGTTAGTCGTGCCATGGAAAGCGGTTTCTCGAAAGTTGTAGTCGATACTTGGCTCGAGGTTATCCCGCAGGTATGCAGCGACATCCGGAGCATTGCATTGACTCATATTCTGCTCAGCTCATTGCTCGGATACAAATTCCTCACGCGAACATTCAGCGGACGCTCAACAATCTCCTCGATACCGTTGGTAAAATTCATCCACAAGCTTTGATATATATCATGACTGTGGCCATGAAGTCGTCCAGCTCTTCTCGCCAGAGCGCCGCTCGTTCTATCATGAGTCGCATGAGGGAGCACAGTCAGAAGATCGTCGATCAGACTCGTTTGGTCAGCCAAGAGCTCATCAGAGTGGCGATACTCTGGCACGAGCTATGGCATGAGGCCCTTGAAGAGGCCTCGCGTCTTTACTTAGTGGAAGGGAATATCACAGGTATGATAGCACTGCTGGAGCCTTTGCACGATATGCTTCAAGTAACAAGTTTCTCAATCCCTTTCAAACCTATGCTTACCTTAGGATACTCAGAGACCAACGACAACTCGTGAAATCACATTTGTTCAACTCTTTGGTATGCACCTCAGGAATGCTCGAGAAGCCTGCAGACGATATCTGGTAAACGGTGATCCTCGGGAAATCGATGCAGCCTGGGACATTTACGTTCAAGTAAGGTCTGATTCATGTCATACAGAATGACGTTGAACAGTTTCATGCAGCTCTTTCAGCGGTTTACCACCTTGCTAACGCATGGATCCGAATTACGCCTTGAAAATGTTGCCCCCGAGCTGCTCAGACTCCGAGATCTCGATATCGCAATGCCCGGTAACTTCATTGTTCTTCCAATCCGCTTTCCGAGCTTATTTATGACCCTAGGCACATATCAGAGCGGTCGGGAGGTCATCAAGATTACGAAATTTGACCCCAGATTGCCTGTCCTTCACTCCAAACAAAAACCCCGCCGATTATGCTTGACAGGCAGCGATGGAAGAGACTATCAATATCTCCTCAAAGGTCAAATCCTATAATGCTTTGTGGTCTCTGTACTGAATTTGAAGCACTCAGGTCACGATGATCTACGGCAAGAGGAGAGAGTGATGCAGCTCTTCAGTCTTGTCAACACGAGACTTGCCGTTGACACCAAAAGTTTGATGCGACGCTTGCACATTCAACCGTATCCTGTGATACCTCTTGCGCCGAATGTTGGCTTGATAGGTTGGATGCAAGACACCGACACATTGCAATCTTTCATTACCAACTATCGCAAGTCACGCAAGATCCGGAATGACCTTGAGTTCAAGTTGATGCTCGAGGTGATTGATTCAACGCTGACGCCACTTTTTTTTTTGGTTACTGACGAGTCTCATAGATGGCCCCAGACTATAGTAAACTGGCATTGCTTCAGAAGGTGGAAGCTTTTGAGTATGTTCTTGAGAACACGACTGGCCGGGATCTGTCGAGGTCAATTTGGTTGGAAAGCAGAAACCCAGAACATTGGTTAGAGCGACGCACTTGTTATACTCGGTCTCTCGCGGTCAACAGCATGGTTGGCCATATTCTTGGACTGGGTGACCGTCATCCATCAAATATCCTTTTGGAAAAGACCACGGGAAAACTTGTTCACATTGATTTTGGAGATTGCTTCGAGGTGGCTATGAACAGGACGCAGTTCGCGGAAAAAGTACCATTTAGATTGACCAGGATGCTGGTCTATGCGATGGAGGTGGGTCCCAATTGCAACGACGATAGATGATCACTGATCACTGACGCTTCCTCAGGTAAGCGGAATCGAGGGCAGTTTCCGGAATACCTGCGAGATCACTATGGAAGTACTACGCGACAACAAAGAATCCCTAGAAGCGGTCCTTGAGACATTTGTGTATGATCCCCTTATCAATTGGCGACTTATGCAAGTGGACGGAGCTGCTCAGGTGTCACAAGGTTCGCATACATATTCCTTCTTCGGTCCGACAGACCTTTACCTTGTGATAGATTCCGAGGCCAACTCGAGTTCAGACTCTCGTGCTTCGGAATCAGCTCGTGCGGTGGCCCAGGCATCTAATCGAAGACCTAGAGCAGATGAGAATATGCTTTTTGATGGTGTGCAATCAATCCCACTTGTTCGCTCAATGTCTCATCAAAGTTGTTTCACAGATCTGGTAGGCGAGCCAGCTCGAGAAATGCGCGATGAAAAGGCACTCGCTGTCTATAATCGTGTTCAGGACAAACTGAGAGGTAATGGAGGCTCTGCTTCTTGAAACTTCTACTGAACTTTGTTCAGGGAAGGATTTCGGGCCACAGACACTTGAAGTGAAGGATCAAGTTGAAAAGCTGATAGCTCAAGCGACGTCCATTGAGAATCTGTGCCAACACTTCCACGGGTGGTAAGAAGGATCCTGCTTTGAAAAGTTTCGTGTTCTAATGAGTCGATTAGGGCTGCCTTCTGGTAGGGTTCCTTGAAGTAATACGACAGATCTTGGATATCTTCACAAGAGATAAACTTTCCCCAGCTTTATGGCTCCTTTCGTACGAAGTCTAGACATTCCTTCTCCAAGCTAGAGAAACCAAAAGAAGTCGAAGAATCCAAGGGGGCCCATATCTGAAGCATCTTGCCCGAAAACATGACGGTGTGTTGGACGAATCGGATGCAGCAGATCCCGTCGCTGAGCTCGTGAATCGAGAAAGATTGAGAAGCACGTGAAAAGGTGCGGGCGCCGCACTTCAGGTTACCGGGATCGGAGGCCGTGGCTGCCAAAGAAGCCTGCAGACCTTGGCAGGCGACAAATTAGAACCAGTTGGATGTCATTCAAATCTACTTGTAGCTACTAATTACTATCACTTGAATACGTGCTTTAAGTATTCCAAAAGTCCATCAACGCCACCAGCAAGCGCCCCAACGACTCCGTCTGGTCTGACTACAACAATCATGCTCCTTCCTTCTGGATTGTAAGCTTTAGCTGCATGACCTTCGGTGTCTCTGAGGGTAACAGTTTGGCCCAGGCGCTCTTTGCCGACTGCGACCGGACGGAAGATCTCGGCAGGGTACTTTTGCAAAACCTGGCACACATCTTCCTGGACTTGGGTATCATCGCAGAAGATCAAAATCGAATGGAACGAGGTTCCGAAAGTCTCGAATAGACTTGTAACTTTGGATTCTGCGATGTTCAAAAGTCCAGGCGCATCTGGTGCTCTGTCTCCAGCACGCAGCGGTTCTCCTTCAACCATGAGAATCCCATACGGATCGAAAACATTGTCTGCAGAGGCGAATTCGTCGACAAGTATCGAGCTGCCGCGATAGTTGACACCAAGCTGCTTCAACTCTTTGTCACGAGAAAAGCTGCTGCCATCTTTCATGGTAGACATTTTATCTAAGAGCAAGGTGGTCTTGTTAAGCATGGCGGCAATGACCGGGAGTCGTTCGGAATTATACGAATCGAGAAGGCTCTGCGGAGCCAAGCCCTTCTCCACTAAAGCCATCTTCCAACCTAGGTTAAAGGAATCTTGAAGTCCCGAGTTGAGGCCCTAATGTAGAGTTCAACAATTAGATTTCAGATTGATGGTTATAGTATTACCTGGCCACCTGTAGGACTGTATAACGTTTAGCCTTAAATTCGCCATGAATTTGAACAGTACTTGCCTATGAACGTGAGCAGCATCTTTGATAGGGATTAGCCTGGAATCTGCGACCTTTGGCAACTGCTTACCTCCAGCGACGAATACACGACCCTTCCCAAATGAATCGACCATTCGAATGTTGGGTTTCCAGAGAGATATCGTGACAAGTTCTCCAAACTCGACATCTTGCCTTCCTGTGATTTCGTAGAACAGGTCTAGCAGTTCCTGTCGTCCTGTGACGAGCTTGGCCTTTTCTTTATCGAGCCCAGTGACAATAAACGTGAACAGGTTGTTTCCTCCAGCGGTGAGTAACCTGAAACTGTTAAATGTTTATGGGTACATTTTCATTGACGATCAAGACCCGGACTCACAGTCGAGTCTGCGCCGAACCCCAGACATGCAAAAACTGAAGAATGATGAGAGAAACGCGGCAAGTTCGAATTCTGGCGTACTCCATTTGATAATCCTTCCTCGATAAAGATATCGCCCGAGACGATGTATCCTTCTTCCCGAGTCTCGCCGAGGAAACTTAGATTAAGCTGCTTGCGGACGATGCTGTGAGCCCCGTCTGCTCCAACTAGCCAGTGGAATTCGGCGGTCTCTGGGACTTCTTTTCCATTGCGAATGGAGACCAAGTGAGCAACGACTCGGTCTGGATGCTCTTCAAGCGAAATGAGCTCTGTAGCCAGCTCGACAGAGACTCCCAGAGCTTCCAAACGCGAGCGAAAGATTGCCTCATGGTGGTCTTGCCCGAGGAACAAGATGTTCGGCTATATATTTATCATCAGTAGAGAGACTCGGAGTATCTCAAGAATCAACGTACATATGGACATGAAGGTGTAACTTCATCCATCGGAGGAACGATTGTCTTCAGAACTTTCGTACCATCGAGTGGATCGTACGTGCGGAACGAAGACGTTGGTACGAGTCCCTTGTCTAAGACGTCGCCCAAGGTACCGAGGAATTTGTGAAGCTCAAGCGAGCGAGGCTGAACTCAAATTCAGACAATAGTATCTTGCTTTTCAATTCAGCTCACCTGAACTCCCATTCCTTTCCGACCAATACGATAGGTCTGTAACTTATCGATGATTCGGACCGAAATGCCGTTCTGTGTAAGAGATAAAGCCAAGCACAGGCCAGCTGGGCCTGCGCCGACCTGAGAAACGAGAAATGTCAGTACTTGTCACGACCTCAGTGTAAAGAGTCACTCACGATTAAGACGCTTGAAGATGGAGTCATACTTTTTGGAAGTTTCTACATTCCAGACTTTATAGGTCCGGGCACAGGGATGTCGTTAATATGGCATTCAGGCCGTAGTCAGCATTAATGACACGGCGTCAGCGCGGCGCACTCGCGGCGCACTCACGGCGCTGATGACGAAGTTGGGCTGACCAATCAGCCCTTTTGACTTCGTGGTGATGCATTGCGCGTTCTGTAAATAATTCAAATCGTTAACAAATAGCTTATTCCCTCTTATTCCCTGGGCCCTGATCTTAAGACGGGGAAAAGGTTCCGGAAACTGTGTTTCGCGGGCGTTTCATTCTATTTTCTTTTACCACTCTAGATGCTTCCTTTTTGAAGCTCTTGTATGACCGGTGCGGCGGGTAAAGCTATGGAAGGGAGACGCGAGTCGCGACATACATCACGTGCTGGGAAATATCGGTGATGACTCAGTTTCTGCTGACCGAGCCCGCTGCTTTTGGCTCAAAATGTCGATTGAACATACGCAAGCCCTCCTCTCTCTTCGCTATGTCATCGGTAACTGCTACCATTTCGCATCGTGGAACCTCTCATTCTCTGAGCCTGCTTCCTGAGAGCACCATCCTTAGCCTTCAGCTGCAGCTTCAAGAGCTCACCGGCATACCTCCCGAGCTACAGAAGCTGCTGTACAAGGGCAAGAAACCCTCACATCACGGAGAATTAACGTTGAAGGAAGCCGGCTTTACCAATGGGATGAAAATCCAGATGCTTAGCACGACGACCAAAGAATTGGAGGCGGTACTGGCTGCGGATAATGAGCAGCAAAGAAGAGAGCGAATATTAAAGGAGAGAGCGCTGAAAGCGCCTGTCAAGGTATGTCCCTGTCTCATAGGTCTTCTCTGCTTTCTGAACCTTGAACTTGTCGCAGCTTCGTTCAACGGGCTCAGCAAATAGCGCTTCATTAAACTTTCGCTTTCACCAATTGACGCCATTGCCACATCTCCCAAATCCTTCTTCTGCTCACGATGTGCTGAGACGATTATCTGACGATGTAGGTTGTCCCTTTCTTTGCTAGCCCTGATATCTAAATCTGCTCCAGCCAGCTATCCAGCATGTCATGCAGCAGCACCAATTCTCGGTCGGAATTCTCACCGAACTGGCGCCACATGAGCACCCAAATTTGCTGGGGCTCAATGTTAACCGTGGTGAACAGATCAAGCTACGTCTCCGTACGAACAATCTCCAAGGCTTTCGGCCCTATGGAGAGATTCGGAGAGTCTTATGCCACGAGCTCACACATAATGTCCATGGAGACCACGATAATGATGTATGTTGGCTCTTGTTTCAATGAAACTATCACTGATTCTCGAGTAGTTCAAGGAGCTGAATTCACAGCTCAATCGTGAAGTCGCTCAGTTTGAAAGGGCAAAGAAGGAGGGGACACATTATCTTTCGGACCCTGGTTATGTTTATGAGCCTTCGTCGGAGCTCGAAGCTGAGGCTGCAGAAGCTACCGTACATGTTCTAGGCGGGAGCAGTAGCAGCTCTTCCTCTGATACTGCAGAAGAGCGACGACGACGTGTTCTCCAGGCCGCAATGTCGAGAATCCGTAAAGAAGAAGAGGAGATTGAAGGTAGCTGTGGGACCACAAGTTGAGTCTACTTTGGTTTTTTTGTACTGATTAATCTACCTGTATCTCAGTTGTATTATTGCGCTTTCTTGGATTCCCACCTGATGATCTCCTTGTTGGAGTAAGATTGAACAGCCATACACATCCTTTCGAGGCACAAGACAGACTTATTCCAAGATAATAACAAATAACCATTCAGAAAGATTCAGATGACACGACAGCCAGAGTCCCGGAGAGGAACGAATTACAATCTGTATCCTTGATCTTCTACCGGAGGGCTTGCCCCAGAGCCAACCATAACATGGGCAGCAGTGCTCGTGACTCCGTCAATAGTTACGAAAATCCAAGCTGAAATCATTCAGAGAAAGCCACTTGGCAACAGAAAGAAGAGACCGACCTGGACCAGGAGGATACACCCTGTTATTCGGCGGACTGGTAATGGTCAAAGTCTTGCGATCGTGAGACAATTTCGCGTCCAGGAAGATCAAACGAGAACTAGAATGGAAAGCATGCGAAGAGAATCCCAAATCCATCAGAGCCACTAGTAGAGGTTTCTGTTAGCAGTGCCTTCAAATAATCGTTCAAGATGTTCACCTTGAATCGTAGAAGTTTTGAGCTCGCCGGGAATAGCGACTTCAATGTTGAACTTGGTGTTGAAAGCAATCTTGCTTGGGGCTTGCAAGAGCTTCGGTCGGTTAAGAGCCATGTAAGGGGGGTTAAGATATTCAGCTCGGTATTCACTGGACGTACAAGTCAGACGAGAAACAATCAAATAGCAAAAGAGCAACTACCTCTTGAACTTGAGGTTGGCGGCCATGGTTATGTTCGGATTAGGATTCGAACCGGCAAGCAAGAAGTTTCTATGAGAAATGTCAGACTTTCATGAGCGACTTAAGCTGAAAATCGTATACCCCATAGGCGTCAAAGAAACTGTAGAATGGTACAATCGTGGAATTTCTGATGTCGGCATCTCCTTATTGCTGAATCGATGACCAAGTGCAGCCGAAGGTGTATACAACGTCGGAGTCAATCTGTAAAGCCTTTAGCGGATTTGTGACCAGTTTTAAACCTTACGCACACTGGATGATCAGAATTCGAGTTTCCGACGGGATCACCGACAGAAGCGATTGCAGCATATCCTGTTCCAGCGCCGCTGACTGAGATTCTTTTCAGTCAAGGTCCTTTTTTTAGTAGAAAAAAGTGGACGCACTGATCAAAACTTGACCATTGGGGAGTAGAAGCAGCTCGCCCATTGTTCTGCCTTCCAACATGTGTTCGACGACCCAGCCTCGTTTGATACCAGCGGGAGTAAGGGTGATACGGCTACATTGGTTGGAAGCTGGCTTTTGAGACGACAAGGCTGCGCTAGGGAGGCTATCGTCCGCATCACTTCCACCTAAGCAAAGATTTCAATTACAAGAAAAACCCGAAAGGACGGTGACGAACCGCAAACGAGAACTTCAGGGACATAGTCTGGAGGAGATAATGGAAGGAGTATCGCAGAACCATCCATGGGATTGGTCACTCGGACGCCGTTAGGTATGTCAGGAAGAATCGTTTCAGTCTCGGCCTCGATATCATAAATAATCGACTGATTGTTGGCCACTATGAAGAGTTTGCCATCAGGTAAAGCGAAGGTTCTAAGAACCAAAAGGTCAGTCGATGTTGGTTTGAATCGAGGAACTTGCCTTGGGAAAAGGTTGGTCGGTACAGTTCGCTCAAGGAAAGGAGACCGGCGAGGGACACCACCATCCCTGGCAGGGAAAAACTCGATTGTTGAAGCCGGGTCGACGTTGTAAAACGGAGTGGTGTTATGGCTCCCACCGATAATTATCTATGAAAGATTAGCTGCTTATTCAATGCTTAGTGTCTTGACTTACCAATGAACCGTCGTAAATCCGAACTGCAGACGGATACCATCGCGACTCGGCGAGATGATGCGTTTCTGGATTCTCGAACAAGGTGCAGCCAGCACCTGATGGACTAGCACATGGTTCAAAGATTCTGAAATACCTCTTTCAGCGAAAGAGAACAAAGGAAAGAGCTCTACCATACCGGATTCCCATAAGACCATTATGGTCGTAGGGTGCCGAGAAATTTACTTTTGGTTCCCCTCCGAGGCTGACCTACGAATCTTCAGAATCGAAATAAGAAGCAGATATGAATATGACAGACCATAGTACCATTGCTCAAAAGAGCACCCGACGCGCAAAAGCTATCGGTGACGACTTCCAAAGGCGTCGCAGTATTGGTCTGCATGTCCCAAATAGCACCGAAAGCAGAATGTCCATCGATCTGAAGTTCATCATTGAGGGTCTTGTCGAACATGAGCGCAAGCGTCGGCGAAACGACGATCATCTCCAAAGCCACGATACCTGTCGTCCCATTCTGCACGAAATTCCAGCCAGAGGGATTGCTGGTCGCAGCGAGACAACCGGGAATGAGGGCAGAAAGCGCGAGAATCGAAGGTCGAATCATTGCTGGGTGGTGTCTGCGAGCATGACTGCTTAAATACTTTGAACCAGGGTTCGTGAGTACAGAAGAAACAAAAGATTCCTTTCCGAGCGAGCATGTTCGACTGTTTTCTTTCCCTTCGGCAAGCCACCCGGCCGGGAGTCCTAGACAAAAAAGTACTCTTCAAGACAGCATTGGTATAGAATTGGCATATCGTGAAGTCTGAAACTCACAAGGCTGTCATTGGATTCTTCTGTGTAGTAAACGCTCCATGAGATGAGGATCTCCGTAGACCATATATGGTGACGCTCGTAAAAATAGCGGGTCAACTTTTGCGACCATAATTTTTACGGCGATTACAGGTCACGGTGACAGAACTGGGTCAATGAGTGGAATTTTTCTTTTTTGATACAATGTGTGCTTACAGTAATTTTGGTTCACATTATTGGTCCAGCAACATGGTAAACAAGACGGAGGGTGGCGAGTCGCGCAAAGTCACGACAGCGTGACAGCACCTCGGTCAACCTGTCACCGAGGCGATGATAGCGATCGGTCAATTTGCGGGGTCCATCAAGCCGTACCGTAATCGCCCACTAACGCCACCGGGTATGGGCCCGTAACTGTATTGCAGACCCGCGGCAGAGGCAATTTTGGAATCATGGCCATCAGGAGCCTTTTGGAGAATTCGACGGGTGTACGGCAATAAGGGCCAAGTGCTCTCTCAGACAATTCAGGCGCTACAAAACAGATAAACTCTTGCATAAAAAAGAAGCTCGGCGACATACAGACTTCTCAGGATTTTGCCTGGTTCGAAAATCTTCGGAAATGCATCTCACACCCTGCCGCGGGAAGGATAGAAGACAGCGGCAATCAGCAAGCAATCAGACAAGTTGTCTCGGTACTATTGACGCAAGCAGTCATGAGAAATTGAATGAATGATTGTGCTCTCACCATCTGAAGTCTATTCTCTCAAACGCGTGCACTTCCCATGTCCAGTAGCGACATAAAACTCTTATCTGATGCAACGAAGACCACTGGGGAAAAGGCCTGCATTGGTCTGGAGCAATGACCTGGGTAATCTGGCAAACTGGTTGAAGACACTGCATCCTTGAATCAGGTGGTTGGGACCATGTCAACCAAAAGCCTGGTCGGCTATATTTCTGAAGGGAAAAGTTACGTTCGTCTTGCATTAAAATGATGCCTGTAAAGGTACCGATAACCTGAAGAATCTCTGTGAATCGAGAAAGCCGCCTGTGCGACGGCTCGAGGTAATGTCCTGGCTCATGATTCGACAGCTGCCAGCATTATTGCGTCAAGGAGCCTTGAATGGTGAGACGGCTAGGATGATTGGAGAGCTTTGTTGGGTGAGATGACACGTCCAGACGAGTTTGCTGTGGAAAAGATAAAATGTTCTTCGAGAGGCTAGCAGACAGCAGAACATACCTGCAACCCTGAATCGAAAGCTTTGCAAGGAATTTCTTGCAAAGAGACAATCCATCATGAACCCCGGTCGTCGTTGGTTGAGGCTGATTCTCGGTGGCGGTTACTAACGGCAGGCTGATTACGTTCGCCGGCTACTTTTGATCATCGCAGTCAATTTCTTCCGGAATGAATGGACTGCGACACTTGACTCGGGTCTATGACGCGGGATACTTCGTCAACCCCAACCTCCACTCTAGAAAGGGATAGCCATGCGACCTCGGGCTCGACACCGAATATGATCCCGATGGCACGCAAGATTCCGTCCGCTGTTGAAAGGAATAATGGTACAAAGGAACTGACATACTTGACACTCAGTGAGTGGCTTCCTAGAGAGCCCAAGCAGGTGCTGGGATTTGAAGCTCATAGGCCTCTTCAGCAGGACTCTTGAAGGTACCGTTCAACTCTCCAAGAAGCGGGACCCATCAGGATGGCAATAGGATGGGATTTCTCTGTTGTCCAGCATTACAATTCGCCCTAAATACTTCCTTCTTGGTATCATTGGTATGTAGAGCAGTATCATGCCCTCGGGGTCTCTCACACCAAACGTCAACTGAACTTGCAGAGGCAGGCAGGCAGGCTTGAGGATGGGGCTGCAGTCAGACCAAACAACTTGGACCAAACATTCAAGCGAGATCTCAGAGATGGATGATACCAAAACAGGGTCTGAAAAACATATTCTGGTCTGGAAGAGGGTAGGACTCTTCCTTCCAGACCAGAACCTGAAATTTGAAAGGGCTCTAGTATTGCCATGAGTCGAGTTGGAGCCCAGCTTGAGCTGCGGATTAGGCAGTTTTTCGAGGTGAGCTGAGTTGAGTTTACGAGCTAGCTTCCAAGCCAGCTTGCATCAATTTCCTTTCCGGGAAAGGTTTTGGTCACTGTCGCTCAATTATTGTTTTACTTCACCGTTGCGAAGTTCTGGTGTTGCCCAGACTCATTTTTATCACTGGTGCACTGTATGTATCCAGAAGTAAAATTCATTGTCAACCACAAGGCAAGCCCTCAACCAATATCAGCACTGAAAACTCTATATGTGAGCCAGCCCAGAGTTGAGTCGAGTTAGATCGCCTATCATGGTCCAGAACAACGGTCGGATGTCGGACGCTGATGTGCCGTAAGCTTGTGTGAACCAACAAGACCGAGCTGAACGGCAAAGAATGACTTTTTTTAGCATGTCCATCTGAGATTCCATGGCTTGCGGCCCAGGCAATGGAAGCAAGTGTTGGGTACTCTTCCCGCACCTTCAGAAAGACCTGAATTGAAAAGAAAAGTATCAGAATCAGTAATACATGATGTGACTATTTGCACAATCGTGATTTCTGGGCTCAATTCTGAGCGTTTCCTTTCGAATAAAAAGCAAGACATTCTAACCAAAAATCCACTGTAAAATGACTTGAATCTTTTTAAAAGAGCTCAGTCCCCCATTAGGCAAATTTGCCTTTTATGGTTCTCGTGAGAAGTTTTTGGCCGAAGGGCGATGAAACCACTACGTCATCTATTCACTGTTGCCAGCCCCAAGTTCGACTCCCGCTGGTTGCGATATCTTGACGGGGACCTGACGGGTCTGTGGCACTTAAGCCAGAATCAGATATCGTAATGAGTTCCACAGGTCTTGCATTTCACCACCTGACTTGAATTTGGTCTACCTGAAATTGAAGCTTGCAGGAATTGCCAGCCATCAGATCAGTTTTAACCATTGAACCAGAACAGATATAATCTTGAACATCGCAACTTTACAACAATATCCCATAGGCCTGAGTTGCATGGTTTTCTCATAAATCAACCTGCAAGCAATAGACTCTCATGCACATTGCACAACATGGGTATCTGCTACTAGCTATCTGGCTGGCTGCAAGAGACTGACTTGATGCTCACTGAGACTTGGACATTACAAGTTCATCACCAAGTTTCACATGTCTCGCTCTGAGTTAGAGTTGCTCACATTTCATCAAACATGGGCCCTTCAAAGTTTGCTGTTCACCAGTCCATGGGTCACAGCTCTATTCAAACTGAGGCAATTGCTTCCTGGATCTCACTCAATGCTTGAGGCCACAATTTTGTCTGGCCATTATTTTGTCTCCCATATAAGTTGAGATGTAGCGCTATCTTGAGATCTTCCAAAGTAGTAGTACAGACCACCTGACAGAGTTTGTTGGCTGAAATTGAATCTCAGGATTGCATGGCTAAGACTTAGTTATTAATTTAACAAGTGATGGGAGCTTGGAACTAAGCCCATGACAGATAGTATATCTTGTAGTGAAGTTCAAGCTTCACTGCAGGTCTCCACTGGACTTCAGGGAGAGGATGCCAGGTTTCTTACAAATCAAACCACAAGCGATAGTCTCCCGTGCAGGGCACGGGTAGCTGCCAGTGTGGTGTTGAAAGTCAAAAAGTCTATTTTTGGCACAGGCCAAATTTAGCCGAAATCTTGTGCACTGACAACAGCCCAGACCTTCTACGACGGATCTTTGCCCACTAGGTTGTCTGTGTAGGTGTGATGGCTGGACATTTACCAGCACTGCGACTGTCAAACATAAGAATTCATTACACGCCTTCTGCCAACGAACCTGCAGCTATTGTCAGCGGTTTGAGGGAAAAAAAGTTGAAGAGAGAGTTTGTTCGGGTCTTCAATCTGAGAGATTTAATCTTGGCCTTCCTTCTGACAATATGATGAGTTTCTGGCGCTACGATTCAGAGATCCTTATCTAAAGCACGCGACTTCCGCTCGAGAAAATGAGTGTCGAGTCAGAAGCAGGCCCAGGCTCGGGAAGGAAGGAAATTTATTACAACCAAGACGAGATCCAAAGATCGGGCGCTCCGATTATCAGAGATCTGTCATTGCTGGGGGGCTGGAGTAAATGTCTTCAACTCGGGAAAAGCAGCGAGTCCGAGGAAGCAGACAACTCTGGTCCAGGATTGAGTAAAACTACTTGGCGTGATCTCACACCTGTTACAATTCTTCTCAAATAACTACACAAACGGCTTGCTACTGATTCCTGTGGACTGTCAAGATTTCCAAGATTTGTTGTCAAGTGAGAGGGGCTGGGACATACCATGGAAGACCACAGTTTATGCGGTGAATTTTGGGACTGGCAGGGGTGCGTATAAACTGAGTAAATTATATAACATCCCTCTTCAATATATATATTACACATTGCGCCCAGAAATTGACTTTTCGATCACCACAAGAATCCTTGTTGCACCTGTCACATAGCGATGCTCCAGTTAGTGAAATAACGATTGATTTATCGGTGGAGCTGTACGAAAATCAGTAGCTTCAACTTGGAGTATCCTCGTACTTATGTGTGAAAGGCTAGTACGACTCTTGAGTCTATGAATTATCAATTGAAGATCGAGAACTCACGTTATAGAAAGCAGCAAGACCGCCAATGTGCTAGCCTCACTAGTCAGGCAAAAAATTATATCAGCTGACGTTGCAAGCAAGTATCTAATATAACGCCTGATCCCTGTTACGCTTAGCAACCCGTAAGCCCCCAATTCTCACGATATTCAGACTCAGTCGATGAAGCCGAGAATCGGCGAAACATGTGATTAAGTGCTTAAGCGCATCCCGCATAATCCTGCTTTCCAAAGCTTTCTCCATTGCATTGACAAGGACAGGATGGACCAGGATGAGTCTGATGGGCCTTCTGATGAAGAAATGCCCCTTTATAGTCCTCCTGCAACCCTTCAGCAGCCGCAGAATCCATATCCATACGGCCCATATGGATTACCTTGCTCCTCCAGCAGGGAGCCATTTTCCTTCGGTCTCAGTGCCCCAGACACCACAGAATCAGTCTGGATATACATATTTCACACCAATTCCTGCACCTGTCACGCCAAAAACATCATTCCCACCTAGACCTAATTCATCAGCTTCTACTGATCCCACCACAAATCCCGTAACGCGTCCTTATCTGACCTGGGAACAGAAACTTCAGAAGCTCCTGGACCTTCTGGTCAACGATTTCCGGTGGTCGATTGGGGGTCTGTTGTTTTATCTCTTCCGTCATAAGGATCAACATGGGAAGAATCTTCACCGAACAGCCAAGCATGCCCAGATGGTCTTGAAATTTCTGACTGGGGAGACCACATATCGTGTATCTCATATTCTGAATTATTGGATGGAGAGCTCCGATGGGTTACCATCACAATCAAATCGAGAGAGAGATCTGATGTTTGCACTTGAGCCTGATTCCAACAAGATCTTGGCAGCTCGTTCTGCTATCACCTCATTTGCTGCGCAGATTGTGAAAAGAGAACTGGTGAAGACAGCAAAGAAGATGGCATCGAAGAGTGGTGGATTACATACCTATACCACAAGCAAAGCGAAAGTCTTGATCCCCGAGGACAGTGTTTCCACATTCTCTGAATGTCAGAAACTCTTCGAGGAGGGTATGCCACTTGCTTGGCAATATGCCATGGCAATCACGGCACCTGAAGGAACAGAGGATCGAGAGCACCGTCCGCCACACTATGTAAGCTCTCTGCAATTTGCAAGTCAATATTGATAAAGATTGGTCTGGATAGGTCGCGACACATGCTCTATCTCAGCTCATCTATTCACGTAACATGCATGCGAAACGGCTTGCTTTGGATAAGGGCATCCTTAACTTTGCATGCCGTACAAATCGATATCTACATTCCTATGACAGCCGTGTCTGTGCGGCTCCAAGCTATCATGCTTCCTATGAAGCTTTGCAGAAACTTGCTGCCAGTGACTTGCTAGTAATTCAAGATATCGCGAAAGATGAGTCATCTTTTTGGGTGCTTCGATTGGACAATATTCAACATTATGTCCGACCGCGGAACTTCAAGGTTGGCCATGAAGCAGTAATGAAAATTGGCACAGCTGGGACCGTATTCCTCTTCCAGAGCTTTTCCAAGGCTGCTGTTGACATCAGCAGTAAATTAGCATGTGTCAAAGAGAACAAGCGCAAGGACTTGGACATGCAGCAGCTGCACAAGTTCATCGACACTGATCATTTGAACAAGATGTGCTCTCTACAATGGCTTCGTATCCTTGTCCATTTCATCTCAAGTCTCCGACAATACAAATCAAATGTACAGGATATTTACAGGACTGAAGGCGCAAAGTGCCGTCTCCCAGCACAAAAAGCCCATATATTCCCTCTTCCTACAAATTCTTACAATGAAACCATCACCACGGAGATGCTCAGTGCCCTCTTGGACTTTGTGAAGACTCTAGGTTTTGACGATGACTCGCCACTGGTCCGCTTACTGCTAGCTGGCGGGGATGGTTTGACATACAAAAGAATGGTCCTTTTGAAACTATATCGACAGTTTCATGACACACCTTTCGAGCGTCTTGAATGGCTACAGCCATTCCTGGAAACCTGGCATACAGGATGGACAGACCTTAGCCGGATCTATGAGGCCCACTGGGACTCGCTTCTCACTCGGGACCCTTCTAGTATGGGGCATAGCGCTAACAAGGTCAAGCGCAAGGCTCCTGCAAATCTGAAGAAGGTAGACTACTACCCATACTTGCAGCTCACATATCAAATCTTAGATGCACGAGTTATTGATTGCGCTAGGTCTGTTGCCGGTTAAATTCATGACTCTCTTTGATCTGATCCCATGGCTATTAGACTCCACTTCTGCGGCAAAGATGGCGATATTCTCAACTACTTTGAGACCTTGGCAGTCGAGAATAAGCTGCCATCCTTTGCAGCCCTTCGTGAAGCGGCAGATATCATGTTTCAAACATATGGTCATACACATGTCTTCGAGCAGGCACTTGCTGGTGTCTTTGATGAAGACAGGCCGATCGTGCACGGAGACGTTTGGGAGCAGCCAATCTTTGATGAAACTTCAGCTAATTTGCAGGATCCAGTCAAGAAAGCCACCTGAAAGAAGAAAACCGACACTTCACCCTTGGACTCAAACAGTGTTCCATTCACCGGAGATCAGTGTCTAGCCCAATCAAGCCGGTTTATCTTTGATGCCATGATTTCTCGTGAAATGGTTTATGCTACATCTGAGGGTGATATCGGCAGAGTTTGGGAATTGATGAAGGTAACTCTTAATTTTCGTGCTTGATCTATTGCACTGACATCAATCAGTTTATGCTCTTCACGTTTGCTGGATCAACACATACAAAATACACAAACTACCTTCTTGAGATGCTATGTGATCTGGAGTTGGAGTCCAGTCCAGCTCTGCGAGACGCGATCCTTGATAACTGGTTGGTTTGTGTCTCAGGGCGCACATTCATGGCCGGAGATCAGTTCCAGGAGAATATACAGGACGAATTCTATGAACATATTGGAAAGAAGGACCGGGATTTTGACTCATCCTACATGAGAACAGTTGTCGCACCAAACTGCTGGCGATTTGTTCAAGTCAAGAAAGCTGTACACGAAGGATTGGGACTTACCAGCCGGGGAGGAAAGCATCCAGAACCTCACAACAATCCAGAGATTATCGAGCTGTTGAAGCTCTACAAGAGTGAGCAGCTCCATTGTTTCAGAGCAGGGAGAACATATGGAGAAGATCTCCGGAGGGTTGACGATCTTTCATGGGGGCTCGAGAAGCTCGCAGGCGGGAAGTTGGAGACATGTGTTCATGATACAACTTGGGCTAGAGGTATAGACACTGACTCTGGGATAAGTGCAGAAGCTCTGGAAGCTCTTGATGCTGCCTTGGCCAGAGTCGATGCCGAGATTGAAGAAGAACAGCAAGAGGCTCTGCGTCCGACACAGGGTTGGTTTGCCCACGGAGAGAATGGTGAACTCGATGTGATGTTTGAAGGTCTAGGGGAGCCTGACAATATTGAAAATGATGACTATGATTAACTAATTATTATTTTAAAAGACACTGAAAAGATCTTTTGAGGTTCCATTGAGGGATTGTCATAGAGGACCGCCCCGGTACCCAATGACATCATACTGAACTCAATTCTCCTTCTCCTTGTTACGCTGAAATGCTGATAAATAATCATCACTAAGAGTTGATAAATGCTTACCTTGGTTTTCCGTGTGCGCCTTGGGCTTGGAGTACATAGAACTGTGCCCTCCATTTTGCTCTCTGGCTTGGGAAATGAGCGCTTTGAGCCTGAAGCTACTGGCTGTGCATGAATAGTGACAGTCTGAAGTGGGGCCCTGGAAATGAACCCCGCCCAGAAGTTATCGTATGCAGTAGGTTCATTGACACCTTGCGCCACAGATTGTGAACTCAAACTAAAATTGTAGATTCAGTGCCAAGAAGATACAGCATTGAGGGCTTACCTTGTTGAAGCTTCAACTTGTGAAGCCGGGTTCCGAGCTTTAGTGACCAGCAGAGGCATGGTCGCAAACTTTGCCCTTAGAGAGAGAATCTCTGCAAAAAGAGACTCGTGGTGATTATTTAGGAAATGAAGCTGGCTGATATATGGCTGTAGATCTTCAAGTGACAATAGCTGGGCAAAATTGTCAAGCAATGACTGAATATGCTTGTCTGGCAGAAAAGCGACAGGGAGCATCAATCCGGCTGTAGCACGGTTTTCGTTCCAAATTCTGAAGCGATAAGACTTCAAATCTGCCCTTCCAATGTTTTCCATGGCCTCTGTAAGTCGAAGAAGGACAGGAATGATGGGCAAAGCCGCTTTTGCACGTTTGAGAGGCGGTAGGGGAGGTTCGGGTTTGCAGCCGCTACAGTTGCAACGAGTTGATTGACGTGTATCGAGTCTGACCTTGACACAGGTTTCACACCTGCAAATGATGACGGAAGATGGGGGATTGTCGTAGAGGATATCATTAACCTCTTCAACACAATCAGCGACCAAAATCCGTGCCATTCCAATATGGAGACCCTGATCTGTCTTCTTTCCACCTTTATCACCATCTGCAACCATCTTCTTTGCACGTTCCATCATCGCTTTCGAGACATAGGTGATGCCTCTCGCGTCATGGATATTTCCACCTGGTCGACCGGCCCTGCCTCACTTCTGATTGTCATGATTGGGATGCTTGCAGCCCAGATTGACCACATCCTGGACATTTAGAAGGTCGATTCCAACTATAAGGGAGTCCGTCGCAATGATTACTTGCATCTGCGGATCCTTGAGAAACATTGTGCGCGTTTTAGTACGGTTCTTCGGGTCACAGATATCATTGTAGATGCGAACACCTATCCGTGGATACTTCTGGCATGCATAAACTTTGAGACGGAAGCCAAGGTAAATTGTGTCGCCATATATGATTATTTTCCTTCCACCCTCGAAGATCCAGTCGAGGTCAGGAAAGACATATCCTGTTAGGCCATGTCGCAGCACTCGATATATGTGCTGGATATCGGTACGGAGGTTCGAGAGTCGTTGGAAATGAAATGAACCCGGTTCGAGTCCCAGAGTTTTGAAAAGATTGACAGTCTCGGGACCTGCTAGCAGTGTTCCTGTGACTCCAATGAAGGATACAGATCGTGGCATTCGCGAACGAACAAGCCCTATCTGCCGAAATGCATCTCGAAAGGCTGGATCTCCCCAGTCCTGGACCAGATGAAGTTCATCGACTGCGAGACAGCATACACACGCAGCATATATTTTGTTCTGAATCAATTGGTCAAAAGACACCGTAGAAAGCTGTTCTGGTGAAATGAGAAGGATTGAGACATCCTTGACACATTCAGCCCAGAGATCTCGTTTCTCTCTGATGGCATCTCGCAGTGTATCTTCATTGATGGTCAACACTGACAGCTTGAGATTCCGGAACTTTATCTCCTTCAAAGAATGAGCAGAGGACTATAGAACAAGCCTGAATTGTTTACCATTTCTTCCTGCAAACTCTTTGTAGGATAAACAATGACCATAGCCGGATTGGAGGAATATTTTCGTAGGAGTAATGGACAAGGGGTGGAGAGCTGGGTAAGAGCTTGAATTAATAGTAGATAGCAATAGAAGTAGCCGCTTTTCCCTCCAGAGGTTTTCACGGTGGAAACAAGGTTGATGCCGTCGATGGCTTTGCAGACGCCTTCGAGAATATAGTCGTGGATTGGATGAGGGACACAGGAAGCAAGAAGCTCCCGTGCAAGCTGAAGCCCATTAGGCAAGCTCAGTCCAGTTCCCAGGGATTCGGCCATGCTGAACCGTCAACAGCTTTTAGAATGATTGTTGCGCCAAGAGAATAAACAACACGTAGACCACATGACTGATGGCAGCCAGCCGGCATAACGCGGAGTTTGAAATATCGTGAGAATTGGGGGCTCACGGTATGGCAACCGTAACAGGGACCAGGCTACCAATGTGCATCATCTCACCGGAAAAGTTGCTATAAGCCAGTTGCATTCCGTAGTTCAGGCCCCATCTGTCAAGTCAATCAGAGCGAATTACACATCTAAACTGGGGAAAAGTACATGCAGCGCAGCTCCGAAAGAATCGCAGCTTCAGGGAAGCCGCCGCTGAATGCCGTATTGGTTTCCAGCAAGATGTTCGGAACACAATTTGGTTCGGAGTTTTGATAAGTGGGGCAATGTCACTTTTCCCCACGTTGTGGTTGAGATCTAGGATGTATCAGTGCCAGCCGGCAAGGATTAAGGAAACAGCCTACAGTTCTCGAACAAATCCTGGGGATCCCGAAGAGGGTTGCTGGGACTTGGGAAGAACAGCGCACAGTTATTATCTTGATAACCGCATCGAACCATCAGGATGGTACATTCGTGAGTCTTTTGACTCATTGTATGACAGTCAAGTACGCGAGGCTGTCATCAAAATAGAAAGCCAGCATTCCAAACATCTTGCTCGAACACGCCATTGCCGCCGACCTGGTCCCAGGATATCAGGGTCATTATTGACCGTAGTGATGAACTCACCAAATTTCTAACAGCATGGATTAGCGAACATCATGGAAAAGATAGTCTCACTTGAACATAGTTAGTTGCGTTGTAATTCCTGTTGAACGATCCGGATGTCTCATAGAACCGATATAAATGAAGATGTACTAGTCAGGTCTGGAGCGATCGCCAATGGAACATAAATCTGGCTCATTGCCAACCTGTAACCCCAAGTAATCACCAAGGATGGCTTGTCCATTCTCAACAATTTGGATTCAAAAGTCGATATTGTTGAGTGGTGCACCTGAAAAATGATGAGACATTGAGACCCAAGACTTATCAACTTAAGATGTACCAAGAAACCAGCGTACATTAACGAGGTCTGAGATGTTCCTCATCAAGTACAGCAAATCAAAGTGTAGATGAGAGACGGCATGGCAGTCTTCAGAAGTTCAGAGACAGTAGCAGGCATTCCTTCATCCCCGACACTCCGACGGAGTGTGAGCGCGATCGTCCTGTCCTTGCAGATCGCATGGGTTTTTTGCCGTATCTACGCAACCATCAATTACATAAATAGCTCCATATCGATGGCATAATCAGTGCTTGCTCTGAACGACTTGCTCTTCGTTTATCATCGAATAGCTTCGCTGGCCAGGCAAATGATTATATCTGCTGCTGCAAGCAAGTATCAAATATAACACCTGCGCGTATCACGCTGTACGCTCTTAATTCTCACAGACATTCAAACCCCGCACAATGCCGACGAGCTGCCGGTGGTGGGATCTTCTCCATAATATAATGTCCAAGATGCATAAACATGATTCAGTGCAGAAAGAGCTTCGAGGGTCAAAAAGTGTCCCATCAAAATGGAAAAACACATGTTATTCTGGCCGCGCTCGGAGTCTCAAATTCCGCCAGGATCGAGGGTCTACGGTGAGGCAACCAAATGAGGGCCCAGGCTAATCATCCAATGCTTTGTTCTGTCCAACGGTTGGAGAGATCATGGAAATCTTCTCTCTGCTATACACTCAGTATACATTCCATCAGGAGCTGGACAATTGTCACTGATGAAGATCGGCAATAAGGACTTCATCCACCTCACGATGAGGCTTGGATGCCCTGTCAATACTTGATTCCAAATCCTCTGGAATTCAAGATATCTTGAACGTTGCAACTGACATCTCAGATCAAGTTCTCAATCTCTGTATATCTTCATTGCATAAACACTGGTTGTTTGTGTCAACTTCTGAATTTCTTGAATTATGAATGGTTATTGACTGGCGCAGCTCCTTTCTGCGAGTTTCCTCTGACACGTATCTTGATCCTTCCAGACCGCTTTTGCAGATTATTCATGAGGTTGAGAAAAGGAACTTGAGTGTTACAACTCCTTCCCAACTGGGGAATATGTCAGATGTAACACGATGACTCACGGATAGAGGCAACTCACGGACTTATGCTAGTGAAACTGGGTAAAAATTCGCACCCATGACCCAAGTCAGGCGTGAGAATTGCAGGTTGAATTGGTTCAAACCTCGCACCTAATTCAAGCTGCAACTCTGCCTAATCCATATTGTGTCGCTACTCATTCAAATATGGTGAGATCTGAGATTGGTTTATATTGCCTCTCAACAGCCTCAATAACCATATATGAAGCCCGATTCATTATGAAATGAGGGTATTGAATGTCTTGTACCACCTATTTCGCTGCTTGTTCAGACTTTCAATGCGGAATTTTATGCTGGTGAAACTAGGTAGATATCATTTTCGCCACTTTCATTCAATTTTACTCTCACATCTAATCCAACTTTCAGATCTCATGCCTAACTCAACTTCCAAATCTTGTGCCTAATTCAACTTGGATGGCACCCCACTCAACTCATGTCTGGACCTAAATCATGGAATTTTGGAGATTCTTGGGATGTTGTGAGGTGTGCAATGACTGAATGTCGCAGCAAGAACTGTTTTGCCTGCAAAGAATGTAAGTTTGCTGGAATACCTGATGTATGGCCTTTGTTACTGTTAGAAGATTCACCTCAAGACCCAATTAAGCACAACAGAATGATTGCACTGTGTTACCATAATTGGCATGCAGCGATAGCGCAGCATTATGTCCGATTGATGTGTACATCGGATCAGCGTTGATGCGTCAAGATCCGATGATCAGCGGGCTCCAGCGGGTCCCCATTGAGGCATTCCACCAACCCAAATAGACTGGACTCACAATCAGAGAATCTCAGATATTGAAATTCCACACTGAAAGTCTGAACAAGCAGCGAAATAGGTGGTACAAGACATTTAATACCCTCATTTTATGATGAATCTGGCTTCATATATGGTTATTGGGGCTGCTGACAGGCATATATCGTCCTATAAAGGTATTGCTTTGCAGGCGAAAAAACTAATCCCATATTTGAATAAGTGGCGACACAGGGTGAATTAGGCGCGAGAGTTGCAGGCTGAATTAGGTACAAGATTTGAAGTGAGATTCAAAATATATGAGAGTGGGTCAGATAATCTTACCCAGTTTTGATATGTAAACACCTTGGCATCAAATTCGCTAGCCCTGATCTCTTTCACATCATCAATGACCTTCAATAGGACCCCGGAAAACCCACCCAGGGGAGGGCCCTGGTCCGGATACAAAAGGGGGAAATTTTCGAATATGAAGGGGTCCAAAACGGATAAAAAACCGACTTTTTGGCTCAAATGTTGGGGGTTCAGGGTCCGGATAAAATTTGGCTTTCTGAAGGGTATGGGTCCCGGTCCGGATAGAAAACAGCTCAGGATGGGCACTTCCTAAGGCTCTGTTAGTCTAGTGGTCGCATCTATGAGTGTAATTTGGATTTTTCATATTGTTTTGAATGAGAGAGTTCAAACCTGGCCATGGTCATATTTATCATATGTATTGGACTGCCACGGCTCGCCATGACACAATTTTTATTGAAGCAGGCCATAGTCAAAGCACTCAAGACCCTTCGTGGCCGCAAAGCGCGAGGGATGGCCGAAAACCCTGCGAACGAGTCAGAGAATAATTCAGATTAACTGTTAACATACGTAGATAGCGAACAGTCAGTATAATGTAGCAAAAAATCAGTATTTTGTCCTAATTTAGGCATGGGTCCCTGGCCCGGATATAAAACATGGTCCTGGCGAGGTCTGGGTCCGCCCCCGGATGACAATTTCCTTTTTGGGATCCGGATATAAATGGTTTTCGAGGTTTTGGAGGACCCACTCCTAGCCACTCCTTTAGCCGGGTTTTCCGGGGTCCTCCTTCAATGACCTGATAGTTTGTGATATGGAGTTTCAGCAGCAATGTCCGGATTGCTAAATCAAAACTATGAAATCGGTGACTAATCACTGTCAGCCGTGATTTTGGACCTCGACCATCCCGCTTACCGTAGTTTTTGTAGCACTAGTCTCGAACCCAGACGTTGGAACCGCCTCGCGGAAGCTCGCTCCGCTCGCTGTCGCCGATAGCGACCATCATGATGGCCACGCGAGCGGAGATTGAAAAACATAAGACAAGCGAGCGGTAGAACGTCTGGTGCATTTGCATTTTGATACGAAGCACCTACAGACCCCTTCTGCCAAAATTTTCTATCTCGCCAAAATTTCACTCTTTCCTTGTCTGATGACTTGATACCAGACTGGAGTGTATAGATATGAATATTTCAACCATGTAAGATGTTTAGCAAGCAAAAGAGAAGGAAAAATGAGGCCGGACTGCTCTGAGCCCACCAAAAAGGTCCCAGATGTATTCCCGAGTTTTTCAACAACAGATGCTAGATACTGCCTAAAACTTCTTACATATCTTGCTGATGCTGAAAAGCGATGGGACAGGTCAAATTTCTATGACGTCTTTTTTCGATATAAATGATCACTTGTTGGTTTGCATATTCCACTTTTCTGTGACCACTCACTGCAGCTGAAATCCACATTTCACTGGGCGGTTCCTGGGCGCTAATGATGTGGCTGACACCCAAGTTCAACCTAAGTGAAGCCGGCAGCAAACCAGACGATATGTGTGTCAGTATTCTCGGAGGTAACCGGCTGACCCAGGGCCCAACGATGGTGTGTCACTGTTATAATCAAAAAATAAGATCTAACTCTCTTGCAAATTGATGCTTCTTGTCATCCACAGACACTATGGCTGCAAATCAATCGGAACAGAATACACCGAGATCATAATAATACCATAAGAGTGCATCCTCCATGAATCGGTTCCTAAGTCATTTCGGGCAACCCAGGCTTAACGTCCCGCAGTTTGATGTGCCGCCGCATAGATCTATGACAGTATTTTTCATCGGAAATTCCTACAACCTACCTCGGACATATGACATGTGTCATCAAGAACTTGCGACTTTGAAGTTCCTACCCTGAGGGCGAAAGGTTGGTCCGGTCAACCTGACAGGTTGCGGGCCTGACCGGAAAGGTTCAGGGCCAATGCTTCACCGTGACAGGAGCTCATCCTGATGCATATTCCCTCGAGTCTGTCTGTGACTCACCAGCTCAGAATAATATAGTGACTTTCACTCAAAACCTTGACTGCATTGCTCATCTATAATGAACAGAAACTGGTCAGAGGTCTAGAAGGGTTTAGGGCCATCTCTATGCTGCCAGTTTGAGAATCTTTCAGATCTCTCATTCAGTGTCAATTATTGCGGTGCAGCTCATTGACATCACTCATGAGTCACAGGCTACTGCAAAAATTCTGAAATGATTTCTGAAAACAGCTGTTCTCAAATTATTTCGGACCCTATTAGACCTATTAAATAACACCTGACATCAGGGAGAAGCATCAATTGCCGAATTGTGGCGCTCAGCACCGCCAAGCTGCATGTCTCGGTTAAGTGTTATATTATTGAGCGGTGAGTGGCTGTGTCAGTTTCATACCCTTTAAAATTGCTCTGGACCGTCCGAATGCCAACCTTGAAAGTAGAAGGTAGCAACTTGGTAGTTGTTGATGTCATCATGTGACAGTTACGATGTTACATGTACGACGAAGCATTCTGATTTTGAGCTGAAAACTGGGAAGTTCACAGTAGAAAGTAGAAAAAATAGTCCATTCTTGCTAGTATAGAGTACAATTTTGAGTAGAATGTTGTATTTTCTGATGAAAAATGGGTTTATATAGATCACTTAGGTTGCACTTAGGTTGCACTTGGGTTCAACTCAAGTGACAACAAAGTACTTCTCAAGGTGTACCAACTGCCAAGTGGCCCATGCATGACAAGCCATGGGATAAATCCTAGGTAGCAAGTGAATGTGAAAAGCACTTTTTCCAGTGCTATGTGGTGGGTGCAATGAGGATTCCCATGGCGATGTGGTGACTGAAAAGTGGATTTTTGACTACAATGTGGGATATATATCGAAAAGAGACGTTATAAATTTTAGGTCTGTAGGTGGTCCCTAGTGAAGTGCACCAGACGTTCTACCGGTCACGAGCGATAATGTTTTCATTCTCCGCTCGCGTGGTCGCCACGCGAGCACCGGACCGGTAAACTATGTATGTAGCACGATCATAATATAAAAGGAAACGCCGACGATTCTCCGGTCCTGAGTTCGATTCCCCATGGTACTATTTTCATTGTCAACAGCGCGCATCGCTTCGCTCCGGCTTTACAATCATGTCAAATTTGAGGATTTCCTTCAGATTGTACCAACTTCTTAGTCATGGTCCTTGGATGATGAGATAGAAAAGTAGTGCTCAGGGTTCGCTCTGGCCGATGCACTGTCTGTTGATCAGTCTCGCGGTACAAATGGTCAATTTAAACATGTACCCATGGAAGGAAGGAAGCAAGCCTGAGGAAGTCAGGCACAGATCTCAGTCTCATAGTACTGCAAGATGGATGAAGGTTGGAGCCCACAAACCTTTGTGACGATCAAGAACAGAAAAATACAATGTCAGGACAGGAAACACTTGAATCTTGAGCCTTGAAAAGTATTTGATTCATGAGACTCGAGGCTTTGGTTGGGATCCTAAGATGAGGGAAGAAATCCAATGAATTAAGTGACAGGAAGATTTGAGAGCTAGTCAAAATGGGCAATGGGAATGAAGCTTGACGGTGCTTGAGCAATGGCCCTGAGAAGGCTTGACCAAAAGGGCAGCGAAACTGTGAAGAATAAGGGTGTAGAAGATAGGCAACGCATTATAGGAGGAAAGGAACAATGAAAATAAGACATTCCGGAAGCGGAAGACAAGACACCGCCAACTATATGAGTGATCTATATCTTCTATCCACGTCTCCCGGCTCGGGCTATTGGGATTGGCATTTTGTGCTCTGTTCATTCCATGTCCATTACCGTTTGCTCCTATTTTTTGTGATGCTGTCCCGGTTGTAAAGCGGCAAAGCCTCTAAACAAGCGCCAGAACAGCCTAGTTCTTAATTTTAGGGATGGTACCACCATCTGGTGCCAAGTACTTGAATAGCGAGCGGCCCTTGAAGCTTGAGGACTCGTATCTGCCATCAGTGAGTGGCTATCTATTCTACATGTTGAGATAGAACTCATGTACATGGAATTCGTAAAGAGGAAGAGATAAATCTACTTTGGCCTTTTTGTACAGATCACTTAAGCTATCTGTATTTCAGTCGTATCATTTGACCTTGGATTTGCGCGCTGCCTCGCAATCTCTCCTTGTTGGAGCAAGATGATCGAGCAGACATACTCAGCGACAGATAGCCAGACTACTATTCCAGGATAACCAGCAACAAAGATAGTTATATGACACGACAGCCAGAGTCCCGGCGGGGAATGAATTACAGTCTGACCCCTTGATCTACTACTGGAGGGCTTGCCCCAGACCCAACCATAACATGGGCAGCAGTGCTCGTGACTCCGTCAATAGTTACGAAAATCCAAGCTGAAATCGTTCAGAGAAAGCCACTTGGCAACAGAAAGAAGAGACCGACCTGGACCAGGAGGATACACCCTGTTATTCGGCGGACTGGTAATGGTCAAAGTCTTGCGATCGTGAGATAATGTCGCATCCATGAAGACCAAACGAGAGCTAGAGTGGAAAGCATGCGAAGAGAATCCCAAATCCATCAGAGCCACTAGTAGAGGTTTCTGTTAGCAGTGCCTTCAAATAATCGTTCAAGATGTTCACCTTGAATCGTAGAAGCTTTGAGCTCGCCGGGAATAGCAACTTCAATGTTGAATTTAGTATTGAAAGAAATCTTGCTTGGGGTTTGCAAGAGCTTCGGTCGGTTAAGAGCCATGTAAGGAGGGTTGAGATATTCAGCCCGGAGTTCACTGGACGTAAAAGTCAGACGAGAAGCAGTCAGTAGCAAAACAGAAACCACCTCTTGAACTTGATGTCAGCGGCCATGGTTATGTTTCCATTAGGATTTGAACCGGCGAGCAAGAAGTTTCTATGAGAAATGTCAGACTTTCATGAGCGATTTGAGTTTGAAAATCGTATACCCCATAGGCGTCAAAGAGACTGTAGAATGATACATTCGTGCGATGTCTGTTGTCGGCATCTCCTTATTACTGAATCGATGACCAAGTGCAGCCGAAGGTGTATACAACGTCGGAGTCAATCTGTAAAGCCTTTAGCAGATTTGCGACTACTTTAAAACCTTACCTACACTGCATGATCAGCATTTGAGTTACCGACAGGGTCTGCGACAGAAGCGACCGCAGCAAATCCAGTTCCAGCACCGTTGACTGAGTTTGTTGTCAGCAAAGGTACTTTTTAGAAAAAAAAGTCATACTTACTGATCAAAACTTGACCATTGGGAAGTAGAACCAGCTCGGGCATTGTTCTGCCTTCCAACATGTGTTCGACGACCCAGCCTCGTTTGATACCAGCGGGAGTAAGGGTGATACGGCTACATTGGTTGGAAGCTGGCTTTTGAGACGACAAGTTCACGCTGGGGATGCTATCATCCGTTTGACTTCCACCTACAGAAAGATTTCAGATACATGGAAAAGCCGAAAGGACAGTCATGAACCGCAAACGAGAACTTCGGGGACATAGTCTGGAGGAGACAATGGAAGGAGTGTCGCAGAACCATCCATGGGATTGGTCACTCGAACACCATTAGGTAGGTCAGGAAGGATCGTTTCGCTCTCGGCCTCAATATCGTAAATAATCGATTGATTGTTGGCCACCATGAAGACTTTGCCATCAGGCAAGGAGAAGATTCTAAAGATCAAAAGGTGAGTCGATGTCTACATGGAATCAAGGAACTTGCCTTGGGAAAAGGTTGGTCGGTAAACTTCGTTCCAGGAAAGCAGACGGGCGAGGGACACCACCATCCTTGGCAGGGAAAAATTCGAACGACGAAGCAGAGTCATTATTGTAAAACGGAGTGCTGGTGTGGATACCACCGACAATTATCTATGAGGGATTCGCTACTTATTTGACGATGCTTGGTGGCTTGACTTACCAAGGAGCCGTCGAAAATACGAATTGCGGCCGAATACCATCGGGGAACAGCGAGATGATGCGTTTTTGGATTCTCAAACAGGGTGCAGCCAGCGCCAGATGGACTAGCGCATGGTTCAAAGATTCTGAACACCTCTTTCAGCAAAGAGAACAAAGGAAAGGCACTGTCATACCGGATCCCCATAAGACCGTCCTTGTCGTAAGGTAGGTCAGGATTCAAGACTGGTTGTCCTCCGACGCTGACCTACGGATCCTCAGAATCGAAATGTGAAGCAAGAAATGAATATGACAGACCATAGTACCATTGCTCAAGAGAGCGCCTGACCCGCAAAAGCTATCAGTGAGCACATCCAAAGGCGTCGCAGTATTGGTCTGCATGTCCCAAAGAGCACCCCAAGCAGGATGACCATCAATCATCAGTTTATCATTGCTGGTCTTGTCGAAAATGACCGCAAGCGTCGGCGAAACTACGATCATCTCCAAAGCCAGGACACCTGTCGTCCCATTCTGCACGAAATGCCAACCAGAGGGATTACTGGTCGCAGCGAGACAAGCGGAAATGAAGGTGAAAAGCGCGAGAATCGAAAAACGAATCATTTCTGGGGGGTTTCTGCAAGTATGGCTGCTTAAGTACTGGTTCCTGGGTTCAGAAGAGGAAAATATTCCGCCTCGAGCGAGAAGGCTCCACTGTCTGCCCTTCGGAAAAGTCACCGGACTGCTCGTCAAGACATCACTGGTATAGGTTTAGCGTATCGTGAGCTCTGGAACAGTCACAAGGCTGTCATTGGGTTCTGTGTAAGAAGGGCTTCGTGAGAGGAGAATGTTCGAAGCATGGCGATAGCGAACCATTTGAAGCGCTTCGACGGGTTGGTAACGAAGGCAAGACGTTGGCAAAGACCATGCAGGCACTACAAAACAGATGAGCTCTTGAATCAAGGAGAGACTTGGCGACATACAGACCTCTCAAGCTTCCACCCGGTTCAGATGCATCTCACACCGATTGACCCGGCGGAAGGGATCGGGACAGATGGTGAATAGCTTCGAAGCAGCTCAAGTGAACGAAGCAATAGACTACGGGGAAGCCTTTCGCTTCTATCGAAGTCTGACGGGGGCAATCATGAGAAATTGACCGAATAAATGATTGTGTTCTCACCATCTGAAGACTATATCTCTCAACAACGTGCGCTTGCCAAGTCCAGGCTGTACTGGCGACAGCAAAGCTTTGGCGTATGTAACGGACACCCTTAGGCTAAGGCCTGCATTATTGGTGTGGAGAAATAACCATGCCGATCTCGTAAAATAGTTGAAGATAATGCGTCCTTGAATCAGGTGGTTATGTCAACCGGAAGCCCTGGTTGGGTACGTTTCTAAAGGGAAAAATTACTTTTAGCTTGCGCGAGAATGAAGCCCATAGACGTACCGATAAGCTGAGGAATCTCTAGACTGGAAACCGAATCGAAGCCACCTGTGCGACGGCTCGACGAGGTAACGTCCTTGCTGATTATTCAACAGCTGCCAGCATTATCGAGGCAAGGAGCCTCGGAGACAACGAGGACGATTGGAGAGCCTTGCCGAGGCAAATGGGAGATGACGCGTCCAGACGATTTGGCTATGAAAAAGATGAAATTTTCATCCGAGACGCTAGCAGACAGCAGAACATACCTTGATTCAAGCTTTCGCAAGGGTCACACAGAAACCGTCCATCATGAGCCACGGTCGTCGTTGATTGAGGTTTTGGCTTGGTCCCTTAGTGGCCGTGAAGACCAGGCCTATGACGTTCGCCGACTAATTTTGCATATCAGCGTCCGAGTCACGGTGACCCGGTCATTCTCCTCGAGCCGCCTTTTTTTTTTTTTTCCTTTTTTTCTTTTTCTTTTTCTTTTTTTTTTGACAGGCTGTTGTTATAACTGATCCTTAAGGCCGGTGGATTTCCACTTCGACCAGAGAAAGTGTTGCCGACATATACGCACACCGGAGTAATCGGACCCCGCGGCCGGGCCAGTGTGGGACTCGACGGCTAACCGTAATACCCGCCCGGCGGTGACTTCGGTCCCTCTCCCTCCCGTTGGCCTCGAGCCGCCTTTCTCGGTAGCTACCAGGCTGGGATGTCAAGGGCGGCTCTCAGGCTAGAAATGAAGCCATCGATATTACTCAACGAATATTATATAGGGCTCAACATCCTAGTGGTCGCTGCTTCTCAGTTCTTTGAAGCACATTGTTTTGCGCCTCGTATGACTCGTTAGCGGATTCGAAGCCATATTGCAAGAGTTGAAACCCGTGTTCCGCTGCCTTATACTTGCCCATTATGCAATACTATTGTAACCAGAATGAGAGGAGGACACTGGGAAGACACGAGAATTCAGCTAAGTCGTTTCGGATCTCCATTCAAAACAACTTGCCATTGAGCCTGCAGCCCGCTGATCTTCTTTTCCCCAGCTCCACTATATTTCATCGGACGATCCATATACCTATAATGCTGCAGCGAAAGGTCGCTGCCATATCCCGAGGCAAGTCGAGGTTCAAGAGACAAAAGACCAAGAAATCAACTCGCATCAGCATTTGCAGATGCCTTGACCTTCTACGGACAGGTTGTCTATGTAGGCGCGATGGCTGGAGATCTACCACTGCTGCCTAATGTCGAACATGAAGATTCATGAGGGCTTACACAGCCTTCTGCCAACGAACCTGCAGCTATCTTCGCCGCCGAGGAAAAGAAAGTCGAAGAGGATATCAGTTTCTAGGCGTTAGTCATCATGCAGAGTTCAACTTTATTCGGGCTTTCGATCCGAGAGATCTAATCCTGGAAAGATTCTTATCCAGAGCCCGCGATTACAGACGAGATGCCTCCTGCTGCTTCTCCTGTTCCAGAAATGAGCATCCCAGAAGCAGAGGTGCTAGTAGGACCAGCCGAAACACTGCAAGGGTCCGAGACTTGGATAATGTTGGGCTCAGTGGAAGATGGGATCGAAAGGAACAGGGCACCCAAGTATCAGAGAACTGTCATTGCGTTTCAACCGCTACTGAGATCTCGGCTTCTGACCGACCTTGGACCGACCTCGTCAAGACCTGTTATTCATTTCTTCTTAGGCATATGTATCGGCGTCAACCTAACGAATCTCTCTCTGTTTTCATACTCAAAGTGAGCATGAACAATGCCTATGAATCCTTGACTGATTCAGAAGCCTAAGGTCGTGTCTCACAAGCGCTTAATTGACCGAGATCTGATTACGAGGTCGAGTTGCGTGGGCCGGGGTATCTAAGAATAGCTTTCATCTCATCGATTCACCCTCCTTCTCTTAATCGCTCATAAATAGTTCGTCGCTAGCAATCCCTTCTATTCTCCTGATCTCATTTTTGCTCTACAGAACAAAATGTCGCTGTCAGCCCTTTTCAAGCCCCTCGAACTTGGACCAGTTACCCTCAAGAACCGCGTCTTTCTCTCTCCATTGACCCGTGGTCGTTCAGTTCCAACGACCATCCCGAACGATCTGAACCGCGAATATTACAAGCAGCGCTCAAATGCTGGTCTCATCGTCACTGAGGGTACCCCTCATCGTTCAACAAGGGCAAGTCTCTATCCAGCTTTCCAACTAGGCGCTTCTGAGCCTCTTTATCTCCTGTTAGCACGGAATGGCCTAATGCACCTGGACTCTGGAACAAAGAACATGTCGCTGGTTGGAAAAAGATAACCGAACAAGTCCATGCTGAAGGATCGGTCATCTACGCACAGCTCTGGCATGGTAAGCTCTGATCTGATATCTATTCTGAATCTGTTTCTCATCGATGCTTTCTTTAGTCGGACGCTGTCGCTCATCCTGATATGCCAGAACAAATCGCCGCTGGCAGACCAGTTTATGCGCCCAGTGCTATTGCTGCGAAGGAGGAAAATACAAACTTCCAGATCCTAGATATGTTACAGTGCGTCTCTCTGTTATCTTTTCGTGATCATTTCTGACCTGGACGCTAGCCAACGGCAGTCGATGATCCCGAGACCTTGATTGCAGACTATAAACATGCGGCCATAAACGCTAAGGAAGCTGGATTCGATGGTTGTCGAGCTTCACGGAGCCAATGGATACCTCGTCCATCAATTCCTCGATTACAGCTCGAATATTCGTACCGACAAATGGGGCGGCAGTGTCGAAAACCGGGCTCGGTTTGGTCTCGAGACTCTGAAGGCCTTGATTGAGGTTTTTGGCTCTGACCGAGTCGCTATAAAGCTGAGTCCTGGAGCAGGGTTTCAACGATATGGGGGGTACTTTTGTTTCCTCAACATCTCATGGTGATACTGAAAATAAGTAACCACAGAATGCCTCTCCAGGATACCCTGGATACTTACTCGTACTTTATCACCGAAGCCGATAAGCTGAAGCTCTCTTACATCTGTCTCGCTCGTTATACCGTCGCGATGGACCCGACAGGTCGTGGAACTCCCCATGATGTCGTCGAATCCTACAGACACCTCATCAAGCATGCCAAAGCTTTCTTCAACAATGAGTTCACTCCCGAGGAAGCTGCAGCACTCGTCGAATCGGGTAAAGCTGACGGAATCTTCTTTGGTAGACCATTCATCCCACATCCTGATCTTGCAAAGAGGATAGAATCCGGGAAACCGCTGGACAACCAGATAGATTGGACGAGGCTTTATGGGACTGGGAAAGACGAAGCACAGAAGCCAAGGGATACACCTGACTATCCCGCTGCTACCTACGCATAAATTAAATCCTTAGAAGAATTATTGGGAATGTACTATTAGATAGACGTCATACGTGTTTTTGATCGATAAGACCGTTTCTTTCTGTGCACTGAAATCTATTCGAATGCTTGATCTTGAGCCTTGCACTGATATTCTTTCTCTAGCTGCACCTTGTCTCATGGAGAGGCGTAAGTACACTTAGTCCGGCGAAAGAATTGTAAGCAGGCTGACGTTGCAGGCAACTTGTGGCAAGTATCTAACAAAACTTCCTGTATTTCCCGTAGACTCTGCTCGCGTCTGCAGTCAAATGTTACTATACTCCAAAGAGGATCAAGAAGTTGCCATCTTCGGTCTTGTACCCGACTACAATGCCAGGGTTCAGCATTATTTCGAGAATGGTGTTCCAGTCAGTCGAAAGCTCGACTGGAAAGAGCAACGCTGTGCAGCAGTCTCGAGCAATAGAGGGCCTCTTGAACCCTCGCTGTCGACGCGTTTTGCCGTGCCACTGGACTCCCCGAATTGTTCGCCACCTTTGAACTCAAAAGTCGCCCGCTCTGAGGAGGATTCTGCCGAGCAAAGGGACATGTCCCAGAGAGACATCAGAGGAACAATAGCGCTCAAACATGACCACACGAATTCGTAAGATCCCGCTGTGGCAAGACCATTGGCACAGTATATATTAGCTGGAATAAGTATTTCATCATTTGGAGGTCCGCTTGATCTCCGCTCCAAAAATGATTGAACTTTCGGGTCACCGTGTGACAGTGACGGATCACTCCTTGCTCAAAACGGCCTCCTCAAACTCTTCTTCTACCATGGGGATCACCCTCACAGACTCACAATTCTGCATCATAGTCGTGATTCTGTCATTTGGTAGACGTCTATCCATAAACAGTTTCCAGCTCTGACCTCTTTGAGCAGGTCTTTGGCGTGTCTCAAAAATGAAAAGGCTCTTGGTGAGAACCACGATGCTCCTGACGATTGCGATTCCTGACTGCAATAGCTGCCGAAAATGTCGCATTAACGCTTATGAACGCCAATTGCAGACGCAAATCATCTTATGCAACAGCAACTTCAGCTCATCCCTGGTATGCAACAGCAACTTCAGCTCATCCCTGGTTTGCAAGCAGAGGTACAGCGTTTGGAAGCAGAGGTGCAGCGCATACCACAGTTAGAGTTAAACATCACCAACCTGGTGGCGAAGAGCCAGTTCAGCGATAGCAAGCGCAATAGGGCTGTCAGCGTTTGGTGAAAGCGGTCGGCGTCCGGCCGAGACCATGCTTTTTAGGAGTTCCTAGGTTTGAAACACAATTCGATCTGGTACCCTAGCACAAGTCGTCTCTGCAGGCCGCAATCAACGTCCACGGTCTGTGGATGATGATCATTCGTCATGCTTTTTCCAGTAATTTTGTCTGTGCAACGAATTCAATTTGAATCTAATAAACCTTTTCCTCCAAGGTTTCATAAGGCTGGTATCCTATGCAATTTGCCAGTAAATCCTTCAGGTCGCAGTACGTCTCAACGTCTATCAACCTGTTTTCTGTCTGAATCTGACATCCAGGCTCTCTCTCTCATTCGCCGTCATCCCAAAAGCACCATTTCCTTGAATGAGCACCCAGCCTCAGATGGATCTCAATCGTACCGAAGACGAAAAAGCAGGCTTCCCTTTCTCTTACGACGGCGGACGAGCGAAATTTGTACGGAATGGATGACGGAACAACTATTTTCTGTCCGCTGGTGATCAGGCAACGCTGTTCTGTTCCTTGTCGCTTTACATGCGGAACAGGACCACTGCTAGCCCTTCATTAAGCTTCAACAGCCACACTGGGACCAAGATCGAATTCCTCAGCAGGTTAAAGGTCTGTTCGCCCAGAAATCATGCAAATGTAAAAAAACAGAACAGTAATACAAATCCGACTACAGTAATATACATGAAATACGTGCAGAAATCTATGATGTGATTGGCATTTGTTTCAAACACTGTCCAGAAACCAAGTTCTCTGCTGCTATTTTCCGTTGCACGCGCTGAACCATGTTCTCAACTCGATGCTCACGACGCGCCAACAAGCCTCGCAAATTTCGGACGCTGTAGCTTCGCTGATTTCTCGCCAAGCTCTGCTGATGAAGAGCGAAACGCTACTCCTCGAAGGTGACGTTCCTGTAATTGGGG